>WPIO01000056.1:1972500-2195000 GCA_009760855.2 Cristatella mucedo
GACTCATCGCCCTCAAGAAGGACAGAAAGAGCGGGTTGCAGCATGTCGGAGCCAGGATTTCAGGTGGCAAGGACCTGCAACTTTTTCCTATAGGGCAAAAGACTTTAGGCAATATTTTTAAGTATTCGGGGCTAGGCCAGAAATAAATGCAAAAATCCTGGTGTTAACTCGACACGATCTCGGTGGTGGCTCGGTGAATGGTATCAATGCACAATTAATTTTGCGAGCGACGGTCGCGAGGCGTAGAAATATGGGGCCGCCCAGCACGCTGCCCCACTGTAGGTAGTGGGTGGGGGGAGCAAATGCCACCTGCCTCTTTGACTCTAGGGCTGAGTGGGTGTGACTGGTCGCCACCGGTTTCGCTGGTGGCCGGTTCAATTTCCGATGACGCCCGGTCGCGTGAGCGGTCGGTTCGGGCTTTGCTCGTCGTCGCTGGCTGCGGCCGGCGCCACTGCGCCTGTCCACCAAGCCAGCTCTAATCTCGGCTAAACAGCGAAGATTCGAATGAGGGAATTGGCCGGCTAGTTAACAAATCCTAGAGGTTTGATCGTGCGTTTCCTTTGCTGAAGGAGCTTCGATGGCTTCCAGTTGATCAACGGATACAAAGTAAACTTCTTTCTGTGAACCCACAAGACCCATCACAACTTGGTTCATGAATACCTTGCTGAACTGCACCAGTTTCAGCCTCCTCGTGCCCTCTCGGATTCTCTGTGGACAATACATTAGGTGTGTCGTTCCTCCGCTTAAAGACCGTTGATGACTGAAGCTTTTGCTCTGCAGGTCCTAGACTGTAGAACTCACTTCCACAATTCTGAGGCAATGGCATGTGCTCTATTGTTGGAGACATGTGGAGCTACAGACGAAGATACGCTACAATGTGGCTTGGCGTGTGCGAAATGGTTTCGTGCTAAATCTGCCAGATTATCACTGAAGATTTATTCATTTATTATCACTGGAGATATATTATTCATAATTCGTGGCTCCTGTATTATAGCCGCTTGAAACCGGTGACGTGATGATCCGTGGATAGGCATCGCCAAAACAGTGTAATATGCCGCAAGTTGGTGCCTTCTCATGACCAAGGTCGTGGGCTCCTCTACTTCTTCAGTGGGCGATCCTTTATCGCCCGTTGCAAGCTGCTGTGACAGCCCTTAAGGCTCTTCTGCCGCCGTATAAAAGGGGCCGTTAAGTCTAAATCAGCTAACCTTTCTTTAACTGAGCAGCTGACTTGAGTTTCGCTCTGGCTTTGGGCCGTACGAGAGCTGCCGTACGCCACGGCTAGTTACGTTACGTTACGTTAAAAGTCTTGCCGAGCTGGTTTGGTCTAGCGGTTAATGTGCTCGCTCCGACGAAGGTTTGACTGAGGTCGTGGGCTCGAGCCCCGAGGCATATGTGAAGCGCTTGAATAGAGATTAAGTTCTCTTTGGGCGCTATATAAACAAATTATATTATATTTCACCCTCCGTAGCCGTCTACGCAGACTGGTCAACGCTATGTACGAATACGGACTTGTGCGTTAAGCTGCGGGTGCTTCTCGTTGCTGCCGCGTGGCGCTTTTGTCGACGCACCTGCACGAATTGGCGCTGCGAGAAGCTTTCGCGTCGCTGCTAGCGACACGAGGGCTTTGCCGACATCCGTCGGCTGAGACTATCGTCGTAGACGTTGGTGGCCTAGTTCTGTCCGGACGCGGAAGCCGCAACGCCCCGTTTTGGAACGCTGGAAGGTACTGGAAGTGCTCGCGACTGATTATTTAATGGCCCTTTGAAGTGGCATCGTGGCCCGACCAGCTGCGCTGCCCTGATTGGCCTTCGATGGCGCTGTTCGGTGGTTTATGGTCTGCCCAGCAAGGGCGGATATGACCAGTAGCGGTATCAGCACCAGTAGCGGCAGCGGTCGAGGAACCTACAGCGGGACGCGATTGTCACGCTGTAGGTTCAGAGCAGCGCTTGGAGCGAACCGTTGGTCAAAGGCTCGGTGGTCTTCAGCTGCATAGCGCGACAAGAATAGGATAGACCGCGGAATGGACCGCGGAGCCGTTAAAAACGAGGGACTGACAATTGTCTCCTCTTACCGCAATCTGGGCTTGTGGAGTTCTGAATCGCCTGTATCCAGGAAGAAAGCTGAGCTGATTTAGCTTTGTCACACGTTACGTCGCGGCAGAAGAGCAGCGAAGAAGAGAAGAAGCTTCGAGAAGAAGAGAAGCTTCGAGCTGATAGCGAGCTGCGAGCACCAGCACCTGCAGCAGCGGCCCATAAAGAGTCGCCAGTGCGGGACTCCAATCCGAGACCGAAGGTCACGAAGAGCGAGCAACTTACCTCCTGGGCCGAGACCCGTTTGACACACGCGCGCACAACAAACACCGGAAGACTCTGACGCTTATTAAACGGCTACCGCTGGTGAATTGCGTCCTGTCGTCGCGCGCGACGCGGCAGCGTTAGAATACTCTTGAATGCAAGCTGAAATGTCCCGTTATGCTCCGTTCTCTCCTCCTGAATTTCCGAATAAGGAGAGCAGCCGGTTTGGACGCGGTTTTGGACCCGCGCCAAATAATGCTAAAAAAAAGTGCGACTAGTCAGAGCTGGCCAACTTCCAGTCGACGTCGAATCCCGACGATCGGCCGATCGGAGCCCGTTTCGCCGCCTAGCGTCCGGATTCGCCGCGCGGAGAGCTGCTGCGGTCAGAGCGGCTGCGATCGGATCGGCGAGCGCGACTCCTTTAAGCATCCAACCTGTTCCGGTATCCATCATTCCTGTTCCGGCGCGGTCGGCGTCGTCCCTGCGTGGTCAGATGCAGCGCCCACATTCGCCGATGCTCGAATGCGCTCGCTGACAACCGAATTCTGGCCTCCGACGAATAGAATACGAGATGCGAATGGGACTCTTGCGGCGGTCCCTTAGCTGCGAAGTCAGGTTCCTACGACTCCTATGCGACACGATTAAGAAACTAGGGGCTCACTAAGACGCGATTCGTGAGCGCAGCGCCCTCTACAGGAGCGATGCGCGACCTCTTCGAAAATACAATCGTTCTGCCTTAGTATGTCAGTCCAAAACGCGTCGCACATACGTTACTATAGGCGTCAAAACACGCCGCCGCGAGCAATAATAGCCTGTTAAGGGTGTAGCTAGCGGAAATTTCAGCTAAAGCTCGGTCAATTTACATTGACCATATAAATCGGAGACTTTGGCATCTAGTAGACGCAAACTTTCTTAAATTGAACGACGACAAAACCAACTTACTAGTTATGGCCAAACCTAGTATGACTCAGAAGGACAAGTTAACGCTCAAAATCGGCTCTGCCAGCATATCTTCCGTACTAATTGCACGAAATCTAGGTGTCCTGTTTCAAAGTGACCTTTCACTAAAAGACCACATCAGCTACACAGTTAAGTCTGCTTACTTTTAGTTACGTAATATAGCTAAAATTTGGGCTTTCCTAAACAGGGATACGTCCAATATATACCATGCATTTGTGAGATCCCGTCTCGACTTCTGTAACTCACTGCTTGCTGGTTTATCGGGCTATGCAGTCATGCTTACAGTTGGTGCAAAAGTCTGCAGCTGGGCTTGTCTGTCGAGAGCGTTGCAGTTGCCACATCGCATCACTTTCCGCCGACCTACGCTGGCTCCCAGTCAAGCAGCACATCGACTTCAAGGTCAATGTCACTCACTTTAAGGTAGCTCTATTCCTTGGCTCCAGCCTACCTATTAAAACTGTTCCCCAAGCGAGGCTAGGCATCGTGCCTCCCACTCTTCTGACTCAAATTGTTTAGCTATGCCTCGAGCCAACCTCAAATTCTTTGGAGACCGCTTAGTGCATATGCTCTCAAAGCCAGGAACTCACTCGGGAATGACGTCACGACCACACGACAACGACTTGGTCGCATTTAAAAAGAGATTAAAAGCGCACCTATCTATCACAGCATTTAGTGGGTCGCTGTGATTCGACCTTTATGCGCTTATGCGTGCTGACACTGTGCATGCTGCCATTAACCACACTTGCATGCTAACCGTGGGCATGTCACCCCTAACCATGTTATCCTTATTGTTTATCGAGCGTGCTACCACTAACCATCGATCGTGTTTCCTTTGCAGCAAACGTAAAGCACCTAGAAAGAGATTGAATTCTCTGAGGACGCTTTATAAAGTGTATGATTATTATTGTTATTACGACATCCTTTGACTTGACGGCATTTAAAAGAAGCTAAACTCGCATCTGTTTCTCGCAGCATTGCTATGTCCTTGTGGTTTATTATTTGTGCGCTTACGCGTGCAGAATCTGAATGCTGCCACTAACCGACCTTACGTTCGGGCTGTCCTTACTGCACATGTAAGGTGCTTCGAAGGAGATTCAGTTCTCTGAGGGCGCTCTATCAATGTATTATCATTATTCTTATTATTAGCGCCTTTGCATTCACTGAATGAGACCGAAGAAGTTATTTTAGCCCGCATTTTAATTGCTCCGTGCGTGAGGGCAGCTCGTCAGCCTTGGCGTCTGGTCACGGCTAAAATGACAAGTTTTGGACGTTGCAACAGCCTGTTGAGTTAATTAAGAATGATTTTTTTTTTCTAAAACCGTAGACACACACAGTAAGAATGATTTTCTAAAACCGTAGACACATTTAGTCGATTCGCACTCTTCCGAGCATTTAAAAAATCCGAGACCGTAATCACTTTTTGGAATAGCCGAGAGCCGATCGAGAGAGATCGGCACGCGCGACATCGCGCGTCTTCCGCAGCCCAACGAATGCTTTTGCAACTGCGCCTGCGTACCGCACTGCACGCAGCGACAGCACTCGACTGGACCCTCCGCCCTTTTCCGAGCGTCGACTAGACACTCATTCTCAGCGACGAGTCCTCATCAGCTCCTCTCAGCGAAAAGACGCTCCGCGGAGGCGCGCGGCGCGTCTCCGCTCCGACGACTGCGACCCGCGTACGCCTTCGGATTGCGCCATTGTGCCAAAGATGCCCGGGTACGGGAACGCCGCCTGCGCGCGATGCGTTTTTCCAGGTCGTTCGCCGCGTTCGAGCTCCGGGCGGCATTCGACAGCTTCTAGCCCCGCCTCCTCGGGCCGCCCGATATTGGTCATCGTCGTTGCAGCCGGCGGCTAGCTCCGCTGTGAGTGGGTGGGGCGGGCGTAGCCCACCCTCCGGAAGGGGCGTGGGAAAGCGAGCGCGGTAGGCTCGCCTACTCAGACCTCCTACGAGCGACTGACTGACCCTGGCGAGGTCAAAGATTTCCCCTCGTCGGCTCGATCCTTGATGATGTGTTTTTACCCTATACGACATTTTTATTTTATCAACTCGCATTTTTTTCCTTTTACAACATTTTTACTTTTTCAACTCGTTCTCGTTAACACTCGAACTCGTTTCAAAACTAAAAATGTTGTAAAATGAAAAAAGCGCTCGTTTCAAAAATAAAAACATCGTATAGTGAAAAAACACATCATCACAACGAGCTCTCGTTAGCACTCGAACTCATTAAAGTATTGAAAGACTAGGATATCTGTTTTCAAAATCTGTATATATTATAGTAAAAAAACTTTAATTAAATATCTTTTTTTTACTTCATATAGAAATGAGTGATGAAAAATATAATAGACAAATTGGTGAAAAATATCAAGACTATATTCGAAGACTAAAGGTTGCTGCTATTGAGAAATCTGGCGGATTGAAACCTAGACATCCAAAGAGTACTGATCAATTAGAAGAATTAATTTATCACCTTTGCAGAAACTCGTGTGTAATGAGTGAGGTCTTTGTTGATTACATTGATGAGTATGAAGATTTATATCCAGGATGGGTTTGAAAAAATTTAAATAATTATAGGAAAACGGCAGATTTAAGAAAAAGTTTGCTCTTCAAAAATATGATGAGGAAGTTGCATATAACATTAAAGTTAGATCGTGTCTAACAAATTTAACAAGAGTAAGATATATAATTAAAATAGTAAATATACTAGTAGCTTTAGGAGTTACAGTTTCTACAAAACACATTCATACACATCCGAGTATAACTAATGCTGTCTCTGCTTTCTCAGCACTAACAGCAATGCTAATGGCAGTTGATGGTGTTTTAGTTGAAATAGATAAAAGAAAAAGATTTACTCTCAATTCTAACATAGAATTTATTTCAAAAATAACAGATGCTCTATCTGTTGAAGTAGTTACAAAAGAAGAGTTTGACGATATTATAGAAGAACGTTCACAAACAGAAACTAGTCCTGTTTAATCACTTGTAGTTCTTCTCTACCAAAACTTCTTTTGACATAATTTATCCGAAAATGCACCGGTTTTTTTCAATACCATTATTCTAACAATATTATGTTTAGACAAACTCCATATCGGATCTGTAGCTCTTCTTCTTTTTTCATCTTCTCCTTCACCTGGTTCTAGTAAGTATCTAACAGTTGTTCCAAGTTCTAACAGTTTTTCTTGTTCTCCAACTTTTCTATAATATTTTGGTATCTTCAATTTTACTGATTCTTTTTTTATCGCCTTTGAAAGTTCTTCACCAATTGATCTTGTAACGCTATTATTTAGATAATCAATAATCTTTGGTAAATTATAAATCCATTCTTTATTTTTAATGCAATCTCCATTAATAATGTTTTCTAATTCCTTTTCATATTGTGCAATAAAGGCTCTTTCTGCTACAGTTCCATTCATCCTTTCAACAAGTGCAACAATCTTTTTACTACTAGCTTCTATAACTTGTGTTTTATGTCTTTTCATTTCTTTCATGAACTCTCCTTTAAACTCAGTTCCAGGGTCTACTGTTATCTTCTTTGGCCACTTCAATAAACTTGTTGTATAAATATCTATTATGACTTGTGTTACTTCTTTAGAAGACTTTGTTTTAAGTGGTCTTGAGTCTTTATATCTGCTAGCAACATCAATAACACTCAAAGCATATTTGTATCCAGAATCATTCGGCATGTACAAAATGTCTGCTTGATGATTTTCATTCGGTTCAACAGTATCAAAGAAACCTTTTGGAATTACTTTTTGTCTTGAATATCTTGAATATCTGGCTTGAATATCTGGCTTATATCTGAATCTGGATTAAATTTCCCTTCCTTTTTTCTTTCATTTAGAGTTAAAAATGACATTCTATAGAAATGGAAATATTTTGTGAGAGCTGTTCTAAATCATTTAGTGAACTTGAATACTTAGAGTCAGGTCATCCAGTTTGCCAAAAGGTTAAACGAAGGCCAAAGTTAAAGTATGAAATGCGTTGCGATATCTGCGATTTAGATAGTAGAAACATAATTCGATTGTGGTATTTTAAGAAACAGCAAAATAATCAGTTGTGTAGATTTCTATTATGCAAAAAATAAGTATTCTAAACCAAGACCCACAAAGATTTATTGTTTAGCAAAGAAACACTTTAAAAAAAGGTGCCCCGAGTTGTTCTGTATTCATCATTGTTTAGAACACGAATCAATAATGCATATCGCAAAACTATTTCCGCTAGTAAAAGGTAAGCGTAAAGCAATTAAATTTAAAGAATTAATTGTTTTACTAGTTCATTTGTACTTTGCAAGTACTTATGTAGCTAATTAATAGATTAACTTTAATATTTCCTAAGTTATCAACGTAATAGTATTCTATCGGAACTCTTGTAAAGTATGCTTAGTACTTAAAATCTGTTCCAGTCGGTGAAGTATTTATAGCTCGTATATCTCCTGATACTATTGTCATATCACTGCTAGGTCTTAGTTGTATACAGTTAGACGATCCAACAACCATCGCACTTAGTATTATAATAGGTGGACTATTTTTATTTTGCCAAGAGTATGCAGTAGAAGTATTAATAATATAATTCATTGTTCTAGGGTTAAATGTAAGCACAACAACTTCTGTTATTTTTTTAACTGTTTTATCAACATAGGATTTTGTTGCAGCGTCTGCAGGATTAATAGGTTCAGCAACATTGATTATAGAGTTATTTTTCATATTCAAGTTTGTTGTAGCGGGAGAATTCTTCAATAACACATCTCGTTTCAATCCTCCATAAGTAGCACAAAAATCATCAGGAAGAACTGTTGGTGTAGTAACACTAGAATTCCAATATGTAGAAGCAATAGCAAAACTATTCACATTTAAATCTGTAGTCATTGTATCTCCAGATTTTTTAACACAATTAGATAATTGACTTACATTAACAGCATCTGCCGGGTTAACTCCTGGAGCAAGATTTGTAACTGGTCTATTCTGCATATTAATAGAAGTACTACTATTTACAATAAAATTAGCATCCGCATATGATTTTGTTACAGCATCACCATCACTCACAGGATCACTCAAGTTAATAATTATGTTACCATTTGCATCAAGGTCTGATAGAATATAACCATTTATTCTACTTACGTAGTCATCACAATGATGTCTTTGACTCATCTATATAGTTACTAATTAAAATCTTTGATCTATCTAGCACTTCTTTGACAATTGGTAAAATTCTAGCAAATCTACAAGGATCATCTTCTTCTACCACTTGGATCAAACATCTTCTTATATAATACTTTAAATCATAACCATTTGCTTTCTTATTATTAAATCTACCATACTTGCTTATAATATCAAACTCAAAATCAAAATATTTTTCATCTTTAAGCAATAGCATAAAAATGGGTTCTCTAAGTGGCATATCAAACTCTGTTCTTGGTATTCTTACATTTCCAGCTGCTACATAATCTGACGGAGGTTCTTCAAAATTTAATCCAGGAACAAAAATCTCAAACTCAGAGTAAAAGCATTCACTAAGTTTTAAAACATGTAAACCTAATAAGCATTGCACGTGATATTGTTTTGGTATAAAATCATCAATAATATTTCTGCTCCATAAGCATTTTATTTCAACTAGAGTACTATCATCTATTATTCCATCAGGAGAATATCCGTATACACCATCACTACTAAAGCAATCATTTGCATTATCAAGTTTTACCTTAAGTTTCATTTCTAAAAACTTTGCAGCAATAGGTTCAAATACTTTACCAAACAACATTGGAGGAAATTTCATGCTAGAACTTTTAGCTATGTATTTTTTTAGTTTTCTGTTAGCAATTATTTCTATGTCTACTTCTGTCTGATCTCCGAATACTAAAGTCATTTCCAAGCACCGAGTAAACTTCTGAGCCTCCAATATTCAAAGACATTGATTTTTTCCACTCATCTGAACCTTGTACAAAATCAAATTTATTCATTATATTTCTGGTTTAAATTTTTTAAATGTCACTTCCATCATAGACAGTAACATCTTTGTTGCAAGTGAAGTTTGCTCCATTACCATTTGATGTAAGCTCTGCGGTGTTCTCACAGATAGTGAAATAGTGAATCATTATTTGTGTACCATCATTTGGTATTGAAGAATTAAATTCAATAGTTACATCAAGTCTAGAAGTTACTCTAAGTGGTTCATCATTGTATTGCAGATCAATATCATGAATAGGGTATAGAGACAGCCACTCAGGATAGGTTATACCAACATGACTTGCAATCTCATTAAGATCAAGACATTGTTTTCTGAATGTTGTGAAATCCATATATTCTGGAGCTCATTTTCCTTTTTTTAGGTTCACTCAACCTTAGAACAGCAGGGTACTGTTTAGAACCATTAGCAAGCACAGAAACATTTTTAATATCGCAATGATTGTAGGTGTAAGGATTTCCAGTGTAGTTTCCATATTTATTATAATTTTGAGCTGCAACAATAAGCCATCTAATGTATCAATTATCAATTGTATTCAGAACTGATAGAGATTTAGTAAACTTAAGTCCTTGATTAGGAATGCTTATGGTGATATTTTCATACCGTCTAACTCTGTAATTAAGTCTTATTTTCTTAGATTTTTTACTTTAAATATCAGCACACTCTCTTTCCGAGTAACACATGGTGCAACAGGTCTCATTTTTGACATTGCAATTTTAAAATTTGTATAAACACCTTCACCAGCAACCGCATCAACGCTTCTTGTCATATTAGCATTTACAGTGTTTCCAGCAACACCTGTTGTACCAGTCATAATAGCCTCATAATCGTTCCCGCCAACACGAGTCATTTCAAGTGTAAAAGAAATATTATAAAGAATTTTATTCATGTCAGCACAAAACCAGAAATTCTTGATAGTGGAATAGCGATACTAAATGTTACATTGGTAGTTTCAACAAGATTGTTAATAGTGCTTCTTCTATAGATGAAACCAATATTAGAACAATTAGTCGCACCTGTTATATTAACTCAAGAGGCAGAAGGACTATTATATGAAGTGAGATTTAAACTTAAATCACCAACTGAGCTTGCTTCATCCTTTTTCCACCCAGTTGCAAGGCCTTCAGTTCTATTATAATCACCGGGATAACATAGAAGACCCATAAGTGTTGAGACAGAGCCAACTCCCTCTTTAAGCGGAAGACTTTCAATTTCTTCAGCACCAAGCCTAATTCCCATACTACTAAACAGCCATGCTCCAGCATTGTTAACAAAACCAACAGCAGGATTTCTTTCTAATTCAGATATAGTATTTGCATCAGCACCAGGAGCTCCAAGCTGTCCTTCAAGTAGAAGGTAAGCATCTGATAGAACATAACATGTTTGTTGTTCTCCAGGGACAGTAAATGTTACAAGCTTACTTGCAATATTATCTGTTTCATTTCCATTTGTCTGATAAAACTCTCGAAATTGATAATCTTTAATTTTATAATTGGGAAAACTAGGATCGCCCAATTCGAGTATTGTGTCAATCGGTGCACTTGCCATTTCTTCTCTATATAAAAAGTAAAAATGTATTTCTTACTTTTCATGTATAAATCAGCACCAATTTTTTTCATGTATCCGCCATATCCATCAGGTCTTGGAGCAGGCATTATAGCAGGGAAAGCAGATTTTTCTTTTATAACTCTTTCTATTTCTTTGCATGCCTTTCGATCATTTTATTTTAACGTTTCTGAATAATCCTCAGTCTCAGAATCCTCCATCTTTGCTTTGTATTTCTTTTTTTTTCGGTTTAAGTTTGTCAAGCATTGCTCGTTTTATCTCAAGATCAATCTCTTTCATCTTTCTATCATAATCTTCTTCCTTTTTTCGTTTCTCTAGTTCTCTACTCGTGAGTTCCTTCTTTCTTCTTTCTTCATCAGCTTTATCATCGATATCTCTACGTTTGTTAGCGTATTCCTGGTCAATCTTTTCTTTCTTTGTCTGCAACTCAACTAATTTTCTAGCCTGATGCACCTCAATACCTTTGTTTGCAATATTCATTCTAAGTCCTGTTAGTGCAGTAAGTACTGGAGCTGCTTTACCAACGCCATCAATAATCTTGTCAAGCACACCAGAGCCATAATATTTTCCGCCAGTTATTCTCCCATGACCAATTCTAGCATAGCTACCCATCCTATATTATTTCGAAATTTCTATTGTAACTATGATATCAGATATAAAATCTACATGATTTCCGTCTTGATCAGATGGGCTTATTTTAAAGTGGCTTATCCAATCTGCTCGACTAGGTAGAAGTAGCACATTTTTTAGATGAATGTCTACTCTTTGTCCTGGAGTCAAATCATTAGTATTGATTACAAACAACGAAGAAGACTGATTGACAGTTGTATTCTCTATATAGTTCATGAACGGATTAACAAGATCGCAGTCAACACATATAAATCTTCCACCATCTCCAAGATTTCTCCGTGCTTTATACGTTCCTACTGGATTTTCTGAGTTACTAGTTGTACCTTGTAGTTTTGAGTTAAAACCAAGAGTATCACTTATAGAGTCATCATATTCAAATAGTACAACATACTGTCCAAAAACTCGCATTTTGATTCTGTCAAAACTAAAAGTTATTCCACCTCTAGATATTGGGAGAAAAAAGTTTCCAGCAAAACTTCTTAGCGCTTGTTTTTCATTATTATTTATATAACTAGTTCCACTAGCAACCAAATTACAGTTTATAAGAATTAGGTTTAGGTCAGAAACAAAAAATTCATTTTCTGAAGTAATTTTTTATCCAGGATCTACAATTACTTGCGTAAATTGTTTTCCAGGAGCTGCACCGTGCGTGCATGCATCTAATGGCACCGTGCATGCATCTAATGGCAATGTTTCATCAGTTGTATAAACAGTTCCAGTAAATCCAAGTAATGGAGCTATAGTAGACTTAACAGCAACAAATGTAAATCCAGCAGGCATAGTAATCCAAGAATTAGAAATAGCAGTATCAATACCTAAGACAAATTTATTATTCCCAGATAATACAATAGAATTGTTTATTGTATCTGCAATAACAACATTTACATCATCTGACACAGCAGCATATATTCCAGGAGGTATCCTTACTCTTCGATCAGACCCACCTGCAAGTCTGTAAACAAAAGTATTGTTTGCAGACGTAATGTTTTTAATAGAATTATTTCCAACAAACTTTTTGAAGCATACCTTAAACCTTTTATTTTTAAGTTTTATTGGATTATTGATTTTTACTCTAATAGGATTAGTAGTTCCATGTACATTAAAAACATATCCTTCCTTACCTGCAATGGTATCCTTTTTGATTGACTCAACATTTTTTAGAATCTCCTTTGCTACTACAAGAAGATCAGTCATTTCTAAATATCATATAAAAGTTTATTGATTTTTGCAATGTATGACTTTGGCACTTTTCTAGATTTTGCAAGGTAATCAACAGCAGCGCTAATATAATTTACTACTCCAGTATTTCCAGCAGCAAGTTCACGGATCCTCAATTCTATCTTATCAGATACTTCTGAATCATTCTTTACAACCGATGAAATTATTTCAATACCACCACCAACTTTTGGCCTTAAATAATCTAAAACTCTTTGCTCTTTTACACTTCTTTTTTCTTTTTATTTAGTTCTATAACAACATTAAAAAGATTTTGTTTCATTAAGATTTTCCACAATCTTTCTTACTGGTTTAGATATTCCACCAGTTTTTTTTGCTTCAATAATATCAAGTAAATCTTTCTTTTTATCAATTGCTGATTCATATGCTTTACTTAATTCATCTTTTTGTTTATCATCTGCTCTACTATAATAGTTCTGTGCATATTCTAAGACATCATGAGCAGTCTGTTCTAGTTCTTTTTCAGCAGTATACATTTTTTCATTATAAAGCTTTAATCCTAATTCATATAGTTTTAAATCTTTGTTTGTACTATCAATCTCATTTATTATTCTTGTTACATAACTTGGAACATATCCCTCTTTATTTTTAACTATTTCAATTAGATTAGCTTTATCCAAATATTGTACTACTAATGATTTCTTTGGAGTGCCAGTAGTTGGATTTATATTTAGCTCTTCAGCTAAACTTTTTTGAGCAACATTAATAGCTTCTCGCACTTCTGGATTTGCTTCGTGTGTCTTTGCTTGATTTGCTATAGTAATTGCTTTTTTATGCTTTCCTTCACTAACAGTCTTTCTTTCTCTTTGAAGTGCACTGGATATATCTGGTTTGGGTTTGTATTCTAAAGCTTTCTGAAGTTGTTCTTTGTGTTCTCTTTGTAAGGCAAGTTTAGGTCTAATTCTTTTAAGTTTCTCGACGACAACATTTCCTGAGTTATCAGTAGATCTCTCTAATGCCTGCTCGTTTAGTCTATGCTCAGCAGCATCTCTTATAACCATTTCTGACTCTATTCTTTGTATCTCACTGGAGTTTTCTAGAATATTTGCATCTCTTAGATATTGCAGGTTTTGCAGTTTAGATTCATAGTCAAGTGCTTCTTGAACACTACCTTTGTAAGGTTTTTACGACTCGAATAAATTTTTCCATTAAACATTTTACTATATCTATTAAGAATTAAAAAATGTCATTAATTGCTTTCCTTCTGAATCAACAGACCAAAATCTGCCTTCCGATTCAGTCTTTGTTAGATCTATTACGCAATATCCAAAACGGTTTCTAGTACAAGAGTTAACCCATTCTCTAAATTGTTTCTTATCGATATCTCCAAAGTATGCCTCACGGATATACTCGATGTCAGTTGTGTTTTGCTTAAAGATTACTATTAAATTTACATTTTTTCTTATTTCTCTCCTAGGTATATTAGTAAAACCTTGAGGAAGATAGAAAATATTTAGACCTTTATGTCTTCCTCGTGTGAAATAGTCTAATATTTTAGTCTGATCTTCTGTCATTAAATCATCAAGTACAACGACATTCTTACAGTTCTTATATGAGTCTACTTCTGGCATAGCATCAATACCATTTATCCAAGAGTAAGCTTTGTTTTCTTTTGTCATTGACATAAGTCCTCGTTACAACTTTTGGTCTAGACTTGAAGCAATAATTGTGCAACTATCATAATTGACCATTCCGTAGAATATCCAATTCATAATCAGTTGAGATTTACCTGAACCACGTGGACCTAAAACTAAAGCTCTTATTGGAACATTTGGTAGAGGTTCTTTATGACCAGTATCTACATCTTGTCCAAAATTAAACGCTCTCACTCGAAGAGACATTTCCTATACTAAAAAAGTTTTTCTATTATAGAAAATGGAAATTTATTGCTTGAAGTGCAAAAAGCCGACAGATAGCATTCATTAAGAGTATGTAGAAATATGTAGTACAAAAGGTCTTAGAGGAATGATTAAAGCAATTTGTGCGATTTGCGAACACAAAAAGTCAAAGGTTGATTAGTTAAGAAGTGTTGGTGCAAGTGGTTCTGGAGTTTTATCCCGTGGAGAGAAATTAGGTACCGGCGTTTTAGCTCATGGGAAAAAGTTAGGAACGAGTGTAGCGAGTGGATTTTTATCTCATGGGGAAAAATACGGAGCTGGAATGGGTAGAGAAAGTATTCTTTCTGAACTAAGAAAAACTATCAGCAGTTTGAAAAAGGATAACAGTACACCACTAACTGATCTCGAAATAAATGATTGTGTAAAAGAATTAAATATAAAAGATTTTCGCGGTCTACTTGCTCGAGATGAGTTGAATTCTAAAAACAAAATGAGTGCCTTATTTGTAATACTGGTAAATCAGATTTAGCAATATATCACGGGATAGCACTTAAAAAAGTAGGAGATCGGTGTTTTTACTTTGATTCATTTGGTGCTCCTCCAATGCCAGAAGTAATTGAGTATTTTGGAGTTACACCAAGTTTTCAAACATTTCAGCTACAAAATTACAAACAAACAGATTGTGGTATGAGGTGTTTAATCTTTTTGAAACTAATGAAGCTGGCTGATTGTGGTACTGCTATGGGATTATTAATTTGAATTAAACAAAATATTTCCACTATATAGAATGGAAAATCAAGAAAAGAAATTCGTAGTCCTCCAAAATTCTGCTGTTGTTATTCCTAAGGGAAAACCTGCACATGTTCATGTTAAAGAGAAAATTTCAAAAGATTCAAAACCTTATCTTAGTGCATGGATGTACATAATAGAAGAAGTACTTCCATTTCTTCAGAATATTGTGGATAGATCTTGTGAACAATTAGATTTTAAGTCATTTGATGCTAGTGCAAGATCTACAATTGGAATTAGATTTGATTTTGGAAAGAAACCAAGTATTATGTTTGATGAGAATAATAAACAAATCAAGTTAACCAGTCCTGCGGACGTAATTAGAAAACTAGGAAATGATTTTTGTATAACTAGAATTCTTGATGGAAGTTATATTTCAAAAGAATACTATAATAATGAAGCACGCTTAAATATTAGATTAAAGATTGACCAAGTACAAGTTTATAGTTCGCCAAAGAGATCAATGTTTAACCCAGCAAAGTTTTAAAAGTAAGCGTAAATGTAAAAGAAAAAGAAAAATTAGTTGCAAGTTAAATTTTTCTAGATCCTTTTCCAAGTGATATCAAGCATTCTATCAACCATTCCTCTAGCATAATTTTTTTTATCTTATTTAGACTTTCAGGATTTGATACTTTGTCTTTTAGAAAATCAGTAGCAAATGAGTCGTTAAATGCTCCACCAATCCCTAAGACCAACTTTGCTTTCGCTGCCATAACAGCTGCTACTGTTTTCGCATCTTCACGTACGTAATTCGGTTGTCTTGGATCTAGAGCAATACGTGCAGCAGATTCAGCAAGAGCTAAGTCTGACAAGTTTCTTATTTGTGTTAATTGAGGTTCGGCCATTGATCCAGTTTCAGTGTTGGGACTATCATGCACCAAAGCTTTATTATCTAAATCATTAATTCCGGTATAGCCTTCACTCATTCTCTGAGAAAACTTTGTTCCTGGGCCCGCAAAACTATATCTACCAGTACCGTTGAATGAGCGGCCTCGAACAACTTCACTTTTTACACCTGATGGCAAACGCATATTCATCTCACGACCGCCAGTTAGTTTATTTATGAAATCTACGATACCACTGCCAACTTTTCTATTCTTTCTCAATTGCTTCAAACTTAAATTTAACTGCATGCCAGTGTTTTTTGATCTACACTTTTCTATTTTGTTTAGTTGTGTTTTTGTTACAAAGATAGAAATAGCGCCTGATAGGTCTTCTTTTTTTTAATCCGATTGAAATAGGCTTATCAGATTTATGTATTAAGTTTACTTGATGATTTGATAGGTTTAGTTTTACCTCGTGGTATTCCATTATATAACATATTTAATTTTTATTTAAAGACAAATAAAAATATTATATATTAAGAATGGATCAAGTTGAAAAATTTAGAAAACGCGTTATGGAACTTTTGGACTATAATTCTTATACTGGTAAATTTACAAATAAAAGAACTCGTTTTTCTGCAAAAATTGGAGAAGAATCAGGAAATGTAGAAAATACAGATTATCGAAGAATATCAATTGATGGAAGAAGGTATCAGGCGCACCATTTAGCATATCTAATAGTAACAGGTGAATTTCCTATGCAAGAGCTTGATCATATAAATGGAATTAGATCCGATAATAGAATTAGTAATTTGAGAGATGCAACTGCAAATGAAAACATGAGGAATAGAAGAATGTTACGAAATAACACATCCAAATTTATTGGTGTATCTTGGCACAGAAGAGATAAGAAAATGGCAAGCTTATATTTGTATAGAAAAACAACAATATAACTTGGGCTACTATGACTTTGCAGAGAAAGCTGCTGAAGTACGCGACCTTGCAGCAATACGTTTGCATTTACAATTCGCAAGACTCAATATTACTTATAGTTTAACAGAAGACTACAAAATTGTTCGCCACATAGACTTTTAATTTCGGCAGCGTTTTTTCAACTCATTTCTTAGTTTTTATCATTTCATTATATATTTCTTCTTGTGTTACCCCTCTAGAAAACAGGTTAGCTTGCAGCATTGAAGACTCAGCTTTATAATCGCAGGACTTTTTACCGCCAATTGTACTACAATTCACTTTTTTATGTCTCTTTTTAACTCATCGCTGTATGAAACTCCAGATTTTTCTACTAGATCTCTTCCTGTTTTAAGATAGTCTAATCTGTTCTTCACTTCTGAATTCTGCACTTTGTCGCTCAAATCAATATCAATGTTTCTATCAAGTAATTCTATCATATTTTTTTTTATATCTGTAATTGCATTCTTTAATCTAGAACTCAGCAAACTCAAAGCACACATTCGTTCTTCATGCGTATCCATTTTTGGTGCCTTAACTGTTTACATTGTTGCATCAATAATCTTTTATACTAAACCTGCAACAGTTACTGCAATACTTACTCCTAAACCAACTGCTCCAATAATAGAAGCTATACTTGCTATAATAGCTGGAATCGCTGGGAGAAAACCTCCTGATCTTACTTCAAAAAAATTCTTACTCCAAGTATTTCCCATGTTACCTCTTCTCCAAATGTATCTGAAAGTTTGCTTGGATCTAAATACCAATCAGATTTAGCTCTTTCCGCTTCTAGTAATATTTCGTTTATGTAAAAGCCAACCTCTAAACTTGCAACCATTTTTGAAAGTCCTTTTTTTATCTGCAATTGTTTTCCAGAAGACATTGCCATACTTTCCTGAAGCCATATCATCAACAATCTCTTTGATAAACAAACCAAGATCAACAATTCCTGTTACGCCAGAAAGAAATTCACCTAGTGCTTTTGTAGCAGTTCCGATAACTTTGAATGACTGCAAAACTTTTGGAACAATAGTTTCTTATTTGATGCTTGTGGACTTAATTTCAATGCAATCCTTGGAGCAACTTCTATTATTGCTTTTGACCCAAGTTATGTTGCAGTTGTTGTTCCTGATAATACTTCTTTAGTTGTATCTAAGCCAGATTTTAAATCTCCTCCTTTTATTTTCTTCATATATGTAAGAATGGATAATATTAGCAAGATTAATAGTCACATTTTTAGCGACCTTGATGCTAATGGAAATCAAATTACAAATCTTGGTTTTCCAATAAATGATGGAGATGCAATAAGGTTAGATTATGCTCTAAATTCAAACTTTTTAAATACTTTTGCAACTAATGTTTCAGGAGAAATATGTGGTCTGAGTATATGCAGGCCGGTACCGCTCCTTCCTTAAACAGCTGTCGGGAGCATCACCGGTGGTGCATAGCTGTGGTCCGCCTGTGGTGTGGTTTGGACAGGCCGGTAACCACAGTCAGATGGTGGACTCACCATCGGGGTCGGCCAAAACACAGCCGTGGGCGAGGAGGGGGATTCAGTGGGGAGAGAGGGGCGAGTGAAGTCGCGCTCCCTCTGCTCTGTAGTAGAATAAACTGTTGGTGTTGGTTCTGTGCGGGCGTTCTTCGTGCATGGCGGCGAATGGGACGAAACGTAAGCGTCGTGGACCTGCGTAAGGCCTATTTGCAAATTCACGTAGACCCATCATTGTGGAAGTACCAGGTGGTTGAATTTCATGGCCGCCGATACTGCCTGACTCGCCTGGGTTTCGGCCTTAACGTTGCACCAAAAATAATGACTGTTATATTAAATAAAGTGCTGTCTATGGATGAGCGGGTCAGATCCGGCACGGATTCGTATGTCGACGACATTTTGGCGAACAATGATATCGTCTCAAACGACCGTGTGATTGAGCTTCTCCGCGAGTACGGACTTGAAGCAAAACCACCTGAAAAGTTAGAGGGTGGTCGTGTCCTAGGCCTCCGCATTGACAGTAAATGCAACGAGCTCGTATGGCGCCGAGATAATGCCATAGGCTCTGTACAGTCAGTGCTGACGCGGCGAGAATTATTTTCTTGGTGTGGGCAACTCGTCGGGCATTTTCCGGTAGCTGGCTGGCTGCGACCCGCTTGCAGTTATCTCAAACGTATAGCCAGCGATCAGGACTGGGACAGCAAAGTACCGAGTGAGGTTCTGGAAATTGCTCACGACGTCCATCGCAGGGTGCTAGCTTCTGATCCGGTGACTGGAGCGTGGCAGGTGTCCAATGTCATCAGTGGAAAATTGTGGTGCGATGCGAGCAGCATCGCTATTGGAACGTGCCTTGAGATTGACGGTAAAGTGGTTGAGGATGCCTCTTGGCTTCGAAAGCCGGACGATACTTCGCATATAAACACCGCCAAGCTAGAAGCCGTCATCAAAGGCCTTAACATCGCTATTGCGTGGGGACTTCAGAAAGTCCAAATCGTGACTGATTCAACTTCGGTGTTTGGTTGGCTGAAGTCATTAATCGATGGGGATAAACCCGTGAGGACGCGCGGCATGGGAGAGGCGATAATTCGACGACGATTGGGCCTACTCCGAGATATTATAACGGAGTGCAATCTGGAGACGACTGTAAGCCTAGTAAGGTCGCCGGAGAACAAAGCGGACCAGCTGACGCGAGTACCGCAAAGGTGGTTGAAGTTCACGACCTGCTGTACCGGTGCCGTGGCTCCTGAGGTCAGTTTGACGACTCCCAATATCGACCTCAAGCAATTCCACAATCTGCACCACCTGGGCGTCGACAGGACGCTATACCTGGCGAGGCTATGTCACCCTAATGCGAACATCCGCAGAACCGATGTAGAACGAATTGTTCGTTCCTGTCTTCGCTGCAGATCAGTGGATCCGTCGCCGATTTCGTGGCAGCGAGGCAGTCTTGACGTCACCGAACCCTGGTCTCGTCTTGCGATTGATGTCACGCACTACCGCGATGAGAAATATCTGACGCTGGTGGATTGTGGGCCCAGCAGATTTACGCTATGGCGGCACATTCCTAGTGAAGATGTGCACCTTATCACCAGAGTGCTGGAGCAAATCTTTCGAGAGAGAGGCCCACCTACGCAGCTTCTGATGGACAACAGCGCCTCGTTCCGATTTGAGGCAGTTCGGCGTCTCTGCGAACGCTGGGGCGTTGAGACCGTCTACCGGTGTGCTTACCGACCGCTGTTTAAGGAAGGAGCGGTACCGGCCTGCATATACTCAGACCACAATGGTATCCGTTTCTAACTTATCAGACTTACTTCCAAAGAATGGTGCAACACTTGTATCTCAGTTAAACTGTAGAATGTTACTGGCATATCAGGAAATTCTGCTGATGGAACTGCATTTCAAGATTCTAGACCTTACAAAGTAAAAAACTATGGTTTACTAAAAAGTAAGACTCAAGTTTTCAATGGTAACTCAAATAGTACTCTTGAACTAGGATCAAACAGAATTACTTCTTTGAAAGATTCAGATATTGTAACAAAACAATCTATTGATTCTTATAAATCTACAATGTATTAAGGCTTACTGGCTTTTCAAATGTTGTTCCGCTAAACATATTTAATATTAATGTAAATGGAACTGGAACAGAAACTTCTACATTAATGACAACTCCTGCTGATAGTCCAGTTCTTGACATGCAAGGAAAAGTGATTGGATATTACACACCATTAAAAACTTTTGTTGCTGGTCCAGTTAAAAACTTCCAAACAATATCTACTATAATGTGGTCTTCAAATACTACTACAGTATTTTTAGAGTTAACTAGTGACAACACTTATGGTGTTTCTGGGACACTTATTTTAGTTATGAACATTGATGGTACCTGCACATATATGATAGATAATTTAAGAGATGCTAGTAATATTACCTATATTGATTTTATTATTACTATTGTATAGAATGTCGCTCGGTTATCGTAGAAAAGGACCTAACAAAAAAACTACATTCGTAAAACTGGAGATATTATGAATGGATCTTTAAATATGAATCAAAACTTTAAAAAAATCTTGGAGATCCTGTTGACTCTACAGATGATATAAAGAGAAAGTATATAGATACAAACTTTGTTACAAAAGTATCTAGAGGAACGACTGCTGATGGCGATATTGATATGAATAATCATAGGTTGATAGATCTTGCAAACCCTGTTAATGCAAGTGATGCTGCTACAAAAGATTATGCTGATACAAAATTACCAAAGAATGGTGGAACTGTTAATGGAGATTTAATTGTAACTGGAACATTAAATATTACTAACGCAGCAACACCATCCTCAGCAACTAATGTTGCAACTGTTGCATGTATGGATGCTAACTTTGTAAAATATAACAATGCAGTAATGAGTGGACCTTTGGATATGAATAATCATCCAATTATTATACTAAATGAACCTGTAAATCCAAATGATGGAGTAAATCTTGGCTATCTAACAAAAGTAAAGGGAAATGTTACAATTGTAAATTTTAAAGGAACTATGGACGGGTCGCTAACTACACAAATATATGGTAGAACACTTAATGGTAGATGGATTGCTAAAATTAGTAACATAAAATCCCTAGAGGTATTTTTATTCTTGGAGTAACATATGAAGTTTCTGGAATAACAAAAGTACGTATGCCTCCACCATCAACACTAACAGCGAAGGCTGATCAGTTGTATGGTAGCTCTATGTTAGAAGCTAGTAAAAAATAGTTACTAATTCTACTTTTATATCTGGATCAAGCTTGTTAGATAAAGAAATAAATGTTAAGTTTATATAGCAGTAGCATAATGCTTAGTAGAAAAAATTTACTGATGACTGGAACGCTTGATATGTCTAAAAATAGAATAGTAAATCTTGGAAGCAATATAGATCCATTAGAAGCTGTTGGAAAATCATTTGCTGATAACAACTATATAAGAAAAGATTCGGATCAATTTAAATGAGGAAACATATCTGCAAACTCAAAAGAATATGTCAATGTACTAGCTCCGATAAAAGAAAATAATGTTGCAACAAAAGAGTACACTGATACTAAGGCAGATTTAACAGTAAATGGTGATTTAACGGTAAATAACCTACATGTTAATAATGAAATAAATGTCGGGAAAAAATTATTTGATGCTTCGGAAGTATACTTAAAAAGTAAAGTCCACTTTGGATATATAACTAGTAATGGTTCTTTAACTTTCACTAAAGTAGAAAATGTGTCAATTTATAATGCGCTAATATATTCAGTGATAACTACTACTTGACTAGAGTATGTGATCTATCAAGAAAAAAAACTTCCTTACCCAAAGTTAACAATAAACATAAAGGATGTTTATGATATTATTATTGTTAGAAATCAAAGAACAATGATATTTCAAATAATTGATATTAAATAAATTCCAGTATTATATGCTGCAGAAAAACAAGTAATTAAAGATCAATTATATTAGAAGATGTTAATTTGACAAGATTAAACTATTCTGTTGTTGAAGTAAAATTCACGTTGCCAATTGAAAATATAGGTAAATTTATAGTTAGAAACTACAAGCACAAACTTTACTCTCCAAACTTCTTTGTTTCTAATCTTATTAATATTACTTGTTATGGCGTTGAAGATAATTATATGATATTATTAAGTGACTATATCACACAGTTTGATATTGTTGATTATGGTGAAGTTAGTGTTATATTTATGACTATTAGTTTTCCTGTTTTAAACTATAATAATCTTGTTACTCCCAGTGATTTAGATGTTATTGAAATTGATCTAGTTAGTGATATTATATACCAAACTCAAAATTTAATTGGATATACTCCTATTACTATTACTACTGATACTACTACTAATACTACTGATACTACTGATACTACTGATACTATTCCTACTTTTCCTATTATGGTTACAGATGGAACGAATTATTTTAGAATAGTAGATATTTAAAATCTCCAATCTAAACTTTCTTTAATAAATTCTGTTTGTACACTACATTCTTTTCCTGCTAATTGTTTTTTTAACTCTATTTTTTTAGAGTATGCTTCTGATTTAAGACTATTTATTTTATCTATTTGTAAATCTTCAAGAAACTCTGAAAAGATTGATACATCTCTAACTTTTGTGAATATATATGTCATTTCTGATTCGGAATGATTAACTCTTGAAGCTTTTTATTCTAAAACTAATTTTATTGCTTCTAAAAGTTACTCCTAATATCTTTAATTCTCCCCATTGGATATGAGCAAATCTTTATATTTATAAATTTTTATCCTTGTGCTTCTGTTATACAATCTTTACTTCTAGTTTCAACATTCATTTCTATATGAATAAATTATTTACAGAGTAGTTATTGGAATTGTATTAGAAACTGGAGCAGCTGGGTCAACAACTAAAGCAGCTGGGTCAACAACTACAGCAGCAGCAAGAGCGGCAAGTGATGCCTTTTGTCTAGCATTAGTTCAATCAGAGATATCAGGTAGAATTTCATAGCCCTCATCCTTAACAATTCCAGAGATATCAGGTTTTATTCCTGAAACGCCTGAGATAACTGTTGAGAGTTTTGGCAGCAGACTAGCAATCCATGTTGTATATCCAGAGATTTCTCGAGGTGTATCAAGAAGAGTACCAACTTTAGATTTAACTGTCGATTCAAGATCAGTTGTTATACTTGCCATTCCAGAAGCAATTATCTTTTGTGCTTCAATGTCACACTCATCAATATAAAACTTTTTGACGGAAGCATAAGTCATAATTGAGATATCTGAGTCGAGTGTCTGTTGATCGTATGCAGTCATTCTAGACTTTACATGGTAATCAACATATGCTTTCAGCAGAGTTGCGGATGTAGCAAGATTGGTATCAGTTACTTCTGTCGACATTTCCTATACTATTATAAAAAATACAAAATACTAATTTTTTATTAACTCTCTTGCTTTCATCTTAAGTTCTTCATACTTATCTTCATGGATACACATATCAAATATAATTTTAATAAGTTTATCATTTAATTTTAATCTTCTACCTTCACTAATATCTTGAATTGCATTAATAATCTTATAATTTGTTACTTCCATATATACTAGGAAGAACAACATTTAATTCAAAATTAATTTATTAATTTGTACACCCTGTTTTGTTTTTGGAGTCTTTGATTTCTTTTCTGCTTCTATCAACATTTCATTTATTTTACTTCTGCATTCCATTAGTTTATCACAGGTATCGAAAATCTCAACAAGAACAGCAGTATACGAGCTATCCAAATCTGGAATAAGTTTATCAAGTGAATGCTTGACAATTCACTGATCTACTCTCTTTAACTTTTGTAGACACATTTTAAGAGCCATATGTCTTGATTGCTCACAACAAAGAATTCTGGAAACATCCATTCTATATAAATATAAATTTTTTATAGTTCATCTTCTTCATTTACGTAATTCTATTCTACCTCTTCCTCAAAATTAAATGCTTGTTCATAGCCTTCCTCAGGATTGTACTCTGAGTCATCACTTTCCTATTCTGAGTCTTCTGGATTGTAATCAGGATCATCACTGTCGGACTCCTCATATTCAGATTCAGATTCAACCTTTTCGTTTTCAATTTCGACTTTTTCCATTTCTATAATAAAGAATTTTATTTTTTAATATAAATGTATTCCTGCCATCTCAAAAATTAACTCTTCTTCTGCTCTATCATACTCCATTTCTATTTGTAATTCATATAACTCTTTTTTTGTTTCTCGAATATCATGTTCTACTTTTACTTTTGGTTTAGGTTCAACAGTTTCTTCACTTTTTCGTTTGGGCATCTATATTTAATTCACCAATATCGCAAGTGTTACATCGTCCTGGATTTAGATTATTACTCAACGCATCAGCAATTCTATTGTGCCCATAAGCATAACCACAGATTCCACAGTCCAACCAATATCGTTTTGAATCGAAAGCTGATAGTGCTATTTTCTCTAACTTATCAGTAAATAGCTCGTGTTTACTTTGTGATATCTTATACAACTTTCTAATCTGCTTTTCTTTAAATCCATCAATTGTTTTTGCGTTAAAGATTGATACACTATCTGTTAAACAATTAACAAACGTATCATGACCCATTGTTTTAGTTAAAACTGCTTTTGTAACTCCTTTTGCAGCTGCCTTTCTTTCTGCGTCAACGATGCTAACGGAATAACGTTTTGGTCTTAAAGCACATACTTCAGCAATTACTTTTCCTTCTGTTTCATCTTTAAATTTTCCAATTGTATCTTCAGCAAACCATTCGGGCATATTTTTCATATCATCATATAAATTAGGTGTTTCAATATCTATGATCAATGAATCTGTGTCTGTATAGATTAACTTAACTTTTTCGTTATACTTTTGTTTTATTACATCACAATAAAACTTCTGCATATGTAATTTAGATAAGTCGAGAATTGCGCTTCCTGTAAACATTGGTTTATTTAACCTAGTCTTTTATTGATTCATTTGAAATATTGTTATTGTTATTCTAAAATCTCTAAAGTTTACCATTCTAGGATCACGTATTCTTTAATTAAACTTTGTATTTCCTATCTCATCAATAACATTAATCAAATAAGTTTTTACTCTTTTTTCAGCATCTTCACATGTTTTACCATAAAACGCATTCATTATCAATTTCCAAAGATTTCTCAAGAATTTTTTATTCGAATTTGCTGCCTTCATATCAGCACACATTTGGATGACCGGCTCCAACCACCTAGATTGCTTAAATTTATAAACCTTTTTTGCTGTAGCTATAATTCCATGTGTTAAACAAAACTTAAGATATCTAAAGTGGATTAAATAATCTTTTTTTAATGAAAAATCACACATCAGTTTTGGAACATTACAAGCACCTACTTTAAATTTATTTTGAAAATTAGAATACTCACTACAGTCAACGACTCTGTTAGACGCGCATAATGGATGTTCGTTGTGTAAAAAATGATAGTACTCTTTTGTTTTAGGATCGTATTCAATATCAACAACAAAGAAAGCTCCAACATCTGACTCATCAGGTAGTGATAGTATTTTTCCTCTATCCCATCCATCAACTGAGCACTCTTCAATTTCCCCTTGTGGAAGAAGTTCCATCATTGCTGTTGGGTATAAGCTAGTTGCGTCTTGATAAGTAATCCACCTTGTCGGTTTGCTAGAATCATATCCAGGCACCATAGGATTGTTTGCTTTAACTAATCTACTATTAACTTGACAAATGCCTCCGCGAATTGATTTTTTAAATGTGTCATATATCTCTCTGTTTGTTAATAACTCAATTTTTACTCCAGAATACCAAAACACAGCGCTCGATGAACAATTTGGTGTTGTAACGAAGTTTGCAGGATCTAATTTTAGTTTAGATATCAATTCTTTTCTAAAACTTTCAAAACAATCTGCTAATAGCAATACATCAGTTATTAAATATAAATCATGGTAATCAATGAGTGATTTGCATTCAAATTCTTTTCAAACATCATTTGCTTTTTTTAAATCATCATCTGATATTCCTTTCATATAGACATTAAAGTAAAAAGATTCCTTACTCGGTAAAGCATCAGAATTAAATTTCTCCCAAGAATCCATAGACTCATAAGGATATTCTCCTTTAACAGCAAGAAGATTAAGATTTTTTTCTTTATACTTTTCGCTTATAACTTTATTTGCCATTGGAAAGCAATCAATCGTTTTTCCCATCGTTGAAGCAATAGAATCTAATGACCCAATCATAAATTGCATGCTATCTTTAAAAACCAAATCGCCAACTTTGAGCATCATGTATTTTTCTAAATTATTTGCTATTGGTTCTGCTTCAACACTAAAATTCTCTAATGCCTTAACAATGATATGTGAATCGTACCCCCTAAAATTGTGAAATAAAACAGGTAACTTCCATTTTCTAAAGTCAATGCTTGCTTTAAAATTACATGAATGGTGTGCAGCACCTCTATATTTATTTGTTAAATGGCAATGGTCAAATATTTTTCTTAACTCATTATTTTTTTTATTAAAAGGACCTTTACACATCCAACAGAAAATAGCATCGTCATGTGCTTTCATTTCATCATCAGTTAAATCTATCATCATGCTATCTAAATTTTTCTCAACTAGTCTAGTTTTATAAAAATCTTATACAGCAAATAATCTTTTTAAGAAAGCATTCACACAATCAGGGCCAACTTTTAAAAACCTATCAACAACTTCATCATTCCAGTCAACTAAAACATATGCGGCAGAGCAGGGTGTATGTGTTGAAAAATGGTCTTTACGTTCTCCTTTTTGCACTAAACATTCAAAGTCTGCATAACAAACATAAGGACATACGTTTAGATGCTTGAATGAATCAAATGATATAAATTTATTATGCTCATCTGGCATTACATATATTGTAGTCCCCGAGTTTATACTATCACATATTTCTAGGTGCTCGTCTACCTGGGTCTTATCAAAAAATCTATTTAAACATCGATGACAGTAATATTGTTTTCCTTCTGAGCTAGATGGTCTGCATAAGGCGTAAAAATTGTTAATCAAAATATAATGTTCTATATCACCACTTGTTATAAGCAACAGATTAATATGTCTATTTGGAATCTCATCAGCTTTCTTACTCTTAAAGGAGAAACTCTTGATTCTTTCTATCCACATGAGTAAACATTTATTCTAACATTCCTAGCTTTCTCTAGTTTATTTGTGTCTTTAACTTTCATAGGCCACTCGATATCACTAATCAAACTTGAATTTTGTTCACTTAGTATTTTTTTAAGTCATCTATCTTCCATTTATTTCTTTCTGCTGGATTTAACGCTATTAACACACACCATAGTGCGCAAAACTCATCATCATAGTTTTTATGTTAGTAACACACTTTTTCTTAGCGAGATAATCAGGGGTTTCAACATATGAACCACCACCACCAATTGGGATATATTTAGATATAACAACTGAAAATGAATGAAAACCAATGAATAGCCAACCAGAACCAACACCTCTCTCAACTAGTAGCTCAGAATTTACACCAAGTGCAAGCATTATTTTGTCATAAATTTCATCTGCTGATTTGCTGTCCATAGTTAAAATTGATTTAGATTGAAATCCTCTTCTCTCAGTTTCACCAGTATCAAACGTTTTCATATCAAATGATACTCTAAAATGAACTCTAATAAAAGAACATATTTTTCTAACTCTATTAAGAAATACTTTTGTTTGACACCTAAGTGATTCTCTTAAAGTCTCTAAGTCTCCAAACCATTTTTTATTATTCTATGTAAAAGTTAAAGTATTTCCTCCAGCAGTTACAATTTGATTAGTAAAGCCAACTTTTTTAAATCTTCCAGTTTTACCAACATACTTAATTGAAGTAATATCAAAGTCAATATTCATCAATCTTCTCGCTTCATTTGAAGAAATTATTTTTTCTCTTCTAATTCTTTTATCTTTACGATCATATTTAGTTTTTGGTAAATCAAAATCTACGTTCATTAATCTCCTTGTCTCAGACGCATAAGAGTTTCTTTGTCTAATTGGAAAAACCATCTTGCTATATAAAGTAATAATATTTTGTTTAAATAAAAATAAAATTGCAGCACATTGTTTTTACTAGAATATACAAATATTTGAAAACAGATATCCTAGTCTTACAATACTTTAACGAGTTCGAGTGCTAACGAGAGCTCGTTGTGATTATGTGTTTTTGCACTATACGATGTTTTTATTTTTGAAACGAGCGCTTTTTTCATTTTACAACGTTTTTAGTTTTGAAACGAGTTTGAGTGTTAACGAAAAAATTAAAAATGTTGTAAAGGGTAAAAAGATGCGAGTTGATAAAATAAAAATGTCGTATAGGGTAAAAACACAGCATCAATCCTGGCAACTTTCCCGGACCTTCTGTCGCGCGGGGGGGGGGGGTTGGCGCTCTCGCTCTGGTGCCGAGCCATCATCGCGGGCCCCCCGATAGTGGTGCAGCGAGAAATTAGCGCTTCAAAAATTTGCTGCCATCGGGATTCGAGCCCGAAACTTCCTGTCAAGCATTCATGACCGTAGCCACTTGGCCACGTGGGGGTGGGGGCGTTAGAGAACGGCGAGAGCGCAGGTGAAACGGCGACACGCTAAATTAGCCAGATAGTGACTGATATTCATTGTAATAAAATAAATAAAACTATAATTCATTTTTATAGCGTCGTCTGAGAACCTAATCTCTCTATTCAGGCGCTTCACGTGTGCCTCGGTGCTCGACGCCACGTCGGGGCGACCACCTTAATCAATGGGTCTCGCGGTTCCTCAGTTATGACTGCGCTTGGAATCGACTGTGCGGTAATCTACGACAGCACAGAGCCCCCCTCTTCCCTAATAGGCAGGGTGCTCGAGTGTCCGGGAAGTCGAGCAGACTTGCGCTGCTCTATGCGGCCACCGAACCGAAAGAGAGCTGTTGTACGCCATGGCTGCTACGCCATGGCGTCCCTGTACGCCATGGCTGATGCTGGACCCATGTAACTCTCGAATAGACTCCTCTGTCCGATGGACTCCTTATATTCAGGAATGAGCGCACTTCCTTCGTACTCGGCCCTGCTCTGCTGCCGGCTTACTGCCGCATGTATTGATGCCATGCCTAAATAATAATAATAATAATAATAATGCACTTGACAAAACGCCCTCAGAGAACTCAATCTCTTCTAGGCGCTTTACATTTGCTGCAAAGGGAAGTGCAATTGAATGGTGAGTAATATCATGCTTGATAAACAACATGAATAACATGGTTAGGGGTGACATGCGCAGGGTCAGCATGCAAATGTGGTTAGTGGCAGCATGCACAGTGTCAGCACGCACAAGCACATCAAGGACGAATCACAGGGACCCACTAAATGCTGCCCTAAATAGGTGTGTTTTTAAGTTCTTTTTAAATGTGGTCAAGTCAGGGGATACTCTGACGCAAGTCGGGAGTGAGTTCCAGGCTCTGAGAGCATACGAGCTAAACGCACGGTCTCCAAAGGATTCGAGGTTTGTACGAGGTATTGGTAAACTGTTGGATTCCGAAAAGCGGGTGGTATGATGGTGGTGGAGTAGGTCTGAGAGATAAAGCTGGAGCCAAAGAATGAAGTGACCTAAAAGTGAGCGACAAAACCTTGAAGTCGATCCGTTGCTTGACTGGTAGCCAGTGCAGTCGGCAGACAAGCCTAGCTGCGGAGTTTTGTATCAGCTGTAATCGCCTGATGGCACATGCCGGTAGGTCAGTAAGCAGTGAGTTACAGAAGTCGAGACGGGATGTCACGAATGCATGGACCAACTTAGACGTGGTATCCTTATCTAAACAAGCCCGAATTTTAGCAATGTTATGTAGCTGAAAGTAGGCAGATTTGACTGTGGAGCTGATGTGGTCGTCTAACGAGAGGTCACTTTGGAACATGACACCTAGATTTCGAGCTGATTCGACAGGAGATATTCTGGCAGAGCCAATTATGAGCATCAGCCTTTCCAATTTCTGAATCACACTGGTTTTGCCCATAACTAGTAAGTTAGTTTTATCATAGTTTAGTTTTAGAAAATTTGCTGCCATCCATGTGCGTATGTCATTAATACATGCAGCGAGTGAGTTGAGAGAACTCGAATTCAAGTCCGTAGCCTTGACACAACATTCAGTGCATCGCCGGTATTCATCGTGCGTCAGCTGGGACTAGCGCTAGTACGAGCACAGTGTCTGCGGCCTCGTGCTTTCCAGACGAGGAGGCTGCTGCACTCCGTTTATAAAAGTGGTACTAAGTGCACTGAGCTGCGGCCCTCACTTCCGGTCCGCGAACAGATGCACTCCCGCACAGACACTGTCACACAACAGCGAGCCGGCGCCGGTTTTTGCTGCTGATAGATGCGAATCGGCAGCAATTCCAGACAGAAACGCTAAGCTCGGGACCAGATTAGATAGATTCGCCTCAGACCGCTGAAGTATCGGCGAGTGAATCGGGCGAGCTGGAGGTGAAAGGTTAACGTGCCTTACTGCATTGGATATGGATATTTTGGATATTGAGTCTGACATCTCCCCGGGCCTCAGCTTAGGGGTAAGATTCTCGAACTTAACAAATCAGCGCCCGGGATCGAGCCTTACACCAGGCAGTTCTGTGTTACCCGCTGCAAGCTGGTGTGATGGCTGCCAACGCTCGTCTGCCGCCATTTAAATGAGGCTGTTGAATAGGCCGACCTTTACTTTACTTTTCCAATGCACACTGGAACAGGTTTCACTATAGTTACTTGTGAAATCTTTCCCAGTAAAATAATGCAGATCATTTAAAGCGTTCTACATCGCAAAGAATAAACAAGTATCGGCAGTCTCACACTAATGCCATTCAAAGTAATGGTTGGAGATCTGTACGCGTACTATGCTCATTCAATCCATGACGGCTCGGTGCTTGCACCTGCCTGTAGATTGCAAGATTTACGTCGAGCCAGAGATCCTATTTATTTATGGAACGCTAGCCACTTCGTATAAAAAACTACTTACTGAAGCAGCAATGTGGAGTAGCACATCCAGAATTGCATTTGCCAATTCTTAGTCGCTAGCTCACTGGCCGCTCACCAAGGTGAACAGGACCGTGTGGGGGAGGGCGGGGGGGGGGGAAGAAGGGGCACGCAGTGTGGGAGGGACGAGCACCCGATACCTTGCATTCTTGCTTTGTGCTCGATCACGTATTCATGCACGAGCAAGCAAGAATGCTCGCTGCACACGCGTTGAGATCCAGTTCCTTAGGCGGGGCTGGCACAGTCATCAGCAGAGCATTGCACACTGCGTTAGTAGCCGTCCTGCGCAGGCCGGCTGCCCTGCCTGATACTCAGAGAAGCTGCGAAAACAGCTGGGGCCTCAAAGATCTGTAGGAAAGCTCACGAGGCGAGAATGGTAAATCTTACAACCGATTCACCAAGCAAAGCATTTGGATGGCCGCCGGCCAAACTCTAAAGACCACACGTCCCTACCTATAAGCGGTGGCGTTTGAGAAAATATATTATATTATTATATGTATTATATATATATATATTATCATATATTATTATTAATATATATTATTAAAATATTAATCCTATTATTATTATTATTGTTATATATATATTATAACAGGTAGCGACGGGGAAAGAAGCCAAAGCGACAAACAGCAGCTCGCAGGTCTCGATGGTCGCTAGTAGTGGCTACGTAAGGCTTAAAAAAAAAGGATCGGAGGGTTTGGTCTGTCAACCGTCATGGCGACAATGCTGCTGTCCGAAGTAGTAGCTATGCAAGGCTTTAAATGCGCCTTCTCCGTTCTGTTCGACCTCCGGTCTGCAATAAAAACAACAAAATAATGGTTAGCTTCTCTAACAGCCTCATTTATGTAGCGGCCGAAGAGCCTTAACGGCTTCCACTCGCATATGGCAATAAAGGCTTGCTTTCTGCAGGACTCGAACCCACGGCCTGGGTCGCGAAGAGCGAGCACCTTTCCACTGGGCCAGCAGAACCTGGGATCAGCAAACTCTTACTCCTGAGGTCCGCCAGTGCGCTGCCTCGAGCTCGTGAGACAACGGCTTGGTTCCTACAGCGAAACACCCATCACACAGTGCTGACCAGTCTGTACTAAAGTTCATGTGCTGAGTTCGAGCGAGTTGCCCTTTGTGTGCCTACGCGAGCTGACACAGTTGTGCATGCTGTCGCTAGCCATTTGATACACTTCCTTTGCAGTGTTTTTAAAATGCATATGAAGAGATTTTAAGTTTTATTTTGGTGCAATAAAAAATGTGATTATTATTATTATATCCTTGGCTGGGAATCCCAACTATTGGCATAACGCATGCCAGTTCAGCCAGGACCAGTGACGTCAGTGTGAGCCAGCTGGAGGCGTCGGTCCAACTCTAGTTGTACCACGTGGCCGAGGCGGCGGCGGCGGCTTGGTGTCGCTGTTGGATGCAGGTTTCAGCTACATCTTACCCGGGATTTCGATCCAGCGCCATAACGCCAGCTTCAGAAATCGGATGAACCTACTCCCCGCCCCGTCCCGCCCCGCCCAGCCCCGTCCCGAACGATCGCCGGTTGGCTACCGGAGGTAAATAATGAATAAAATACATTTTTTTTTATAGTGACTGAATCTGAGAAAGTCATCTATGTTATGTTGGACAGTACTGAGCACAGCTGCGTTGAGCTCTAGCCTTACAAAAAATGGAGGAGCAGCTTCGATCGAGCCACCGTGACGACCTTGAGCTCTTGCTCGCAGCCTCACTTTGCTTGCTCGCTCGGTTGTGTGTTGCATTGTGTGTTGCGTTTTCTGTCCCCTCCCCCCGAATCGCCATTAACCTCCAGCGAAGCTCTATGGGGCTATGTCTTGTTATAGGTAGGTAAGGCGGGTGCTTTTCACGACCCAAGGTCCCAAGGTCGTGGGTTCGAATCCTGCGGTGGGCGATCCTGTATCGCCGCTGCAAGCGGTGGTGATGCTCTTCTGTCGCTATACAAAAGGAGGCTGTTAAATCAGCTAGTATTTGTTTTTGTTCACCTCTTGCTTCATAAAGTCCCACTTGAAAATAGCCCTGCATACTCCACTAATGAAGCAGATTAAATATAGGTAAGCCCGTTATAAATAATAAATAATTCCTAGCTGATTAAACAGCCTCTTTTTGTATAGCGACAGAAGAGCCTTTATGGCTATCACAATCGCTTGCAGAGGCGATAAAGGATCGTCCGCCGCAGGGATCGAACCCACGACCTCGGGACCAAGGTCATGAAAGCAACCGCTTTACCTAGTGTGCCATCACGGCTCACCCGTTCCCAACCAGTTGGCTAAAATCAGCACTAATTAATGTCTATTGCATTTTTTTACGTCAAGAATCCATTTCGGAGTGATTGACGAGCACAGAAACTCAGCGCTTTTGGTCACCAAAATGGCGGCTCAAACTCGATGTTTTTTAAGGTTCAGACAGTATTGCAAAGGCGTTTATGGCAGATAGACAGCAAAAGTGGTGCTTTGGCTGACCTATCCAAAATTGTGCTCTTTGATGTAAAAGCATAATTCATTTTTATAGCGCACCTATAGAACTCAATCTCTATCAACACGCTTTACATAGGCCGTGGGACTCTAGCCACACTACCATAGTCGTCAAATACATTCACCTTTACCTCGGTTCGAGGCGAGCTTGGCGCCGAACTGCGGTACGACTTCAGCACGCAGCGACATCGCCGAACGCTCGCTAAGAGATGAGAAATACCGGCATTGCTAAGGTGCATCGTAGTGCGATGAGCCGCAAGTGGTCGGCGAATATGCTCTCGCAAGCGGACCGCGTCCGAATGCCAAGCACTAAGACGTTTCAGTGGAGCGCAGAGCTGCTAGTCGCTGCCAATTCAGCTTAATCGCGTCCCACGACGTTTACGCGTTGAACGATTCGGACGGCTCTGGTAGCACTTCGTCATCGGCCACGATAGCCCAGGAGGTAAGGTGCTCGCTCCTCGCAATCGAGACTGTGCATTCGAATCCTGCAGAGGTCAATCCTTTATTGCCAACTGCGAGGTGTCGACGGCCCTTCTACCGAAGGCTGAGGCTCTTCTACCATTCTACACGCGAGGCTGTTAAATTTGCTAGTACTTTTTCTTATCGTTCTGTTTCCGCAAAGCGTCAACACGTCCATCGTCACAGCGAGTCCCCCCACGTGGCGAGCCCCTCGGTCGTCGAGAGCGGCGACGATTTTGCTTCTTCGCGCTTCGCTGCCTCGCTGTTTCGCCAGGATGCCCGAGCGTAAAGGCTGGCGCTCGCGCAGACGACGCCGTGCAAGGGACGGCGTCTGCTTTACCCGGACGTTGACGGGAAGAGCGAATCGGACCGGCAATCTCGGCGGTCACTCTTTATCGCCGTCGATCGCCTCCTTCGTATTTTCGGTGAGCCGTGACGGCACACTAGGTGAGGCGGTTGCTTTTCACGATCTCGGGCCCGAGGTCGCGGGCTCGAATCCTGCGGTGGGCGATCCTTTATCGCCGCTACAAACGACACCGATAGCCATTGAGGCTCTCCTGTCGCTATACAAAAGGGGGCTGTTGAATCAGCTGGAATAAAATTTTAATTTTTTCACCCGCTCTTCCGCTGCCGCCGGTTTAGCTTAAAGGGGACGAGAAAAGCCGACCGAAATAGTTAGACTAGCTCCATTTCGCGGCCAGCGAAGCCTCCGATCGTCGCTCGACAGGAAGCGGTGCCGGCGGCAGCGGTCGGTCTCGCGATGACTGCGCTCGCGCGAAAGCGCTGCCCAGACTGCTTGCTTGCGAAAGTTCTGCACGAATTTGACGATGGCGTAGCGATTTTGGTATCGGCCGAGTTCTACTTAGGGTTCTACAGGGTCTCGGCGAATGAGGCGCCAGAGAAGTTCTTCGATTCATGTTCATGTTGTTTATCAAGCATGATATTACTCACCATTCAATCGCATTTCCCTTTGCAGCAAATGTAAAGCGCCTAGAAAGAGATTGAGTTCTCTGAGGGCGCTTTATCAAGTGCATTATTATTATTATTATTATAACCCCGAATTCGCCACTTTCTCTGCCTTCCTTTTGATTTCGCCTAGCATTGCTAGCAATAGATCTGCTTTGCGCATTGAGTTTTCGCCGGCTCTTTGAGTCGAACTTGCTAGTAAGATGGACATCCATTCGGGTTCGTTGTCTCGACTCTCATAAAGGCCACCATCCCATTAGGGGAGGGGAGGTTGCACAAAACGCGACCGCGGCCATTAAGCTAGCTCGCGTCGAATGGGTAATGATAATAATAATAATAATATATTTGTTATAACGCCCTCAAAGAACTCATTATCATTCTAGGCAGCTTGAATTTGCTGCAAAGGAAGCATGATTGAATGGCTAGTGGTAACGTGCTCAAAGACAACAAGCATAACATGGCTAGAGGTGACAGGCACAGGGTGAGCATGCAAATATGGTAAGCGGCAGTATGCAGTGTCAGCACACATAAGCACACAAAGGACGAATCACATAGACCCACTAAATCCTGTGATGAATAGATGCATTTTAGTTTTTTTTAATTTGGCCAAGTCAGGGGATGACGCGACACCAGTTGGAAGTAAGTTCCGGGCTTTGGGAGCACACTAATTAAAGGCGCGGTCTTCAAAGGATTTTCAGGTTCATACGAGGTATTGGTTATGTAATGTAATGTATCTCCGTCTGTAACTCCACAAAGTCATATATACCATGTGGGTGTTGCGCAGGAGAGTTTTGTATAGCGCACTCACAGCCTAAGCGGCTTTCGGTACGCATTCGGTAGCCAACAGACTTAGTCTCACGCAAAAAAAGAAAAAGTGGGATGCATTGCAGAGTCAGGAGAGCAGTTGAGGTAGTGAGTAACATAGAAGTAGCAGCTCAGGACCGCTGAAAAGGATGTGCCATAGCCGGCAGTAGGAGAGTAGTTGTCGTTGCGTAAGAATCGTGGAAGCGAGTTCCACAGTCTAGGACCTGCAGAGCTAAAGCTTCTGTCGCCAACGGTCTGTAAGCGGAGGAATGGGACAGCTAATTTGATTGTCCGCACAGGACCTGAGGGCAACGATTAGATTCCGAAAAGCGGGTGCTACGATGCTTAGCCTGGCGGGGGAGTATATCTGATAGGTGGGCTGGAGCCAAAGGATAGTAATAATACACTTTGATAGAGCGCCCTCGGAAAACTCGATCTCTTTCTAGGCGCTTTAATCTGCTGCGAAGGAATGAAGTGGACCACCAGCGGCGATGCCTATTTGTAATGATAAACGTATCTATGGTGGAGGTAAGAAAAAGCCTTATGCTGTACCGCCGTCAACCGAACTTGTTCAGCCATTATCTTTGCTGAACGGTCAGCCGTCGATGCATTTCGAAAGGACCGCGCACGACCGCCGTCATAGATATACGGTCGGTGGTCACAGAGACAAAAGCCCGCAGAGCGTGGCAACCGCGGGCCGCAGTATTACTCCAAGTAAAAATTATGCATGATTAATCACTATAAAAATAAAATTTCGACTTCGGCCAGCATTGAGCAGTAAGAGAGGCCAGAAGGCAACCGTGGGTGCGCTCGCGCCTAAATCAGGCAAGCTCGAGACCGGTTTCCCGCGAGAAACGGAAACGCGATCCGGAAAATGGCGTTGTCCTGCGCTAGTAAGTTCAAATCACATGTTAGCTTTTGGCCAAAGACGCTAAGAGGCGCTGCATAGTTACGGTTTGAGCGGCAGCTTTGCCTGGACTTGCGATGCTCGTACATTGATATTGCTGAGAAGCGTTGAGCAGTCGTCTTCAGTACGCTTGCAATTGCAGTTAGCAACGAGCCGCCGGAGCATCCGGTAGTTTCGCCGGTGTCGGGTGCTATATTTGAGCGCCGGTTGGTTGAGAAGTACATCTCCGACAATGGCACCGATCCAGTTAATGGACAGAAGCTTACAGCCGATATGCTTATCGACGTCAAAAGTGAGTCACCGTTCTTCGCAAACAGTGATTGTAATTTTGTACCGTTCCCATCGCCTACCTCACCCACACACCCAACCCTACTCTCGCACACGAGCACGCACGTATGCATCTAGCCGGGCGCGTTGGTTATTTTACACAATGGCAGATGTTGTGAGTAACTATTGTCAAGACCCGTGCATAGTGCGTTAGCTCAGATACCCGACCAGACCGCCCGTTGAGGTTTGGTTAGAACACACGACTAATTCTCAACTACACTCCCTTTTTAATGCCAGCCATTAGTAGCAGTGCAGTGGCTGTAGCACTGAAAGGCAATTTCCGCCATTTCTATAAGCCCACGTGCCGTGTCCTAATAGTGTGGCTCATGCACATTGTCTCTATGTCCACGCAAATCCTGCTGTAGCTTTTCCACCAAGTAAAATCACAGGCACGCCTTATAAATGTATTATATATATTTCATATAGCGAACTCAGTACTAAAGTACTCAGCAGAGTACTAAAACTCTTTCTAGGCACTCTACATTTGCTGCAAAGGAAGCACGATCAAATGTTTAGTTGTAGCATGCTCAATGAATAAAAAAGGAAATAACACACGCATATGTCGTGCTAAGTGAACTTAAATCTCAATTATCCTTATTCAGATGTTTCACATATGCCACGGCCTCGGTCATCAAATATAGCGAGCATGGAAGCTGATGTAATGAGATGTGAAGGGGTTCTCCCATTACCTGTTGGGATCGCATAGTGAATGCAGGTAGAGTGGAAATAAATAAAAAAAAAAAATAATTAATACGTATAGAAAATGTAACCTCAATTCAGGCACTTTACACGGGGCTCGAGCCCACGACCTCAGTCGTCAGATACACTCACTTTGACCTAGGTCGAGGCAAGCACTAACCACTGGGCTAAACCAGCGTGGGAAGTGTCGAAGACGAGACAGATTTCTTAGGCAGCTATGCAAATGTCTTATTGTAAAGCATTCCGTTGGGTAGTCTGAGCGCTTAATTGTTTGCAGTGTAATCGGGAATCATTGGCTGGTTGAGGGGACAGTTTGTTGCACAAAGCAGTCAACCTGCAATCATCGGTGTTTTTTGTGCAGCAATCATCAGTAAACCTTATGGATGATTCTTCCTGTTTGTGTGCGCTGGCATAGTCGGCACGGTGCACTGCTCGTGCGCAAGGTGCCTGTCAAGTGTGCAAGCCGTCTAGATCGGGAATGAAGTTATCGAGGCATGCGAGCTCCTGAGCAGACTTCGGCACATTGAATTAAACCTGCTGAAACTTGTGCGTTTGCATGCGTGTAGTAGATAAACGTGTACAAGCAGCTGGCCGCTTTGCACTACTTGTTAGAGCCGATGACCTTGTGTGCATCTGCTACTATGGTCGTGACTATCCACGTGGAATCCATGTCAGCTGCAGTTATTTCTTCTTTGGTGTATGGTGCAAGATGTGGCGCTTTGGCCCTCTGCCATACCGGTGCTTCCGAAAGCAATGCTTCGGCTCGTCCTTCGGCCACAATGGAAGACCCCACGGCGAATTACTCGAATCATGCCATTTCGTGCCTTTTGTGGCCGTTAGTGTGCACCGCATGCCGATGCCAGTCTTGAAATGTGTGAAGGCAGGTGAACTTACTTGGCAGCAGCACGCGAAACCCACGGGCGCCAGCCAGGCGGTGTCGTGTCGCATCTGGCGTCAATTGGAAGGCCCTACCTTCTGTTATTTGTACGTGGCCTGTATGAAGGTCGTGGACGATGCCAGATGTTGTCATCCCATCGACCAACAAAACTCCTCGATTATGGCTGTTGGCCCTCCCTTTCCCCCTTCTCCTTCCAAGAGTCTTGACCAGCCTAGTGTTGCATGATATGCTTCGGTTCAGAGTGCGTTTTAGTCTGAAGCTCGAGAGCAAGCAAGTTTTGTTCCCGGCGTATGTGTGCGTGCTGCACGTATAGTGAGGCGGCTGTCGTGATACAGTCGCAAGAGCTGGGCCGTGATCAAGCAGTTGCTGAATCGTTAATCATTTGCCGATGCATCATCAGTCGTGCTTACAAGCTTTGCTCTGTGTTGCTCTCTTCGGTGGGTGGATGTCGTTGACCAAGCGAATTTTCTTTATTCCATCGAAGTGCATAATCAATTGCAGTCAGGCCGGTGAGACCGGTTTCCTTTCACAATCGTGCTCGGACTGCTTTAGATGGGGGCAGGCTGCGTGATCGTTGCTGCTGCTGCAGTAGCAGCTCCAAAGGAAGATTGGCTTAGCTTGCCGGGGGGGGGGAGGAGTGGCCTGAGTCCACCGTCGTTGCCCATCGATGCGCAAAGCATGCTTGCAGCGCGCCGTTTGCCGTCACTGCCAGCGCCGCCGCTTGCTGCCTGCCTAGCTGCCCCACTGGCGAAGCCTCGACCGCCTTCGGCTACGAGCATCCCGGCCATTTTGAAGTCGCTGCAAGACGAGTGGGATGCGGTGATGTTGCACAGCTTCACACTTCGACAACAGCTTCAGACGGCTCGGCAGGGTGAGCGATGCCCACTTGCACACGCACATCCCCTTGCAAGTGCAATTTTTGCTCGTCTGTGCATGCCGCATGCCAATGAAGCCGCTGGCAAATTTTCTCGAAATTTTCAGAGCTTTCTCACGCTCTGTACCAGCACGACGCAGCCTGCCGTGTCATCGCGCGTCTCACCAAGGAGGTGACGGCCGCCCGCGAAGCTCTCGCCACACTGAAGCCCCAGGCCGGTGTCACGGCCATGTCCGGCTATATTACGCCGGCGGCGCAGGTCAGTGGCTTGCCCCGGCCTTTGTCCCTGCTTCGGTGATATCGTGCCTGCCGGATTCGTTGTGCAGTTTCCCTTCCGATTGTTGGCGATCTTACCTGTCGACGAAGTTGAGCAAGTGCTTGCATGCACTTTTCTGGGCGAGCCCTTGCTCTGCCTGCTCCTTAATAAGGTCATGGCTGATTTAACGGCCTCATTTGCACAAGAGTCTGAACGGCTGTATCACCAAAACACTACTTGCAGTGGGCAGTAAAGGATCGCCCACTGCAGGACTCAAACTCGCGACCTGTGTTGTGAATCTTCGAGTGATGCTTTGGATTGCTGCCAGCCAAGCTGGGTACCAGCTTCTTCATTGAAGACATTTTTTTCTTTTACTTGACATTACTCGAAGAGAGGGAGAGAGAAGAGAAGAGAGAGCTTCCCTTCGAGTTCGTGCAGTCGCATGTCCGCATGTTTTTTTCTAGCCTTACGCTGGCGAGGGTGCCGCTTCCCAGCAGCCTGCGGCAGCTGCAGGCGAGGGCGTGCAGGAGATCGGCATGTCGGACGAGGTGCTGCAGAAGCTGCAGGACCGAGCCACCATGCTCACTGCGGAGCGCAAGAAGAGGGGCAAGACGGTGCCCGAGGGCCTGGCCAGTGCCGAAGACATTGGCGCATACAAGCAGCTTGCCTCGCACACGGTCAGTGAGGGGCACGGCTGTCGGGCTTTAATTATGATGATAACATCAATGAGGTCGTTTGTGTGGCACCCTAAGCATATTGATCTCGGTCTGGGCACTTTACGACTCAGATTACAGTGCAGCAAGAGAATCAGTACCCAAGCGTTTTTTGACATGACCGGTATTAAGGATGCAAGTGCAAACATCACAAAGCAGACATGAAGGCACTTATAGCCTGAACCATGCACGGGTATACTCACGTAAAAGAAACACGGGAACGAGAAAAGGCGTTTGGTAGACCTTTTTTGTTTCTTTGGTTCGGTGACTGACACTTGTATGTTGCTAGCAACGTCTCACCGTTCGGTGGATGCTTTAAGTATGCACCTAAAGACATATTGTATGCAGACATGGGACTTTAAACCTTTGCTGGGGTGGGGGTGCAGCAAGTAAACGCCTGTGGTCAGATTCGTTGATTATTTCCTTGAACTGGTGAGGATTTTCTGAGTGTCTTGGTGTGTCCTTTACCCTGTAATCTGAGTTGTCTTGTTAGCCCCAGCTGCTTGTGTCTTTTTGCTTTTACGAACTTGTATTGTAATTGAAAGCACGATCATTTGTAATCACTGCAGTTGTAGAAGGTTAATCGGTAACAATGGCTGTACCTCGACTCTGTGGTCGGCTCCTTTTTGCGCTTATCAGACACCGATCTCTATGGCACAGGTGTCCCCTTTGTCTGCTTAGCAATGATTATAGAAAGGCTTTGCAATGTTGGCACCCTACTCATTGGAGACCGTATTACATCTTGTCCGAATCTGCCTGCTGCTAACAGTGTGCCGTCTATTGATTCAGAAAATTCCGGACCACATCTTTTTTCTTCGCTGCTACTCCACAAGTCAACTCACGAGATGCAAAATGTATGCTATTCTCATTAGATGATTTAACAGCCTCATCTGTATAGCAGCAGAAGAGCCTTAACGGCTATCACCTCCACTTGTAGTTGGGTATAAACGATTAGGCCACTGCAGGATTCGAAACCACGATCTCAGTCACGAAGAGTAGGCACTTTACCTCCTGGGCTATCAGGGCCCTAATTGCTTTCCTGTCGATTGCTTCGACATCCCTTGTGGGATAATGTGGTATTATTTATGTTCCCATTTCAGTGGGGAGATCTCAGATCGTAGATAGCAGTGGCCAAGGGTCATCCAGTGAGCCTTTAAAGTATGATGTGCCCCAGGGATCCGTTTTGGTCTGCATCTGTTTCATATTTTATACTCTCAACTGCCAATACTATTAATCACCAAGCTCAATCTAGGCTTTTATTTTAGGCAGCAGATACGCAGCTGTATGTTTGCTTTGATCCTTCCCTACCATCCAGCATCTCAAACTCGGTCGGCTCCCTTGCAGCATTTATTGCTGACATTTGCACTCCGGTGGCAGCACACTTTCTCAGATTGAATGCCGATAAAACTAACTTACTATTTATGGTAAACCTAGCGTTTCTCCGAAATTCTTAGCTTAACACACCAAATGGGCTTAGCCGGCAAATCTCCTGCAAGCATCTTCGCAAAATCTAGTTGTCCTCTTCCGAAATGATTTATTTTTCACTTGAGGACACATCTGTTTCACAGTCGCTTCGTCTTACTTTCACCCACATAGCGTTTGCAAAAATGCAGGCTTGCCTAGATTAGGAGCCACCACCAAGCTGGTCCATGCAATTCGTTGCATACCGACCAAGCTTCTGTGATTAAGCTTCTTGCAGGTCTTCCTGCCTGTGCAGTAAGTCGCTTACAGTTGTTGCTAAACTCAATCCTAGGTTTACAGCTAGGCTTGTCTGTCGAATATGCCACACTGCATCACTTCTCACCAATCTGCACTGGCTCATCATCAAGCAGCCTATCGACTTTTCAGAGGTTCTTTCACTTGTGGGTCCTATCATTCTCTTACTCCAGCCTACCTATATCTTTCAATTCTACTCTTATTTGCCTCGGACGAATTTCAAATCCCTTGATGTGCTCCTATATTCTACTACTCACTACTGTCTGACATTTAGTCGTGTTCTGATTTGTTGATGCCTGTCAAAGCTAACAAAAAAAACAAGCTAAAACCTGTCTGTTCCTCGCAGTTGTTTTCTCCGACCGCATTAATTGTCTTCACTCTGCATTCTGAAATTGTGCATGATAGCTAGTCAATTGGCATGATCGCTTTTCAGCATACCTAAAGCACCTAGAAACAGATTTGCTTCTGTGCTATATATGTGTTATATTATTATAAGCCCTGTTGTCGATTCAGCCTCATTTTATGTAATATTGCATTATAACTTTTTTGGGCGTAACTCCACCTCCATACCCTGTGGTTAAGGTGTTTACTGACTGTTGGTTGGTGCTGGCTGAATGCTATCTGATGCTCGGCTTATTTATGCTGCACCACTACCTGCAGCAGGGTTGTGTGCAATATGCGCTATGTGATCCCGTCTTAGAAAAAATCGATCTTCAGAATACTAGTTTGAAACCAAACGGTAGTGTTCTGCCATCTCTTGTACTGTCTTGTGCGGGCTCCTATCTATCTACAACGACTAGTGCTAGCGTGCTCATGCATCCAACATGGACTTGTCGTTGCTACTCGTTTTCACCAGTTTTCTGTATTACAGGGTTTGCACAGTGTCAGCATTCCTGGCATCCTTGCTCTGGACATTTGCTTGCGAGATACATCGAAGATTGTAACAGGTATATTCGCCGTCGCTGCTGCTGTGAGTCTATGCGTTTTTTGCTGTCACTGCTCACTGTGGTTTAGTCGGTATCTTTTTGTTTAGGTGGTAACGACAAGAATGCTGTCGTATTCAATAGAGATACTGAGCAAGTTATCGCTGTCCTGAAAGGCCACACTAAGAAAGTCAGCAGTGTCATCTATCATCCCGAAGAAGTGAGCAGTGGACTCACTGGCCCTGTACTATGGTTGTGATGGCCTCGTGATCCGTGTCAAGTAGAGCAAAATTCTCCCGAGATTTCGCATGCTTCCTGCTATGCACGAGACAAGGGGTCTGCCTTGACGTTACTTTTCCTTTTGCTCCACTTGCTATCTCACTGATACCGTTTGCCGTCTTTCCTGTCTGCAACTTCTCAGCTCTGCTTATCTGGTGTATTTGTGTGAATTTGCATTTGCGATTTGCCTGTCACAGCGCTTTTTATTCGTTATAGGAGCTTGTCTTTACTGCCTCGCCTGATACAACGATCCGCGTATGGGGTGTACAGACTGCCCAATGTGGCCAAATTATACGCGCGCACGATGAACAGGTTACTGGTCTTAGCCTCCACGCAACTGGCGACTACCTGCTGAGCTCTGCTGCAGATTCGGTAAGGGTGGTAAATGAGGCCTGGTTCATTGTTTAGTCGAGCCTGGCTGGGGTCTATATGTCGTGCAATGGCTGGGCAGTTTATGTTGACTGCTGCATATTCTAATTCTGCTCTGGTGCACCCATCGACGTACTACCTATGCGTAATGAGTATCGCTACCTGCTCAGTTAGTTTTTAACTTCAGTTGACATGTATATACATTTCAGTTGACATGCATATACATTTCAGTTGACATGCATATAAATATGGGGACGGTCTATCTTGTATGGGGACGGTCTATCTTGTTCCGTCCTCACTACTGAGTAAGATAGGTTTTCTCTGGAAACATCCTTATTAAGTAGAGGCTTACTCATCACTGATTAGTGATCACTACTCTCCCTAGGGTAGTGTTTGTGTTTCGGACTGGTCCTTGCTGCTGGGTCTATTCACACCGAACAGAGTGCATCCGTAAACTGCATCATCTGTCATAACTGACTAGTTTGCAATGGGGGAATAACTTGTTGGAGGAATTAGTCGGGGTAAATGCATGAAGTCGGTCGGTGAAACTGCCTAGGACAGGCGATGTCGAACACTGTAAAAAAGCATATCCTACAATATAGTTAAGGTCGGTCGATTCAGCAGCCTCGTGTATGTATTATAATAATAGTAATTATAATTTATATAGCGCCATCAGAGAACTGAATCTCAAGGCTTTTTACAGATGCTGTATAGAAAGTATTGCCAAATGATGGATGGTAACATCAGCAGGCATAGCGTAAGCAGGTATATGCATACGAAGAAAAAATAACTATGCCCCACCAAATGCTACAGGATAGCATTTGACGGGTCTTTGGAATGTAGTGGCTGAATAGCCTTTGTGTCAATCGCCCCGATTGCAGAAGGCAATAAAAGATTGCCTGTTGCAGGGTTCAAGACGATGTCCTGGTTTTCTAAGTATGAGCACCTTACCTAGCATAGTCCGAGTCGACTAGTGGGTGCTTTGTTTTTCCTGGCAGTTCAGCTTTGTTTTTCGATGGTTTTAGTGCTGGGCTTTCTCGGATATTCGTACCGGACGCATACTTACCAAGGTTCCTGACGGAGGCCAGAATGCTTTGACCTGTGCCCAATTCCATCCTGATGGTCTAATCTTTGGAACCGGTACTAGCGATTCGGTTATTAAGATTTGGGATCTGAAGGAGCGATCGAACGTTGCCAACTTCCCGGGCCACACCGGTCCGATCAGCAGTATAGCATTCTCTGAGAACGGTCAGTAATGCCTAGCCATCGTGCTGCATTGCCGCGAGTGCTGCAAGCGAGAGTCGTTTCTGTGCGAGCGTCTTTTATTGTTGTCGCATCATTCAAGGTTATTACCTGGCTAGTGCTGCCGAGGACTCCATGGTCAAACTGTGGGATCTCCGGAAACTTAAGAACTTTAAGACCATAACGCTGGAGGATCGATATGAGGCATGTATCGCCCAGCTCTGCCCACTACTTCACTCTCAATATTGGTCCTTGGCAAGTGCGTTGCTTTTAATCGTGGAACGGTAGACTAAGTTCGAAGCCGTCTTGCTTTAGGTGAAGGCACTACGCTTCGATCAGAGTGGTACATACCTTGCCATCTCCGGTACTGACGTGAGGTAAATTGAATCTTCTGTCCGGTTCCTTGTTGAGCTGTGAACCGTTTACCTACCTTTCGCGAAGCTACTGCTATTCGGTGTGAGCATGCCAGAGATATTCAAAATAATAAATGCCTGCCGAATCAATTGACTTGGGGGTAATCGGGTTTTTCGATGTTTTCTGTTGCTCAGCATTATGTGACTATTGTTGCATTTGTTTTTTGGTCATATGTGGACACTATTTAAACGTTGATTGTATCATTGCAGAATATATTTGTGCAAGCAGTGGCAGGAGCTGAAAGTCTTTAACGATCATACAGCTCAGGCAACGGGAGTTGCTTTTGGACATAATGCTTTGTTCTTAGCCACTACAAGCATGGACAGGTCGCTGAAGTTTTTCGGTCTTTAGTAGCAAGCTATCAGACGGGCTGTAGCAATTGATGGCGCTTAACCAACTACATTGTTTTTCAAAAGCGCATTCTTTTCAATGTCAATAAACTGTTCCGGCGAGTCGGGTTTTCAGAATTTTGTTCCGATGCCTACTTTCAGCCATCGGGTTTACTGGATCCGCTTACACTGAAGGAATGCATGCTATTGATATTGCTTGCCTACCACTCCCCAATATTAGATGGTTTCACGTCTACCATGTTGCTTTGCTATTACTCTCACGGACCTGTAGTTTTTATCGAATTGCAAAATTTGCACGACGTTTTTGAATGACAGCATTTTTAGGACACTTCACTACCATTGATACGTCCACACGATATAAGCAACACTCCTGAAAAATTAATTGAAAACAAAATTACACTCCCTAATAGCAGAGGTGCAGTAAATCGTGATTCTTTCCCATTTCTGCTGCATAATTCACGAAGTTACAGGGAAAGTCGGTGGCTAGAAAATGAATATTTGCCTGGGATACCTTTCGAAAGACAAACGTTTTATAGATGGGAACGGAATTTCTGATGAGTTAACCTAAAAGAAGAATGGATTGGGCAAACCATGGCTAAACCGGAAGCAAAATGTCGACAAATAAAAATGTACCCTTATGCATCGGATGCTGCTTGCATCCTGACTTGTTGAACTTTAGTAGATCAAGGTACATACGTGAAGCTTGTTGATGTTGAATGCTTGATATATATATATATATATATATATATATATATATATCAAGCAAGACTTATCCGATTTACGTTTCAGAGTTTCGCAGTTTTGGCCGAGTTATGGAATCTCCAAGGTACAAAGCTACACTGAAAATAAAGCCTTTAAAAAGTCTCAAGTATGCACTTCAACCAACAAGCTTCACGTACCTACCTTGATCTACTAAGGTTTAAATATATAATGCAAATCACACATGATGCAGAGATTGGTAAATCTGTTATTTGTAGATATTTTGCCTCCGGTTTATAGCCGCTTTAGACATTATTTTCATAATAATTTTTTCTTTTACGAGGAAGTCGTCAGAGCTTCCGACCCCAGTTTCAATATTTTTGTCTGAAAGGTATCCTACACCAATATTTGATTGTGGGACTAATTCTATAAGAAGTTTCTTGACTTGCCCCTTAAGGCAGTGGTTCTCAACCTTCCTAATGCCGCGACCCTTTACTACAGTTCCTCATGTTGTGGCGACCCGCAACCATAAAATTATTGTGTGCTAAATATGGAAATGCGTGTTTTCCGATGGTCGTAGGTGACCTCTGTGAAAGGGTCATTTGACCCCAGAAGCGGTCGCGACCTACAGGTTGAGAACCGCTGCCGTAAGGTATGGTAAACGGGCGAAGAATGCACCTTGCAGGACCTGGTGACACTATACCACCGCGTGCTGGCTTGGAGTAGGCTTGATAAGGCGAGCGGTGGTCGTCGCTACGCTAAATTTACTAGTATTTGTTGAAATATTTAATATTTTATACTTGAATATACATTAATTATAGCTTTTTCAGAGACTCAAGGTTGAGTTTGAAGCGTAAGTTACAGAGGGACTGCAGCCACGGTCAAGGTTATTAATCTGACCTTAACCTTAGACATAGCCCGGTGTTGGGGGAGCGGTTTGCCGTAGCATCAGGTAGGAGGCTTGTGCTGCGACCATTGTCTGTCAAGTGTTAGGCTGCTGGAATGGTATGCGCGATTGCACTAACCGCCACGGACATGTCTATTCGCAAGGTTAACGGTCTGCTGGACGCGGCGTTCTTCCGGCTGGGCGTGGCGGTAGGTATGGATGTCGCTTTTCGCGACTCGGTGAGAAACAAGCTTATATGCCCGCGAAAGCAAAGACCTGCATCCTGGTTACGACTTGCTAAATCCCGCCTTGTAATTTGCCATAATTTTTATCGTGCATCGCTGGTGAAGGGCGGCCAGAACTTCGAATAGGAGAACCGTTTGCGCTGCTTCCCGGGGCAATGTTTAAAAGAGTTACAGGTGGGAAGAATGAGGTGCGGCGGCGGGGGAGCGAAAGCAGAAAAAATTGAACACTTATTCAGCTATAGCATGAACAGGGGGCGCCCGAGCTCGTTCGCCAGAGCGTATTCCGCACGAGGGTGCTCTCTACAAGCCGCACAGGCGTCGAACTACGAAAGGCGTCTCCGCTGACACGCCCCCCACCCGCCGAGGTGGCCAACTCAGGCTCACGGCCGAGCGAGTGAGCGCTCCCATTACGACGGCAGCAGCCGTCTAGAGCAGTGCGTCCGCGGAAGGTCTGCGGACAGACTATAGACCGTAGGACGTGGCTTCCAGACGCTCTGATGCTCGACTCTGCGACTATTAAAATTTAAAGTGCCTAGAAAGAGATTAAGTTATCTGCGGGTTCAAATGTATTAAAATATTATTATTATTGTTTTTACTATTAATTATTATTATTATTTATTAATATTATTCCCCGGCGAAGCTCGACATAGCTGCCTTTAGTCTTTCGTGGGCGCTGGTTTGGCCCAGTGGTTAAAATGCTCGCCCCGACCAAGGAGGTCTGGCCGAGGTCGTGAGCTCGAGCTTCGTGGCATATGTGAAGTGCCTGAATAGAGATTAAGTTCTCCTAGGGCCCTATATAAATGAATTATATTTGTATGTCTTGCATTTCTTTTGCCGCAGGGAAATTATATCCGGATCTGCGGTATCGTTGCGATCGAGCTTCATGTCGGCGAGTCGGCATCTCTAAGTGGGTGTGAGTCGCAGTTATCCACAAGAGTAAGATTCTGTGACAGTTCCAGCTGGTGAGTCGAGGTCGTGTCGTCGATTCGACGTTGTCGTATCTGATTTTCATCTCGAACTCACCCCTAGCGCCACGCAGCCTTAGGCAGACCTCGGTTGGGGGGGGCGTCTTTTCAGCCTGTTTGATTGGTCCTCTAATGTTCCGCATGCCTCATGGCTGCCCGAGTCACGGTCACTCGCTCGAGGAAACGATTGCAGTGCATTTGGTGCCCATGCTGGCGCTGAATGGGTCACGCCAGTACGTCGGAGCGCATCAGTTGATGATGCTGGAATATAATTCATTTGCTTAGCACCCGAAGAGCCGTGATGGCAGACTAAGTAAGGCCGTTGCTCTTCGCGTCCTTGGCCCCGAGGTCGTGGGTTCGATTCCTGTGCTGGGTGATCCATTATCGCCGCTGTAAGCGGTGTGATAGCCGTAAAGGCTCTTCTGTCGCTGACACTGTGCATGTTGCCACTAACCACATTTGCATGCTAACTCGGTGCATGTCACCCCTAACAATGTTATTCATGTTGTTTGTCTATCAAGCATGATATTACTCACCATTCAATTGCATTTCCCTTTGCAGCAAATGTAAAGCGCCTAGAGAGAGATTGAGTTCTCTGAGGGCGCTTTTTCAAGTGCATTATTATTATTATTATTATTATTACTATACAAAAGATGCTGTTAAATCACATAGTATTTATTTTATTTTTATTTTAAGAGAACTTAATCTCTATTCAGGCACTTCACATATGTCACCGGGTTCAAGCCCGCGACCTCGGCCAGACCTCCTTGGTCGGGGCGAGCACATCAACCACTGGGCCAAATCAGCCCCACAGAATGGAGGCACGAAGGAAATATGTAGTACTGTGAATGGCTTAGTCATAGGCAATGCATTTTAAACTCATCTTTACTCACCCACCCCACCCCAAGCCGCGTGCCTGCTGCAATCTGGCCAATAGCATCTGCAGCACGTTACAGCAGCTGTGTCTTGACGCCCCTGCGGTGGCCACGGCACAATGGCCGGCATCGTGTCGCTCCTTTCATCGCGAGCTCAGCCCACACCGAGCAGCCGATGTCGGAGTCAGGCCGAGCAGCCGCTCCGATTTCTGACTTCCATCCTTCGCTGGCACCGTCGTAGGGAGCAGGCCAGAGATGGGATTCGATAGCTGCTGAGCCAGAACGGAGCTGCTCACTGAAGACCCGACGGAAGTAGACGACGATGACGACGATGCTCTCTGCCGGCATGCCGTCGCAGCTCGCCAGGCAGCTTCTGCTGCTGCTGCTGCTCGCAGCCGCGACGCTGGCCTCCGTCGGCGACTGGTCGCACGCGTTCCAGCGATGTGTCGAGCTCCGCTGTGCGGTCGCCTGCGCGTCGACGACGCCCGAGGCGTACGCTGCCCAGCAGCCGTTCTACAAGCGCTGGCTGTGGGACTGCGCGGCGGACTGCTCGTACGAGTGCATGTGGGTGGCCGTGGAGGCGTTCCACAAAGACGGCAGGCAGACGCCACAGTTTTTTGGCAAGGTTCGTCGGCAGCCGCTCGCCGAGCAACCTCTTCCGGAAGGCTCGCTGTGCACCTCTTTCGGAAGGCCGAGCATTGCGCTTTCTCTTGCTGCCTGGTACGGAAATGTTTTGCGCTTGTCGCATGCTGCATTCGATGCTGGTCATTGCCTTCATAATTTTGTGCCAAAGGTAGTGCATGTGTGCGCATGTTGCGATTGTGCACGTTGCGACTGTGCGCAGTGTGTGTGTGTGTGTGTGTGTGTGTGTGTGTGTGCCTACTGCCTGCGGTCGCATGGTGGCTATAACACACACGCACACACACACACACACACACACACACACACACACACACACACACACACACACACACGGAGCCACGTGATTCACCATCTTGGGGGAGTTGGGGTGCTGGAGCTGTGTGCAGTCCAAAGTTGCCCCTTAGAAGTTTGAGTTCCAAGGTTTAGGCTTTTAAACTGGATTTATAAGTTCCTTTGAGATGAGTTCCTTTTGACTTCTTCGAATGTGTCAATGCCTGCTCGCGGTGTGTGTCACGTTTCTGTTTCCATTTCGGACGGCAATGCTCCGGTTGCGTGCCTACCCCTCCCGGCCTTGTCCCCTGCTTACGCTCGCTGTGGCTTCGAGGAGCTGCGCTCCGGTGGCATACAGTGCCTACGTCGCGCATGCAGCGATGCTCTGTCTGCGCGATGTCGGTTCGCGAACCTTTAGTAGCCGTCACGGCTGCTCTGTGCAGGCTCTCTCTCTCTCTCTCTCTGCACGCAGGATCAGCAGCGCTCCTGTAGCTCTAGGCGTGTTGCTCGTGCTGCGACTCTCGCTAGCCTCGCTGTCATTTCAGTGGCCCTTCATACGATGGCTGGGCATGCAGGAGCCGGCGTCGGCCATTTTCTCTTTGGCCAACGGCGCAATGCACTTGTGGCAGATTCAAAAGTTCCGAGCCGCGGTTGGCCCACTTCGGGCACCGATGTATTACATCTGGCACGCATACTTCTGGGTAGGTCGCTCAAGTCCCGTGCGGCGCGATGCAGTTTTGCGGTTTTGCAGTTTTGCGACGCACGAGGCTGCGAGCAACTGTAGCTGAGGTACGGACGATGTCGCTGCTGCTTGGAGTTGCTGCGGTCTTTCATTATTTAAAAATATGCGATAGGTCTCGACACGCAGAGAGTCGTAGCTGCTGTTTATCTGGAAAGCAAGCATGGCCGCTTATCTGGCATGGCGTGCAATGGTCACCACGTGTTGCATGGACGAAAGTTCGTTAGCATGCCAGTTACTCACTAAGCAACTTTGGTAATTGTTATCAGTTGTAGTTTGCCAGCAGATGCAGTTTCTAATTTTTCGCTATGCCCAAGCCATTTAAGCCGGCCGTCGCTCGAGCCACATGTTGCAGTATCGAGCAATAAGTGCCTGTACCGTGACGTTCCTGCTACTTGCCTCCCTTTGTCTCCTTCTTCTCTATGTTTTCTTGTGTTTCAAGTAAAGGTTTCGGCCAAACGGCTCGTGGAGCTCATCAAAAGTGATAGGCTGTCATCAGGACAATCTCAGTCATGATATGCGCTCATTTTACTAAAGGCACACTTCTTCGCGTGACTCGTGACGTGAGCATTTATAATCATCGTGTAAATGTCGCTGCCTTAGTTAGTTCTTATAAGCTTGTCGGCAGCATATCGATCAGCAGATTCTGCTACAGAGACAGCAGTTTTATCCAATTCATTTGTACAGTCTCAGGCGTGTTTCACATTACTCCAGACTGACTGAGTACGGCCTACGTCACGAGACTATGCCGCTCAGGTTTTATCTCGAGCATATTAATAGACAGATCGTTGCAAAGGTCTGTCATTGGTCTGCCGCTTTTCTGCGTTTATGCAGCATCTTTGAGCCGTTGTCTCAGGCTTGCAGTTGCAGCTATCGTGTGCTTATGCGTGCTGACACTGTGCACGCTGTCACTAACCATACTTGCATGCTGACCCTGTGCATGTCACCCCTAACCATGTTGTTCTTGTTGTTCGTTGAGCATGCTACCACTAACTATTCGGTCGTGCTTCCTTTGCAGCAAATGTAAAGTGCCTAGAAAGAGATTGTGTTCTCTGAGGGAGTTTTATCAAATGTATTATTATTACTATTAAAATACCGTGGCACTCAGTGCACTCTTAGAGCTTTGGTTTCAGGGCGCTGGCTCGAGCCCCACGATGGCTTTGACAGCTGTGCAGGTTCCTCTATGTTTTGCTCTTTGAGCACGTATGCCGACAGTTTTGGTGGCATCATGCACGGCAAGCCTAGCTGTCCATCTTGCCCTGTTTGCATGTAGCGTCTAACCCTAACGTCGGAGCAGTGTTCGCTCGTTCGGTCGGCTTGGGTGGCATACTGTAGGGTCTTTGCTGTGTTCTCGGCGTTTCTCTTTCGTCTGATGGCATCCTCCTCCACCACCTCTTTGTGGCAACGTCGGCTCAGATGCTCAGCCTGCGCTTGCTTGCGCGTCGTTTTCAGTCGCTCGTTGCTTATCGCCACTCTCTCGTCTTATTGCAGGTCGCATTCATCACGTGGCTGGGGTCGACAGCATTTCACATTCGCGATTCTGATATCACCGAGGTCAGTTTTGGCAGCAGCAGCTGCTGCTGCTGTTTGCCCTCGCTGCCCTGGCTCCGTCGTGCGGGCGACCTCGTGTCGAGGATTAGGCTGGACCACATAGAGGAGCCTGGCCTTCGATCGATGGGAGACACGTCAAAGGTTCTGTTGTTGGAAATCGTTGCCAGAGTGCTTGCGCAACGACTAGGCTTTAAGGGCTCCGGCTCTTGAAGCGGATACAGTAGCCTCTGGCAGCAGACCGGGCTCCACAGTGTGGAGGCCTCTGCTTTTTCACTTTTTCATGCAGCAAAATATCCATTGTCGATGTTGTGCTTGCCATTCGGTAATGCAGCAGCAGTAAGGGTTCAGCCATTGCCTATGTAGTGAGTCCCTAACAGTCGTGTGTCTGTTAGCGTGTGTGTGCATGCGCGCGTGAGTGCACTTGTGTGCGTGCGTGCGTGCGTGCGTGTGTGTGTGTGTGTGTGTGTGTGTGTGCTTGTCTATATAGTCGAACTAGATGCTGTATCAGTTGAAACTGCTCCTTAGCAGCGATCAGTTATATAAAAATTTACCTCAGCCAACAGCCCTGAATTAAGAAGACTTTTCTGATTTCTGTAGGCCATCCTTAGATAGTCTAGTCTGCATAATGAAGGCATAAGAATGACACTAATCAAAGGTGGCAAGTGTTGAAGGATCTGGCAGAATAGCATACGAATTACATGGCCATTGCTCTGGTCCATAACTGTCGTTTGCCTTCTCCGGTCTTAGTACTGTCATGCTTGTGGTTAGTGGCAGAGCCAGTGGGTGAGCAGGGCAAGGCTGCGTTTGCCCTCCACCCCTCGAGTGGGTAAAAGACCATCGGATACCTCCCTATACCTTCCTCCACCGTCAGTTTCGACGAAATTATGTCCTACATCCACTCGATGAGCGACCGCCGAGTGTGTGTCGACTAAGCATTATGATTTTGCACTAAGATTTTTCATAAATTGCGGCTCTTGCCCTCTCTGTATGATAATCTTGGCCCATTCTTGGGATCCAGACTTGGTTGCCAAGCCATCAGACAATCAGAGCTTTGGGATTGAAACCTCTCTAGATGCATCGTTAGGCTGGCATGTACAGTGGTTGCATGCTGTAAGTCAATGGCAAATGATCGAGTGGTATTTTACGCTTCCGTGAAAATCTTTGGTAGCTGTTACGGTCGGTTCTTCGGAGAGTCGTGGCTGCTGCTGATTTGTACTTGCTGATTTGCACTTTGCAGAAGATGGACTACTTCAGCGCCTCACTTCTCGTGCTCACTCAGTTCTATGGTGCAATAGCCAGGTAAGTTCGTTGTCTCACTTTCCTGGTACGCCGTCATTAATCGGGCATGCCCTCATAAGAAATAAGACGATACTCCTAAAGTCGGAGCGAAGGTCACTGGCACGCTCGAGTAAAATCGACGTTCGTCGCCGTGCACATAGGTGATCTGCTGTCGCGAGCCACTTTCAAGTGAAGGTCGTCTGTGCAAGCTAGTCGGCCACTGGCCAGCCGAGTAGCTGCAGAGCGGTGCTGTCGCTGTACAGTAGTAGTGTCTCGGCCTGCTCACACCTGCGGGCAGTCAACCCTTGCACTCATTACCCCTGCGTCACGACCACCACCTCTTGCGATGAATGCTGTCAATCTAGGCAACCATTCGATCGTGCTTCCTTTGCAGCAAATGTAAAGTGCCGAGTAAGAGATTGAGTTCTTTGAGGGTGCTATATCAAATTTATTATTATTATTACTATTATGCAGAAAATAGCCATGCTGTATCAGAGCTGTCTACCATTACGCCGACAAAGTAAAGATTAGCCCGTTCAAAGGCCTCATTCATATATCAGCAGAAGAGCCTTTAAGGCTATCAGCCTGCTTTCAGCAGGCGATAAACGAGGACGGCGAGTGCACTCGTTGTGGCCGAGTGGCCAGTGAAACGAAGCATATGTGCTGCTGCTGCAGATACCTCATTACGAGAAGCCGTGCGTGGTCAGCTGCCGCTGCTGCCATCTTGATGCTGCTGTTCATCCGCCACGTTCATCACCTGACTGTCCATTTCGACTATGGCTACCACATCAAGGTCAGCGTATTAGTAGGTAAGGCTGTACAGGCAGCAGAATGTAGGGCAGCGCAAAAAAATTGGAAAATTGCAGAAAACCGAAGATGCGTGCTCAAGAGGGCTAAGGGTCAGTTTCGTCTTACCATGTTGCATGGAAATGTAAATGTCCTATTTTCTCCGTCTCTGTTGCTGTCTCTCTGTTTCTCTGTCACTCCCTCTCTCTCTCTCTCTTTTTCTCTCTCTCTCTCTCTCTCTCTCTATTCCTCTCCGTCTCTGTCTCTGTCTCTGTCTCTGTCTCTGTCTGTCTGTCTGTCTGTCTGTCTGTCTGTCTGTCTGTCTGTCTGTCTGTCTGTCTGTCTGTCTCTCTCTCTCTCTCTCTCTCTCTCTCTCTCTCTCTCTCTCTCTCTCTCTCTCTCTCTCTCTCTCTCTCTCTCTCTCTCTCTCTCTCTCTCTCTCTCTCTCTCTGTATCTGTCTGTCTGTCTCTCTGTCTTTATTTGTCTCAATCTCACTCTCTCCATCTTCCTACCCTACACCCTCTATGCGAGTTATTGTCACCGACTCTTCCGGGCAAACCGACTGCTATTTTTTGCTGTCGATAGGCCTGATCAACTCATTTTGCTGGCTGCTCTGGTGCTACTTGAACCGTGGTCGTCAGCCATACGTGTGGAAGTGTGCTGTCACGATTTCGCTGACAGTGGCGCTCGCTCTCCTGGAGGTGCTCGACTTTCCGCCTCTTTTCTGGACGTTCGACGCTCACTCGCTGTGGCACGCCGGCACCGCACCACTCACTATACTGTGGTACAGGTAGGTCCGCGAGTGGTCAGCGCTTGCACCTGTGCAGCAAGCGACTGGCGCTGGGCTGATGCTCCAGTCAGCCGTATTCAGCCGCATTTAGCCTCCGGGCAGGCTATGAATTGGCAAGTATCGCAGAGCAGTACGGCTTCGCCAATTAGATCTGATCCCATTGACTCAGATGGGTTGCTCCTGGACTGTCGATCCGTGACCAATCAGCAGCATTTTACACTATTGAACACCGCACCTGTCCTGAGTGCCTCTCCACACGCCTAGGGATCATTTGAGCAGTACTAAACTGGGTTAGGTCTTATTTGCTTCGGTGAGAGATGTCAGAATGTAGATTTAAATGACTGTTGGTCATCTAAGGAGCCCTTAAAGCATAGAGTGAGTGCCTGTTGTGGTTCGATCATATGCCCCCTCCCTTTCTTTCTTTCTTCATTTCACCATCTATGCTCTCCCTCTGGCCAATGGCATCGCTAAATACAATCTTGGCTCTCATTTACTATGCCGATGACACCCAGTTCTACCGATTCTTCCACCCTTTTGGCCTTGATCCTCGTCGGACTTACTTGATTCCTGCTGCTGCCTGCCTCGATGACGTTCGTGTTTAGATAGCTTCTAACTTCCCGAGCTTAATGTTGATACGACTAACCTAGTATTTGTATGAAAACATAGTGTCCACCGAAAGTGAGGAGACCTACAACTAAAGATTGATTCTGCTAGCATTACTCCCGTCCGTGACATCTGCCCGTAATCTAGGCATAATATTCTAAAACGACCTATCATTGGATGAGCACATTACCTCCACGTTCAAGTTGGCCTAGTGTCAGGCTAGGAACATCACCAAATTCACGGCTTGCTTAGAAAAGAGTACGATAGCCAGACGATTTCACATCGTTTGTGACATGGCATCTGGATTGTCGCACTTCATTTTATTCGGGACTCTCGGCCTGTGCCCTTAATCGTCTGTAACTTGCGCAAAGTCTTGAGGCTCGTCTGGCCTGTTGTCCTAGGCGTGGCGGCCACAGTACACCACTTCTGTCTGAGCTTCGCTGGCTCACTATCAAGCATCGATTCGATTTCAAGATCGCCAATCTGGCTTGCAGATCGCAGGTCACCCCTCTGCTCCTCAACATCTAGTCCCTGTCGTCGCGGTCCCTCTCGCAAAATTAAAAAACTGTTGGTGATCGAGCATTCGGCTCGTATGTACCGAATGTCTGGGACTCACTTCCGACTACGGTCAATATCAGCAATGATCTTGCAACTATTCAAGTCCCAGGCAAAGATGCGTGTGTTCCTTTCAGCCTAACTAACCATCGCCTCAATGAACTTGTCTGTTATTTTTGTTCCGGTGCGCCTTACCTGCATACCTGTGCATGATTCAGTGCATGCTACTAGCTAGAGGTCTTGCTAACTGGCATGTCTGATTGTTTGCGTTAGCATGCTAGCCATACTTGATACATGTTTGCTTTTGCGTGCTTGAGACCGTGCATTTCTGTATGAGACCCTTTGCATATTGATTATCTTGCAGCAAGTTGTTAAGCGCCAGATACATATTAAGTTCTCCTAGGTTGCTGTTCAAACGACCTATTGTTTTTATTTATTATGTTATTAGCATTATTATTATTATTATTATTATTATTATTACTAGCACCATTGCTTCTTCCTTTTTCCTTGACCTTGGCTTTCCCACCTGCCCCTCTCCGCCAGTGAGTCTAGCTCGTGAATGGTTTCTCCTGGGTATTATACAAGTCTTGCTTATGCTAATGGAAATGGTCAGGCAAGGGCTAGATGCTCTGCTAGTGCTCTGCTTCTGCTGCAGCAGCTGCAGAAACCACCACTATAACCACCACTGTAACTAACGTACGCACCCTGAAGCACTTTTTAGTGAGCGTAACTTTTAATGGAATGGTAGAACCTTGACCTTTCCCGAGCCAACCAATCTTAAGGGTGTGGGACGTCCTTCGCTGGGGCGTGCCGGCCAGTTTCTAACCGACCAGCCCCCTTCCTGCACTGCTACACTCCACGATTGCTGCCGTCGCTGCTGCCATGCTCCGACCTATGACCACGTGAGTCCTGTCGATTTTTGCAGCTTCCTCACGGATGACTGCGTTTACCTGGCTAGAGAGCGAGACTCTCTGGGAGACCAGCCCGCCAGCGGCGGCCGAGGGAAAAGTGTCTGAGCGGCAGCGGCACTCCCAGCAGCAGCGAGTCGGTGCAGCGAGCTGCCTCTCGTGGCGCGGGCACCGAGAGCATGCACGGCACGCTGACGCCTCGCCGCCACCCCCCTGGAGCAGGGCACGGCGAGCGCCAGATCTCGGCAGAGAGAGAGAGAGAGAGAGCCAGGCTCCGCAAGCTGGACGCCCCGCCCCTTGCCGGCACACGTGCTCGCACGTGCGTGCCCGCGCGTGCATCTCACGATCACGCGGTCGGCATGCTTCCTGTGTGGCCGCGGCCTTCTGAAAGACTGCAATGCAAACGACTGCAGCGTCATTATTCCATGAGCATACTTGTCACACTAGCCGCCGCCCGCCGCTGCTGCTGCCGCATGGCCGCACCGTCGCTGTCGGCAGCGCGCTGCTTGCTGTCACGCTGTGAGACGGCTCCACTCTTGCTGCGTGCACAATGCACGAGAGACACTCGGTGCTCAGACTACTTTGCTAGCTAACATAATCAAGAAAAGCCGGCCGAGCGAGTGCGTATGCATGCACTCAACTGATTGGAACTAATTGCCCTCTCTTCCTGCCGGCGTTCGATCATGCCGGCTCGCTGCATCGGCCAAGGCCGTGCTCTCATTATTCGCTATTGAGCTCTCGCGCGGTCTCAGAGGCCGGTTCAAAGGCTTGCATGTGAAAACTCAATATACGGCTGCGTCTTTGAAGGAATGCTTGCCCTCCTTGATATCGTGACACCGATGCGCTGAGTTAGTGACACAGCGTGTCCCACGCTTGCTGCATTATGCCCCCTTCCCTCTCTCTCCTCCTCCTCCACTTCCTCCCCCCCCCCCCCCCCCCCCCCGCCGGTTTGGCATGAACAAATGAACGTTCTAATCGAAGCTTAACACGTGACACGGCACGTGACACGGTGGGTTACGTGTAGGAGGGTGGGTATAGGCTACTTTCACCCTTCCAGGTTTGCTGGACACAGCTGCTGTCTGTTTGCCTGTCTGCCTCTAGTGTGTGTGTGTGTGCGTGCTCGTCCGTGTGTGTGTACAATCGGTACAATCCCCGTGTCACTTTATCTCTGTCAATCTGTGTTGCTGTTCCTTTCACTCTGTCTGTCTCTCTATTTATGTTCTATCTCTTTTGCTCCCTCTCTTATTGTTGAATGTAGCTGTCTCTATTATTCCCCTCTCTCTCTCTCTCTCTCTCTCTCTCTCTCTCTCTCTCTCTCTCTCTCTCTCTCTCTCTCTCTCTCTCTCTATCCCTTTTCCTCCTCTATCTTCGCTTCTTCTCGCATTTTTAATTTAGAGCTGCTTAAACACGCTCATTTGTATAGAGGCAGAAGACATACAATAGAGGGGCGAGCACATTGACACCGAAGCATTCACCGAATCGGCATTCTCGTGACCGCAGCATTGAATCCAATCGAATTCTTCTCGGGCGATGACGTCTATTTCAAATCTCTTTAAATTGAGTCGTGTACGTTGCAACGCTTCCAGAAAGGTTGGGGGACTCTTGGTTTGCTCGTCTTCCTTAGTCGGCATGCGGCAGTGCTGAGCTGGTTTTACAGAATTTTTCGATCGTCTCGAGGTCACTCGAATGCGATGCTGCACTCTAAGAACTCGTCGAGCAGTAGCAGCAGCCAGCAAGCAGGCATACCTAGCAGGTGTACCTAGCGGCGAGCAGGAGTAGTGGCTGCCGCATCACGTGCTTAAGCCGCTACACGCCTGACGTATCTCTGAAGCAGACACAGCGAGCATACGACGGACGAGTATGGCTGCCAAAGGCACAGCGATGACGCGCGCAGGCAGCAGGAGGCAACTCGCATCGCGGGCAGCAGCTTCTGCAAGCAGACTGAAAGTCTGCGAACGAGACAGAACCGTGCGCCGAAGGGCAGCCATAGATGAGCGTCTATTGACAGCAGTTATCACAGTTCGACACGAAGTGCGGCGCTGTGCTTTTGCAAGGGTCACGCGCCTTGCCGTCACTGCAGGAGGTAGCCGCTCAGGGCTGTGGCCTTGCCCGCCGCTTTGGCCTTGCCGGCCAAGGAGCGCGCGAGCGTGCACTTGCGCACACGCAGGACCGCGGCACACATCGAGGAAAGCCGGGCGCGGACGGGTAGACGGACGCAAAACGAGCGAGAGCGCTGCTGCTGCTGCGTGAACTGGCTCCGCGAGAGCGCTGCTCGAAGACCGCAGGAGCAGCAGGTGCGGGGGAGGCGGGCGGCCGAAAGTGCATCGACTATCGCTCAGGATTTGAGGGCAAACACGGCAGTGACCGTTGCGGTTATCGTCACGCTGGCCAGCGCACGCCTGCTATACACGGATGCCCGAAGATGGCCGCCGCCGCCGGACGACGGCTCGGCGGCGGCGGCCATCGCCACCGCCGCACTCGTCGTCGCAGCCGCACCCTCTTTTTCCTCAGCCGACTCCTCTCGGACGAGCAGGCTCTCGCCGACTGCCTCTCCCAGCTGGCGCGCCATGTCGGCCGCTTTCACTTTGGCATTGTGAACTGCCAGTGCTGCCGCTCGACACCTGGAGCCGGATGGGGAGCAAACGAAAGGTCAAGGTCGGGTAAATGTCAGACAGGTGGTGCAGGCAAGCAGCCGCTAGCGTTCGCGACCGGAAAGGCAAGCCTCGGCCTCCAGTAGCGGCAGCGGCAAGGTTAGCACCAGGTGGCGCCACGAGAGGTCTGGGTGTGCAGCAGCAGCAGAGGTCGGGAGGGGTGGGCTGGGGGGGGGAGGGTTCCTATCTTCCCAGCCAAGTGTCACGTTACCGAAGCTAGCATGCAGACGAACCGGTCTCGCACGGTGCTGTGGATGAATGCCTCGGCTGCTCTCTCTCTCTCTCTCTCTCTCTCTCTCTCTCTCTCTCTCTCTCTCTCTCTCTCTCTCTCTCTCTCTCTCTCTCAGCCACTGACAGGTAACTGGTGCCATGCATACGCACGCCACAGGAACGAGCACCGAGGACAGAGAATGCAGCCGCACCTGCGCGGTCGAATTTAGATGGCACGCTAACCACTCTGGAGGGGTTGCAAAAGTGCCGGAAAGAGCTGTGTGAGCTGAGCTGAGCCGCTAGGCGGCGTCTCGTTCTGGCGAGACTGGCTGATCGAAGCCCAATGTCGATCGGCAAGCAAGCAAGCAGACGTTGAGCAGCGGCGAGTTGAGTCGGGAGCATGGCGGCAAGCCTGTGAAACCGCTTGGAGACCGCCCGGTGGCGGTGCCAAGTGAAAAGCCTGACAAAAGTACTCAATTAGCAGCGGCGCCGGTGCCAGCTGCGTGCCATCGAAGGATGTGGCGGCAGCAGTGGCGACTCGCCGGCCGCGGATGCCGATCGCGGCGGCGCTCGGCGCCTTCGCCCACCTGCCGCTCTCGCGGGCCTGCGGGCTGCAGGAGAAAGCCGGTGCGGAGACTCGCACCGAGTCGTCCAGCTTCTCGACGAGCAAGTTGTGAACTGCCTCGCAGCTGGTCGCCTCGCGAAAGTGCACGACCAGCTCGCTGCTGCAGCAGTACAGCCGGCCGCCGTCCGTCCGCTCGACGCTTCGGTACAGCTCCATGTCGGCGTCCTGCAAAGGACACGACTCAAAGGCGGCTGCGAGGAGTCAAACGTCGCTCGGCCAGAGCCACGGCGCCCACCCCTTCGAACGACTTCAGCTTTTCGCGTGCGCTTGCTTCTGCCCAGCTGTCCTCTCCTGTAGCGACCTCGGTCGCCCCAGAATCTCGTTGCAGCCGAGGCTTTTTTATTTAGTTCCACTGGGGGAGGAGTAGCCGTGCTACGCTAGATAGATTGGCTAGCGAGCTGCCAGCAGCAATGGCCACCGAACGCCACCTGACGAGTGGCTCCATGCCGCTGCCTCATGGCCTGGGAAGCAGCGGCCTGGAAGAGCAGCGCCTGGCAGTACCCCAGGGAGGGGGCCGACTCGGCTGTCTGCTTGCACGCCTCCTTGTGCCAGAGCGAAGGCAGTGAGTGACTAGGTCGGGTCGGGTTCCTTTGAAGCCCGATCAGCTGGAGCATCGATCGGGCTTCAAAGCGTTCTCACCTTGAGCGCTCGCACGTGTCTCGTGTCTCGCTTGCGCCTGAGGCCGACGCTCGCTTGGCGAGCAATCGCGACGGCAGGTCAGAAAGAGCCCGTCCCGTCAGAAAGAGCCCTTTCCTGGCGCTGTGAGTGGGTCTTCCCACTCGGGCTAGAGCGCTGCACGCGGTTTTCTGAGAATCGCATCGGTAAGAATCTAAACACTAAACTCTTCTTCGCACCCTACGCGGAACTTTTGCGCTAAGGCGCGCGCGAAAGAGAGAGAGAGAGAGAGAGAGAGAGAGTGGGATGGTGCGTTTGAGCGAGAGAGTGATCGAGTGAACTGCTCTCTCGAAGTTTGCCATCTAAGTCGTGCGCGTACCTTGACGTGGTGATTTTTCAGCGCCTGCACCACGTAATCCAGTCGCCTCTTCACGCTGTTCGTCGCCTCCTGGATCTCCTCTTTCGTGCTCGAGACAGCTACCGTCATCAGACACTGGTCGGGAGTCAGAGTCACCACGCCGACGCCGCTGACGGCGATCTCGCGGCGGCGCATTGCTCCTCCTCCGTCGGCGGCGGCCGCAGCGGTTGGCCCCGCTCGCGCCGTATCGGCTGGCTTGAGGAAGTCGTCGCCGGATTTCGTCGTCGGCACGACGGCGCACAGCACGCCGCTCTTCTTCATGGCCGCGTCACTCCTCGGCCAGGCCCGGCGCGTGCGCGGGCGTCGGTTGGCTGGGCAATCGCTCGCTGATTGGCGCGCACGGCCGGAGCGCGGCGCGCCGCCGCTCGCGCCCTCCGTCGCCGTCGCCGCTGCCGAGCCGCCGACTCGAGGGCGCACTCGACCCGCACTCAGCGGCACCAGCCGCGCCCCACTGCTCGCAATCGAGGCGGGGCGCTCGTGCGACGAGGCCGTCAAGAAGTGACCGCCGCCGCTTAGACCGCGCGCCTCCGCAGCCGTCCTTGACGACCGTCGTTGTAGGTCAAGGATGTAGTTGCGGACCGGTTCGCCATTTGCGTTCGTTCGACCGTACGCTCGTGCCTTTGCGTCTTGAGACGCCCTCAACTGGCCGATCGGTCGCTCGACAACTTCGAAAGCTCTGCGCCGGTGCTCGCGCCGCGTAGCGGCCCGACGGTGTGTGGCCACCGTGCGAGGAGCCGCGAGCTATTGGGCCGAGGACAGCGAGCGGAAGTTAGCGACCCCCTCCCACCCCCGGAGACCGCGTCGCTCGGCGTGCGATTCGAAACGCCGCTTCCCGCGCTCCGTTGTGGACGCAAGATGGCGGGACATGCGCAGCCGCTTAACGCGTAGGCTGCGCACGTGAGCCGCCGCAGGTTCACGCCCCGACGCATCCACTGACACTGAAAGCAGCCATGCGCTTGGATTCGAGGCGTGGTCAAGACGACGGTTTCTGAGGAAGTCGCGTTCGTCTGGCGGAGCTATAGCCGAATGAAAAGACGGCGGCGTCTCAGCCTATACTCGTACTATAATAATAACAATAATACACTTGATAAAGCGCCTTCAGAGAATTCAGTCTCTTTCTAGGCGCATTACATTTGCTGTAAGGAGTGTACGGTCGCAATACTGCTTCCTGTACAGCCTATGTGTAAGTGCCTAGAAGGAGACTAAGTTCTCTGATCTGTTGCTATGCAAATGTATCATGATGATTGTTATCTCGGTGTCGGAAGGCGCCGTGGCGCGCGCCCGCGCGCAGGCCAGAGCGCGCTCCATTTCCCTTGAGGCGTGTCATCTCGTTCCGATATTGGCTGGGGTTCCATCAGGCTAGGTTACTTCCTGGCGTCTTGCAATAATTATTCTCAATATGTGTTTCACCTCGTCATGTATGGCGGTAGATGTGGACTCGCGCATTCGTCGTACTGCTGCCATTTCCTCGGTCTCTCCTGCACGTTGTTGACAGCTAGAAACTGTCCTCCTTTCAGCTTCTACAGCACGCGCCGTTCGTCTGCCTCTTCCGGTGTCTCTCCGGCGCGTCGTTGCCATCGCGACTGACGAATGACTTCAGCTACGCGAATTCGGCTTTGCTTTCGATTTTCGCTCATTCTCTTCCGCACGACGTTCTGCAGCCTCTTCCGGCGTCTTCCCGATACTTGCTATACAATTTGATACTTGATACGTTGCTGGCGCGACGCGGCCTTTACCCACCTAGCTACCTTTTCTTTAAGGATCTTGATTGATTTTCACGGCCACCCTTTACTCAGCCTTTTTAAGTTTGTAGGCCTGTGAAGTTCTAATATTGCAATGTCCAGTTTATACTGCACTTTATATGCCACCTTTCCAACCCCTTCCTTTGACGCTCACCGTTGCTATACACTCGTTATACGACTGTAGATACATCACGAAGGACGTGCATGCAAACGTAGCCTCAGCGACGGACCAACGGACTGACTATCTAACTAAAAAATATCGCTTATTATAGTGGTTGACTTTTTTGGATGTGATCACGGATCGTGCATCCCACTCTAGCTGATGAGCATGATATTGAGCTTCTTGAACGTAGCATATGCCGGATGTAAGACGCAGATTCGTATCTGCAGTGTCGCATTCTTTCGTTATCTTGCAGTAATTTCTAGTTCTTCACTTATAGTTTTACATCGCGGCTTCGGAGAGTGGTGTGGCTGGACAGATGGATGCGCGCAAACTTAACTCTGGCCACGCTTCAAAAGAATGAGACAGAACGCCTAGTCGCTGAAACGAGGAGTGACGGCAAAGTGGAGGTAACTGCTGATGCGAATGCCTGCGCTAGTCGGCCGTATCTGCAACATGGCTGCCGCGAGAGGCCAGAAGCGGATGTTTTAATAATAAGAGTAGTAATACATTTGCATATCGTCCTCAGAGAACTGAATCTCTCTCTCTCTCTCTCTCTCTCTCTCTCTCTCTCTCTCTCTCTCTCTCTCTAAGCACTTTACAGATGCTGCATATAAGGCATTACTAATTTTTGGTGATAACATCAGCCAGAAGCAGGCATAGTGAAACAGGTAAGTTACGTATCAGGAGCCGGGTGTAATCTCGTAACCTCGGTATTCATATTTCGTAACGCTTTGTAAGCTAATATGCACATCAGGGTCCGAGGCTTAAGTCGGAAAGCTAGGAAAACGCCGACCGAGGAAGGGGTGCACCGACCGAGGCAGGGGTACGGCGTGTCGACGCTTGGATTGACTGGTGAGAGCCACTGGAATGGAGCTAGACTTAATGCTCTCACTCATGCATGGGAAATAACTCCCTATTTATTTTGTTGGCAACGTTGGTCGTTGTTACGGTCTGCTTGCGACTGCGTACGTCTGACTCGAGTCGCTTAGCTTCGCCTCGAACCAATCTCAAATCCTTCGGAGAAGTGCCTTTATTCTGCGTGCTCCCAGAGCCACGAACTCACTCTAGACTGACTTTGCGACTTTCGCTGACTTGACGACATTTAAACGCGAGCAAAAAATTTTCCTCCGAATGTTTCTGTGAATTTTTCCAGCATTCAGTGTCTCGCTCTTCACGACCCAGCTCGTAGATTCGAATACTTGCTGTAGACGATCATGTATTTCTCACTGCAAGCTGTGGCGACAGCTGGGTCAGTGCTCCTCTGCCGCGATATAACTGAGGCTGTTAAATCAGCTAGCCTTTTTATGCGTGCTAACACTGTGCATTTTATCCCTTACTAATGGGAGTGCTTCTCTTACACTGTGTGTAAAGTGCTTAATGAGATTTAGTTGGTTCTCTTGGAGCTCCATACAAATGTCTTATTAGAATCACTGTTACTGTTTTTGTGGGAGCGCATTAGCACTGCTTCTGTGACTCGTTAGTTGGAGTCTTGAGACACTAGCTTTACGATTATCAGTAAGGTTGAGGTTGCTGTTGATCTAGCTATTGTCACTTACTTGGTGTCGCGTGAAAGACATAGTACGGATTCGTAGCAAAACTCCGCTCGCGATAGTGAGCAATAATTATAATACTTGTTTGTGTATTGCGTCATCAGGGAAGGTGATCTCTTTCTAGGCACTTGACACGTTCTGTAAAGGAAGCATGATCAAATGGTTATTGGTAAAAATACACAATGTCAACAAGCGTAATGTCGTTAGTGGTAACATGCGCAGTGTCAGCACACATAAGCACGAAAAGGACGGATCCCAAGGACCCGCCAAATGCTGGGAGAAATAGGAGCGCGTTCAGCTTTTCTTAAATATAAATATAATTCATTTATATAGCGCCCCAAGAGAACTTAATCTCTATTCAGGCGCTTCACATATGCCTCGGGGCTCGAGCCCACGACCTCAATAAGACCTTGGTCGGGGCGAGCACCTTAGCCGCTAGACCAAACCAGCTTTTCTTAAGACTCGTTGTAACGTCAATCGGGAATGAGTTCCGGGTTTGGAGAGCAGATGAACTGAGAGCAAGGTCTCAAAAGGATTTGAGGTTCGTACGAAGTGTCACGACAGACAGGCCTAGCTGCAGATTTTTGCACCAGCTGTACGCGCCTGATTGCACAGGTCAGTAGACCAGCAGCCAGTAAGTTACACAAGTCGAAGTATAATGTCACAAATGCATGAATCAATTTGGATGCAGTATCCCAGTCTAAGAAGGCCTGAATTTTTCCATATTACGAAGCTGAAAGTAGGCAGACTTGACTGCGGAGCTAATGTGGTCGTCTAGTGATAGGTATTTGGAACAGGACACCTAGATGTCGTGCAGATGCTGCAGAAGATATGCTTGAAGGAGCGATTTTGAGCATAAGATTTCCAATTTTCGAGTCAAACTTACTTTGCCCATAATTAGCAAGTTGGTTTTATAGTCAGGAAATTTGAGAGAAAGTTGGTTGCCATCTATTTGCAGATGTCAGCAATACGTGAAGCAAAGGATCTGAGAGAATGTGACCGTATGCTGTATGGCTAGGAGAGATCACAGCAAAGGTAACATCTGGATAACATCATCTGCGTAACATCTGCGTAGAAGTGAAAGACTAGACTGTGCTTGGCAATCACATCGGCAAGTGGAAGGCTATACATTATGACAAGAAGCGGACCAAACGCAGAGCGAACTGAGGTACTACGTACTTCTGTGGTTCCTCGAATGATCTTTGTCCGTTCACGTCCCATCAATACGTCACTCCGGAGTCTCTCGTTGAGACTTAGACCGTGGCAGCAAAGTGGCCACTGATTCCAAGGCTGATGAAAAGCGCTCGAGAAGGACTTGGTGATCGATAGCATCACACGATGCCGAAACTTTATTCAAGAGCAACTGAGGCTAAGCAATTGAGCGACGGCAGCGCCAGTCGCACGTCCTGACGTTCACACGACAATTAACAAGACTCGATGAAAGGGGGGTAGAGAATCTGTCGATATGTTACCAGTTTTGTGAAATTGCTATTTTAATAATCACCCTTGGCGACACGAAACCGCTAATCGAAATCTTAATCTTAAATCTTAAACCTAACACCGGGCAACCAAATGTTATGTTGACTTTGATTTGACCCCGTAATCCTGGCGGCACCCCTAGCTCTCTCGCTGTTTCTGTATCTCGGTCTTTGTCTCTCTGTCTCTCTCCTCCCTGTCTGTCTGTCTGTCTGTCTGTCTCTCTATTTATGTTCTATCTCCTTTGCTCCCTCTCTTATTGTTGAATGTAGTTGTCTCTATTCCCCCTCTCTCTCTCTCTCTCTCTCTCTCTCTCTCTCTCTCTCTCTCTCTCTCTCTCTCTCTCTCTCTCTCTCTCTCTCTCTCTCTCTCTCTCTCTCTCTCTCTCTCTCTCTCTCTGCTGCAGCACACGATGCAAGTGACTTTCTTTGCAATGGCCACGTTTCTAGAGAGCTTCTACAACTCCACGGCGGCCATGGCAGCCTTTTTAATCCGCCCAGAGCTTCGCCGGACTCACTGTTCTCAGATTCAGCACTCTGTATACACAGGTGTGTCAAAACTTGCGAGTCTGGTGGCAGTTTGCGTGAGTGTGAAGACAAAAATGGCGTCTGTATTTTTAAACTTCTCTTCAGTCCAAGCTGTACTTAAAGTCAATCATCAGTAAAAAGCGGGGTAGAAAGGGCACGTTGCACGAGTTCAATCTTCCCGGATCGTACTGTAAAAACAGAAAGTTCGTAGATACCACCTCGAGTCTACGCCGTTAGATTTTAGCTCACACTCGGTCGGTCGGTCGCTTTTCTTGCATCAAAGCTCCACCAGGGCTATCATTGCACTGCACTCGCGGACTTAATAGGAATAAACATCATCAATGGCAAGTCATTGACGCGAACTGACCTGTAGACACATTCTATTGTAGTGGCGCTAGCGCGCCACACAATAGCCCACGCCGCTATTTCCGGTCGCATGACGCCTGACTTGGCTGGCGGCTGCAATCGGGCCGACCCCGCCACCTTTCGCGAGTTATTTCAGCTAATCGAGCGTGTGTCCTAGGCCGAGCGCTTAGCGTCGGGGAGCTAGGATAAAAAGAGAGACAGACGCAGAGAGAGAAACAGAGAGAGACAGAGAGAGACACAGAGAGACACAGAGAGAGACAGAGAGAGACCGAGAGAAACAGAGAGAGACAGAGAGAGGGAAGCTGTGTGCTCTTAACTCGAGCAACGCTCCTAACGTCATCGCTCGTCATCGCCTCATCGCCAAGGCTCCTCGTGCACCTCAGCGCTTGCGCGTCCTGCATAGCTCCTGCGAAGCCGACGCGAGACCCAATAGACGCGGGCGTTGGCAAGCAGCATCGCCTCGCCATCGATGGCAGGCCATATGTTTATGTTCGTGGCTGGCGCCGACGAGACGCTTCGCGCGTCCGTTTGCTTCGTTATCTCTAACTCCTGCAAAACTTCGGAGGGGAGATGGTAGAGAGCGCGATCGAGCTTCTCGCGACCCGTGACCCTTCGCTGTGAGCCTGTGAGTGCTCCCCGATACCTGCGCACCGGGCCGTGCCAGCCAGAGGCATTCACCGAGCCATCGTTTGCCGTCTCCGTGCGGGGCGGCGGCCATTTCGCGGCCATACTGCGGTGCCGGCGCGACCCGAACCACCACCGGCTGTCGCCCCCCCCCTCCCCAGCCTCGGCTGACGCGACAGGGACGTGCCTCCGCGATGTGGCCGCAGCTCCATCGAGCCGGCGGCCGCACGCTCGCTTGAGCGGCGCGGGCGGCCGCGCCGGGTGCCTCCGGCAGCGCCGCCCCGCGCGAGCAACCGACGTGGCCTTGGTTCAGACGCCGACTTTCGCCTCGGTTCGGTGGACTCGGCTCGGTACTCTAATATCGCACGATAGGCCCCACGACGTCAGCCGGCAATTGCCGAAGCCGCCGCCGCCACCATTGTCGGCAGATGAAACGCTCGACGAGGTCCGGCGGTCCGCAGGGAAATAACGCCGGCTGCGCCGACGCCGCCCGCAGCGTTCGCGGCAGGCGCTTCCGCGGCCGCTCCGACTCCGACCCGTTCGACATCGCTGTTGTCACCGCTTATGTCCGCCCGCTGTTGTCGCCGCCGCTCACAGTCACGGTCCCCGGATGTGCCCCGGGAGCCGAGGTCGGAGCGGGACTGGTATGAGGAAGCCGGGGGGGGGGGGAAGAGTGTATGAGCTGGCGCGAAGAAAGCGGTCGCGCCGACGGGCGCAACTGAGCGGCCGTAAGTGGAAAAACAGCTCGACCGCGCCTGCGCAAACGCGCGGCGACCGCCTAGCCGCGCCGACCCTGACGTCACAGCCGCTGCGGTGGCCGGGGGTCGCCGCCTCGCCGGTGCCCGCTCGGGGAAGTGCTTGAGCTGACTCGCTACTTTCGCCTCCTATCGATCGTCCCATGTAGCAATAGCTAATTCCCAATGCACGGCAACGGCGCGCGGCCAAAATCGAGATTCCATTGGCTGGCGCGGAAAAATTCGATCTCGCGGCGGATTACCGGGCGCCCTCTCCGCCTTCGCCGCCGCCCCGTTAGCTCTCCGCCTTCGCCGCCGCCCCGTTAGCTCTCCGCCAGCGCTGCCGACGCGCGCAAGCGCCGCTAGCGATCGACGCCGTCCGCTCTCGTCGCCACAGCCGCCACCGCCTCTCGCGCAGCGTTTCCGCCCGGGACGCCGGCAGAGGACAAAACGCTGACGCCATCTTCATCGCTCGAAGTGGTCAGCTACGCCCGCCGCTAATCGACCGGCGGCGGCGGCGGCAGGACAGCAGCAGCGCGTCGGGCTGACGGCCACCGAACTCGGAGCCGGCTCATTGGTGCGCAGCCGCGGCAGGCCGGCATCGCCTGCGTCATGGGTTGCACGCTCAGCGCGGACGAGAAGGCGGCGATGGAGCGCAACAAAGCCATCGAGAAGAACCTTAAGGAGGACGGCGCGCAAGCGGCTAAGGACATCAAGCTGCTGCTGCTCGGTAACGTACAGCCAGCCGCCATGCTTGCTTTCGTCCCCGCCGCCGCCGCCGTTGGCCGCATGTCGACGCCGCCGCCTCCGTCCGGCGGCGTTGACAGCGCCGCCGCCGCCGCCGCCGCCGCCGCCGCCGCCGCCGCCGCCGCCGCCGCCGCCGCCGCCGCCGCCGCCGCCGCCGCCGCCGGCGGGACGCGAGGGGTGGGGGCGGCTACTCGCTGCGGACTTCCGGCTGGAGACCACCGCTCGCTTAGTGCCTTCCCTGCCATCGCCGTCGCCGTTCCTCGTTCTCGCGGAACCACTCAGGCGACCTCCCCGCTTCCGCCGCCGCTCTGTCCGCTTCCGCCCCCACGGCGGCGGGGGGGGGGGGGCGGCGGCGGGTCCTCGCTCAGCGGGTTGGCAAAGCCATGTCGAGGGTAGTTCAGCCCGCTCGCCCCCGATCGACTCCTACTGCCTAGCGAGGTCCCTACTGCGATTCGTTACAGGAGCGGGCGAGTCAGGCAAGAGTACCATCGTGAAGCAAATGAAGTAAGTGACCTTCGCTGTGACCCTCGACGCACCCGGCCCCCCCTGCTCTCACGGCCGGCTTTCGCTTCCGCTTTCGAGGGGCTGCGCTCTCGCGCTCCCCCACCCAGAGTTACGGAGAATTCCGGAAGTACGCTCTACCGAGCTAGGCTCTGGCGTCGTCTGGACAAAATACCGGTGCGTGCTGACACTCCGCATGCTGCCACTGACCGTATTTTACATGTTGACACTTCGCACGTCACCTCTAACCATGTTATGCTTGTTGACATTGTGCATGCTGCCACTGACCGTATGACCGTGCTACCTTTACAGCACATGTAAAGTGCTTAGAAATAGATTAAGTTCTGTCAGAGGGCTACGCAAATTTATTATTATTATTATTATTATTATTACTATTATTAGTACCATACTTAAGTGAAGACTTGCCTTTAATTGTCGTATTCTTCTTCATACCATACCTAAGTGAAGACTTGCCTTTAATTGTCGTATTCTTCTTCATACCATACCTAAGTGAAGACTTGCCTTTAATTGTCGTATTCTTCTTCATACCATACCTAAGTGAAGACTTGCCTTTAATTGTCGTATTCTTCTTCATACCATACCTAAGTGAAAACTTGCCTTTAATTGTCGTATCCTTCATAGTAGATGCGGTATTAAAACAAAGACACTGACTTCGGTGTGCACTAGTGCAGAAACGAGCGTGCGGCTTTGTCTTTGTATTTCGCTATTTTCTGCGTGAGTGCGCCCATGAGAGACTGTGGCGCGATTGGCTCAAAATATCTTCGATAAATATAGTAAAAATATATTAGACTACAACGAAAATGTCATAAGAGCGAGACAAGCGGGATGTCCCACCAACGAAATGCTCCCCCAACTTTCCGGAAGTTACTGGGATCCTCGCCTTCGTGCGACTTCCGGTCAAGCTTCCGGCCTCTGGCTGCGGATCCGGAGCCCACGCTGAGCAGAGGGGGCTGCGCCACGGGGGCGACGCGCCGGAGCTCTCGCGGAGCTCCGCACAGTGCGGCGTCGCGCTACGCCTCGATGTCCTCGCGGGTCGGGTTGGGCGACGGTGGCGAACGCTTGGCTGGCTGAGGCTCGACGAAACGTCGAGCCGGCGAGTCGGAAGCGAGGCGAGCCGGAAAGAGGCCGCTCGGGGAGTAGCGTCGGTCGGACGTCGCCAGTCGCCAAAGCGGCGGAGCGGACCGGAGCGGGAGCAGGTCGGCGAGGAGACTGCGTCTAGGGCGGTAACTCGATAATTAGGGCGACCAGGTCTAGGATTTAGGTAAAGATGTCCGCGAGAAATCGACCTCCCTCCTCCGTTCGGTCGCCTGAAGCGCGAGAATCGATGGCGCATTCGTCTCGGCGCCAGCGGCGGTAGCATAGCGGCGGCGCAGCGGCAGCAGCAGCGCAGCAGCGTAGCGCCGGCAGCAATCGGCGGTAGCATAGCGGTGGCGCAGCGGCAGCAGCAGCGCAGCAGTCGGCGGTAGCGTAGTGGCGGCGGCAAAGCAGTCGGCGGCAGCAGCGGCGGCGGTCTCTAAGAATGTCAGTCGAGGGATCGCCGACCAAGGGACGCAAGCTACGAGGAGCGGTCGCCAATCGTACTCGAGGCCAAAGTTCTCAGTGGCAAAAGTTCTCAGCGGGTGCGCGTAGGAAAGCGTTTGCTCTGCACCGCCGCCCGCTCCTCTCCCTTCTCGTCTGTTTTTTTTTCAGGATCATACACGAAGGCGGGTTCACGAGCGAGGATAACAAACAGTACAGGCCGGTCGTGTTCAGCAACACGGTGCAGTCGCTGGCCGCGATTGCGCGCTCTATGAGCGCCCTGCACATCAGCTACGCCGCCAAGGAGCGCGAAGTGAGCGAAGCAGCGCCGCCGCAGCCGCAGCCGCCGCCGCAGCAGCTTGGACACCCGCGCGCTGCCGCCGCCGCCGCCGCGCGGGCACGGAGGTGCACAGTACACTGGCGCGAAATACCGCGGGACACTGCGGAATATTCTAGAATTCTATAGGACAAGCGTGCGAGCGCGCACGGGTGAGGCGGCGCAGGCCGAAAGTAAGGCGGCACCGCCCGGGTTTTTTCATCGTACGCGAAGCCAACCGCCAGCGCGTCTGCGGCGGGCGGAGGAGTGCGGTGCTTCGCGCGCAAATTAGCCGGCGCACGATTTTGCCGCTACATTTCCGCTAGCTAAAAGCGAGCGCGTACGTGCTGGCGCGCGGAGAGCGCCGGAGTGAGACACCGACGGGGTACGCGGTTATACTTGAGAGGCAGCACGCAACTAACGCTTCGCCGCTGCAACGACGCACGATTGCGGACGACGAGCGTGACGACAGCTGAGCCTCGATTACGAACGATGACCTTGGCCGCTTAATTACAACCGAGCCGCTAATCAAAAAATGGTCGCAATAAGCCGAGGCTTATGAGCAGTGAGATGCATGATTATGTACGAACGAGATTATTGTCTGATTTATTACCTGGCTACTGTATAAGGCATGACGCGGCAGTCGCTCTCTCTCTCTCTCTCTCTCTCTCTCTCTCTCTCTCTCTCTCTCTCTCTCTCTCTCTCTCTCTCTCTCTCTCTCTCTCTCTCTCTCTCTCTCTCTCTCTCTCTCTCTCTCTCTCTCTTGGAGCAAGGCGCACTAACCGCTAAGCGGGCGATGCTGTAAGCCTGTAGACGAGGAGAGCGAGGACAGCCGCCTGTCGTATCAGCGGTAACATGTAGCCAAGTTTTAGTGTTTTTTCTACTCGGGCGTTGTTGTTAGCGCTACGAGCGGAGTATGACAAGCACTTTACGATTGTGTCGCTATCATTGGCATATTGCCAGCTTCAGGTCTTAGCACACATTACCCGCGTTATGCCGCAACCAAAAATAGAGAGGGTCGCGCGGTCATAATACTGCGTTCCCAATATCAATTCATTCCCGTTTTTAAAGTTAAAATATCACTCCAGGTCAAAGGCGTGTTTTCGTTTCTACATTACATCACATCGGCCATTGACAGCGAGTCCATAACGTGTTAGAACTAATCAGATTAGTAGATTAGTCGGCTCGCGCCGCCCGAGCACCTTACAGCTGCTAGGCTAACGGTGCTTAACGCACCTCGTAAAGACTTTCACATAATAATAATAATAATACACTTGATAAAGCACCCTCAGAGAACTCAATCTTTTTCTAGGCGCTTTACATTTGCTTCAAAGGAAAAAAGATCAGATGGTGAGTCGCGCTTGATAAACAGCATGAATAACAAGGTTAGGGTGACGTGCACAGGGTCAGCATGCAAGTGTGGTTAGTGGCAGCATGCAATAGTGTCAGCACGCATAAGCACATATATGCGCATTTACAATATACAGTAATAATAATAATAACGGTATTATGCGTGCAGTAAAGGAGTGATCATAGCTCGGATATACCAATGTCAGTAGCTGGGAGATCGCCAAATTCAGGGGCTCCCTGCATCTCGCACGGCCGCAGTCAATCTGAGTGGCCTGAAGGAGCGAAGCCTCGCCAATCGCCTCCCACCGAACCTACTTCGTCGGTTCGTGTGAGCATGAGCGAGCCCGTAGGGCGTCGCGAGCTGTAGCTATCGATCGAGCTTGGCCCGTAATGGACACCCGGGTCGATGGCCGAGCTCTCTTCAACTCTCTCTCTCTCTCTCTCTCTCACTCTCTCTCTCTCTCTCTCTCTCTCTCTCTCTCTCTCTATATATATATATATATATATATATATATATATATATATATATATATATATATATATATTTCTCTCCTTCTTTTGCTTCCTCTCTCTAACTCTCTCTTTCTCCTTCTCTCTCTCTCTCCCTTTATCGAGAAAAAGAGAGGTAGAATGATAATGATATGAGTTTTGCGTGTGGCGATCTAAGAGAACCAAATATCTATGCAGGCACTTTATACTTTATCTCAAGAGAAACAATAAACAAGAGTTAACGACGACAACGGTATTAAGCTTACAAAAATATGGAAACATACGCAAGAAGAAACTCGGGTTACTAAGGTAGCTGGTTAATAGGACTACTCGTGAGTAAAATGCACTGAGTCATATACAGGTGCACTGAGTCATGCACAGGTAAGCATGCAAAGCACACTAGATAAAGTTCACTAATAATAATAATAATACATTTAACATACGACCCTCAGAGAACTCAATCTCTTTCTAGGCGCTTCACTAGAGCGCAGGGGAAGCTGAGCGTTATGTCTTTATGTCTTTAGCTGAAACTTAAATGATGCAAAGTTACAGCAGGGGTGACAAATTTCGGAAGCGAGTTCTGGACTTTCGACGCATAGTAACTGAAGGCCCTCATCGCCAAAGGAAATGTAGTTCGAGGAATGGAGACACGACCGGAAGCCCAGGATCGATGGCGTATCGAAGCACATTAGAGGAGCTAGTTGATCAGATCGGTCGTCTGGTGTGAGAGCTAGGAGATAGAGTAAGCGAGCTGCAGGCCAGAGAGGGGACCTTGGGGGGGCGAGGGAAGGAGAGCCAGCGAGCGAGCGATTGTGCGAGCATGTGCGAGGCGGTCAGCGATCACGCTGTCACGTGACCAGCTTTCCCGGTGCCCGTCCTGCTGCCGCTGCTGCTCCGCCCCCTCCTGCTACTGTCAGAGCTAGTGCTTCGGCATTCAAGAGACGCCCGCCGAAATCTCAATCGGAACGGCGTCCGTCTAAGACGACGTCTTTGCGCGAAAAGGTTGAACAAGAAGGCAGCTGGTTCTTTTTTTGCTAGCGTTTCTGCAAATTTAGCCCCGTCGCCTGGCCCGATCGGCGTAGCGTGGCTGGCACGGTCGCCATAGCGTCCGAATTTCCGACGATGGCGTGCGAGGCCACTGGAAATGTCCGTCGGATGCAGAACAGCAGTTGCCGCACAGACGCAGGCACTGAGCGGGCGCTTTGAGCAGCAGCAGCAGCGGTGCGGCGGCGGTGCGGCGGCGCTGACGCTGACGCTCCGCCTGATCCTCCTGATTGGCAGAGCGATGCCAAGCTGGTGCTGGACGTGGTGGCGCGCATGGAGGACACGGAGCCGTTCACGCCGGAGCTGCTCGGCGCCATGCAAGCTCTGTGGGCCGACAAAGGCGTGCAGGAGTGCTTCGGCCGAGCCAACGAGTATCAGCTTAACGACTCGGCAAAATAGTGCGTGTCTCGCTGCGCCGCCTCTTCCGGCCGCGCCGGTTCCTCACGAGGACGCGTTCCGTGTCGTCTCGCACTTCTCTCTGCTTTTCTCTCTCTTAGGTCTTTGCTAGTTTATTCCTCTCTCTCTCTCTCTCTCTCTCTCTCTCTCTCTCTCTCTCTCTCTCTCTCTCTCTCTCTCCCTCTCTCTCTCTCTCTCTCTCTCTCTCTCTCTCTCTCTCTCTCTCTCTCTCTCTCTCTCTCTCTCTCTCTCTCTCTCTCTGCTGTCAGCGAGTCTAGCGGGCAGACTCGGAGCCGTCCGCGACGGACGCAGGAGCCGAGCTAGCCCAAAGAGTGTCTGAGTGTCGCGAATTCTTTTATTTATTTCAATTAACTTTAATTAATTAACATTACCTTTCTTATTAAAATTAACGTTCTCTTAGAACACGAACAGAACCCGGACGAGCTGACTTCCGCGTCTCCTGGCGCAGCAGTGACGCCGTAGCACCTTTGCGCCTCTCGCTCCCCCAAGAGCGGTTTCCAGACGTAGCCCGACCGAAACTTAGTTCGCGCGGTCGCACGTGCGTGTGCCGCAGCGCTTTGCACGCTCTTCGCCTTTCGAGCGCTTTGCTAGTCGTCTTTCCGCATTTGTTTGTAAAGCTTTCTGGATTCGCTGGACAGAATCGGCCACGCCGACTACGCACCCAGCGAGCAGGACATACTTAGAACTAGAGTAAAGACTACCGGCATCGTGGAGGTGCACTTCTCGTTCAAGAATCTCAACTTCAAGTAAGCAAGACGCACTGGGTCTCTTTCTCTCTCTCTCTCTCTCTCTCTCTCTCTCTCTCTCTCTCTCTCTCTCTCTCTCTCTCTCTCTCTCTCTCTCCCATCAAAGCCCGCAAAGCCATCACTCAGGCGATTTTAGGGTGCTCGTTCTCGGCGCCGAGATTTATTACTTGCAAGCTGCTTCGATCAATAATAAAAACTATCCATTAGAGAGCTTCTTCTATAGTGATTCGATTAATCTTCTGAATTATAGCTGTGTGGAACTTTCTGGACAACCGTTGCCACAGCTAAGTCGGCGGGGATTTCGCTAAAAGCCTTCACTATGTTTCTTGGCAATAGCGCTAAACCAAGCTGTTAAATTTGTGCGGGCAGTCACGCACAAATCAAGACAGCTCAGGCAGATGCTTTACATGCAGATGTATTACAAAAACGCAGAGCCGGGCCGCACGGCCAGCACGCTGGCTTGGAAGCAGCTGCTGCAAGTGGGTCCGCTGTTCTCGCCTCAGCCGCTTCCACCGGACTAGTCCGCTGTTGCGATACAGTAGACCCGACGCATGCATAAGGTTTCTATCAAGTAATGGCTGAAATATAAAGATGTGCGTGCAAAGAATTGGCGAGCCTGTGTGTTTTGAATTTCGCTGCTACGTATGCTCGACTTTCGTCGAGGAAGATTGTAAAAAGTAACATTTGTGAAATTTCTGTAAACGTCCTCACACTTTAATGTGTGTTTAGTGTAACTTTTGGTGTAACTTTGGGATCTTGGAGCGGATGAATATCATTATCAATGCTCTTTATCTAATTGATTCGTATGATCAACTTACAGCGACTCCTTGCAAGGTCATCAATCGCAAGGTTCCAAGAGGGTCGCAAAGTCGCAGCAACGTTTCTGCGGGAACGCCGGCGCTCGCGAAAGGCTGCGAGCGATCAATCTTCTTCCGCCACCACTTCTTTTAGGCTGTTCGACGTGGGAGGTCAGCGGTCCGAACGAAAGAAATGGATGCACTGTTTCGAAGACGTTACGGCCATAATATTCTGCGTAGCCATGAGCGAATACGATCAGGTTCTTCACGAAGATGAGAAGACGGTGAGAGCGAGGCTCGCTCAGAACAATTCAGCTGCTGTATGCCGCTGTCCGACAGCTGCACGTCATCTGACCTGCGTATTTTGTAGCGGTGCCTATGAATTGTCGGGGTTAGCTGCATCGATTACAAGCTTGCTCGAAGTGTAGGCGTGCCGCGTCGGTCGTGGGAAAGTTATCGAGTGTACCGTTCATTCATCTGCCGTCGGCCAGGAAGTAGCACCCCTGAGCGAGTGGAAGCGATGACCTGACTTTAGCGATCTAGTCATTTAACTTTCTCTTTCCTCTGCTCACACCGCTCTCCGTGTTCATTTCCTGCTCTGTCTTTGCTTCCAGTCTGTCAGCTTTCGCTTTCCCTCAATACATTTTCTTAGTTTAATTTTCCTAATTATTGCAGCCTTTTCACATCTCTGTCTGCAAAGTTTTCCCTCACTTTCAACGAGGTGTTTCTCTTACAACTCTTACACTGTTCTTTTAATTTCAGTCTTATCTATTCAAATTGATTCCTTCTCTTTCTTTATTGAGTACATTTAGTTACTTCAATGTTTTCAACGCGGCCATTTAGTACTGGTTTTTTCCTTGTTTTTCAAAATATAATGAATATAATTAATTTGTATAGCGCCGTAAGAGAACTTATTCTCTATTCAGGCGCTTCACATATGCCTCGGGGCTCAAACCCACGACCTCAGATCGGGGCGAGCACCTTAACCACTAGACCAAACCAGCTCAAATAGTTCTCTGCCTTACCCTTATGATGTCGTTTGGTATTCTTTCCTTTTGCCCAATCGCATCCTTTGGCTTCCATCTTGGCTCCATCTGGGGCTCTCAAGATACTCCAGCTCGTCTTAGCGGCAAATACTTGCCTACTATAGCAAAATTCGAATGAACCGGCTGAGCTGAGCTTGTCCTCTCCGATCAGCAGCTCAAATTAAGATGACGCAGTCTTCAGCTCTATCTAGAGAACCTTACCAGAGCTGAGCGTCTTCCGGGCCGCATGAAGCAGCGGCTGACATCCTTACTTGAGACCATCATCACTCCTGCCACATAAGCAGGTCACATGAGAAGGAAAACGCCCTACAATCTCGCGACTCAAAGCAAAGCATCACGCACGAAGGAAGTGACCAGGCTCGATGCAGGGGGCCCTTAATGACCTTCGCCAAACCTCCAGGCAGCAGGCAGTTCGCCCCATTGATTGGCCGGTTACCCTTGCCGCCCTGAGAATGTCCGAATGCGATGTAAAGACGTAAAGTATTGATCTTTTTCTCATTCCTGTGGCGCCTGCCAGAGTAGCGAAACTGGCGGCGCTGGCGTGGGGCAGCTGGACACTTCCGGCTCCGGCTCTCATTGCATGGCCATCGGTAGCCGCGTCATTGAAGCCTCGGTCGTCGTTAGGTCCGATTGTTTGCTAATTTGCAGGAGAGCGTAGCCAACAAAGACAAAACGCTAGCGATACGATCCATTTGAACCCGGAAGCCCCCTGAGCTCATCTGCTGTGCTTCTTCTAATGGTAGATTGATGTTCCTGGGGGTTGCGAGGGAGGGGGGCAGTAAGCAGGCGGATGGGTTCAGCCGTCGTGCTCTTGGTCCGCGATAGGTATATTGATCTTTACTCGGCACGCTGGAACGATAATACTAATAATGATGCACTTGATAAAGCGCCCTCGGAGAACTCAATCTCTTTCTAGGCGCTTTACATTTGCTGCAAAGGGAAACGCGATTGAATGGTGAGTATTATCATGCTTGATAAACAACATGAATAACATGGTTATGGGTGACATGCACAGGGTCAGCATGCAAGTGTGGTTAGTGGCAGCACGCACAGTGTCAGCACGCATAAGCAAATGAAGGGCGAATCACAGGGACCCATTAAATGCTGTCCTAAATAGGTGTGTTTTTAAGTTCTTTTTAAATGTGGTCAAGTCAGGGGATGTTCTGACGCAAGTCGGGAGTGAGTTCCAGGCTTTGGAAGCATACGAACTAAATGCACGGTCTCCAAAGAATTTGAAGTTTGTACGAGGTATTGGTAAACTGGTAGGTTCCGAAAAGCAGGTGGTACGATGCTTGGCCTGGTGGGGGAATAGATCTGAGAGATAGGCTGGAGCCAAAAAATGAAGTGACCTAAAAGTAAGTGACAAAACCTTGAAGTCGATCCGTTGCTTGACTGGTAGCCAGTGCAGGTCGGCGAGCAGTGGTGTGATGTGGCAACTGCGACGCTCACGACAGACAAGCCTTGCTGCAGAGTTTTGCACCAGCTGTAAGCGCCTGATTGCACATGCCGGTAGGCCAGCAAGCAGTGACTTACAGAAGTCAAGACAGGATGGACCAACGTGGTATCCTTATCTAAAAAAGCCCGAATTTTAGTAATGTCATGTATCTGAAAGTAGGCAGACTTGATTGTGGAGCTTATGTAGTCGTCTAACGAGAGGTCACTTTGGAACAAGAAACCTAGATTTCGAGCTGATTCGACAGGAGATATTCTGGCAGAGCCAATTTTGAGCGTCAGCCTTTCCAATTTCTGAATCACTCTGGGTTTTTCCATAACTAATAAGTTAATTTTATCATTGTTTAGTTCAAGAAAATTTGCTGCCATCCATGTGCGGATGTCATCAATACATGCAGTAAGGAAGTTGAGAGAATTCGAGGTGCTCGAAGGGGATCCCTTGTCGAACAAAGCAGTGTCGAGCGAAAGCCGAAAGAGCGTATTCTACTCGTGTGAACTTGGGCCTTGCTTGTTTTTACACTATGACCTAAGCTGCCTACAGTAGCCACTCTGAATCGCTACCGTAACTAGCGAAGAGCTGCATTACATGCGGACAAAGCGTAGCTGCTGTGTTCTTCTTGTTGGATGCGTAGAGGGTCATGGCCGGTCGTCACACCACTTCTCGCCGAATTGCACGAGCTCCCAGTCAAGCAAGACATCGACTTCAAGGTTCTGTCACTCATTTTTAGGACCCTACGTTCTTTGGCTCCAGCATCAGATATACACCCCCACCAAGCTAAGCCTTTGCACCACCTTTAGGAATCTAATCGTTTACCAATACCTCAGACGAACCTCAAATCCTTTGGAGACCGTGCCTTTAGTTCGTATGCTCCCAAGGCCTGGAACTCACTTCCGACTTGCGTCATGACATTCCCTGACTTAACCATATTTAAAAAGAAACTAAACATGCATTTATTTATTGCAGCATTTAGTGGGTCCACTTGATTCGTCCTTCGCGTGCTTATGCGTGCTGACGTGTGCACGCTGCCACTAACCATATTTTCATGCTGACGCTATACCTGTCACTTCTAGTCATGTTATGCTGGTTGCCATTGGGCATGCTACCACTGACGGTTCGACCATGCTTCCTATGCAGCAAGTGTAAAGTGCCTAAAAGAGATTACATTCTCTGAGGGCGCTACACAAATTTATTATTATTGTTATTATCTTTATCAACGAAAAAAGTTCTTCTAATTATCTTGAAGTCTCGTCATTTAGTCAATTAAGGCAGCCTCTGAGTAAAACATCTGCTGATAATAATAATAATAAACATCTCAGCTTAGTCCTTATTGATGCATTGCATAAATAAATAAATCCTAGCTGACTAAACAGCCTCTTTTTGTATAGCGACAGAAGAGCCTTAATGGCTATCACCACCGCTTGCAGTGGCGATAAAGGATCACCCATCGCAGGAATCGAACCCACGACCTTGGGACCGAGGTCGTGAAAGCAACCAGAGGATAAGGCCACGAGAGTCATGTTTGAAATCCAGCAAACAGCGATAGCTCTGTTGCGTGCTACCACTAACCATATTTCAAACTTTGACACAGTGCATAGTGCATGTCACCTCTAGCCATGTTATGCTTGTTGACTATGTGCTTGTTACCTTCACTAATCCTCTCATCGTGCTACCTTTATGGCATATGTAAAGTGATTAAGTTCACTGAGGACGCTATACAAATGTATTCTTCTTCATATCATTATTACTATTGCTTAGTGCAAGGCTGAGTTCAAAGTCTGGAGTAGTCGGAGACATTTAGTTCTGTCACAGGAAGCTGACCAGTTCTATGCGCACAAGGCGATTTGTGAGGAGTTGTTCTGAGGACCGAATCAGTGTCAGCTATTTTTTTTTTTAATAAAAGCCCTCTTTTGCAGAATCGAATGGAAGAAAGCCTCAGGCTGTTCGATTCGATCTGCAACAACCGCTGGTTTGCTGAGACGTCCATAATTTTGTTTCTCAACAAAAAAGATCTGTTCGAGGAGAAGATAAAGAAGTCGCCACTGACCGTCTGCTTTCCAGAGTACACAGGTACGATGAGCTCCTATCGCCGACCGCCGGGCAGGTGGGCGGCCGTTGTATATCCGAGCAGGTGCTTCCGAGCCACTGCCTCACAGATCATTATTTTATTATTTTTTTAAAGCCTTATTTTGCATCTGCTCCTTGTCGGCCCCAGGCCACTCTGGGCGGTCACCGGGGGGGGGGGCTGGTGAAGCTTTATTAGCAGCAAAAATAAAATGTGTCTCGCCTACCTAAACAGGCTTCGGAAGTGGCGCTCTACTTAACGGCCGAAGGCCAGTTTTTTGCGTTGGACAATTTCACGCCTGCTTGACGCAGCAAAAAGTCCTTTCAAAGTTCGTCACGTTTCGCTCGCCTTTTTTTGACGTTCGATGTTCGTGGAGGAAGCTGGAGCTGGAAGCTGCTTCAAGTGCCTTGGCATTCGACTCGTTTCCCGTCGCTCTAATTGCTCGTAGAAATGCACCACTTCTTCCAATTGTTTTGCAACTCCAACATTTCCCACGAGAACAAGCCTCCCTCTAATCAATCGTGCTTACAAAAAAATTTAATTCATTTGTATAGCGCGCCAAGAGAACTTAATCTCTATTCAGGCGCTTCACATATGCCTCGGGGCTCGAGCCCACGACCTCAGTCAGACCTTGGTCGAGGCGAGCACCTTAACCGCTAGACCAAACCAGCTCGTGCTTGGTTAGCTTGGCTTGGCTCATGTACCGCGGTGCTAATGGCAGCGGTGGTCATCGGGGCAGCAATCCGCTCTGCGTTTAGCCGAGCTATTTGTATTGATACTAAAAGATGTTCGACCGAACTTTTGCTCCAAACTGCAGAATGGCATATTTAATGCATCCGGATAAGCATATCCAAAGTGCGCCTAGACACAGATTTAGTTCTCTTAGGGTGACATAAAATGTCTTCTTGTTATTATTTTTACTGTTTTTTCGTGAACACAGTTTCGTAGCAGGATCGTCAACCCGCTTCGGCGGAGGCATTTGTAACATTTCTTACTTTTCTTGTCCCTCTGACCCAGGGAGTCCGACATACGACGACGCGTCGGCCTACATCCAGGCCCAATTCGAAGCAAAGAACAAGTCCGAGAACAAAGAGATTTATTGCCACCAGACATGCGCCACGGATACCAACAACATCCAGTTCGTTTTCGACGCCGTCACTGACGTCATCATAGCCAACAACCTGAGGGGCTGCGGGCTGTACTGAGGCCGCTGCGCTTTCTACCGTAAATCTGCGGCGACGTATGACTGCCTGAGTGGCTCGCAAAGGAAACGAGGGGAGATCGGCGCTAATGCGCCATGCTCCACATGATCGGATCTGGTTTGCAGACCGAACAATGGTGGCCCCGCGGCCTCTGTTCAGCTAAACGGCCACCTGCATCCCTTCAATGCAGCTTGGTTGAGCTACCACACTGTATCCACTTTTTTTTTACAAGAACGTTGTAGTGGTTCCCAGTCCCCCCCCTGCCGCCTCGCCAAAAGCATGTCCAGAGGGTGGGTAAGACGCGTTTCCCGTGCAATGTTCACTAATGCCTGAAGCGCCTGGATTGAGTACTTTGGACGGCTGAGCGAAAGCGAACCAGCAGATACACCACTACCTATCCGAATGGGCATCTGATCTTCGATCCGCATGGATCCGATGGACGCCGACCGGGAAGAATCCTTAAATCAAGGACGAAAGGTCAAAGCTTGCTCAGGTCGTCTGCAGCTGATCGAGCAGGGCAGCTGGGCCACGATGATTGGGCAGACGGGCAGCCGCCCTGAGCGTTGCTTGCTACGACCGCTCCCACTTACTGCGCGGTCGCCCACGTGGTCGACGAGAATGGTGGTCTTTTTTGCATCCGGCGATGTTGTTCAATGTAGGTGCAGGTTTTTTTCTTGTGCTTTTACCCTGCATGCTATCGTGGTCTGGCCCGCGCAGCAGCAGCAGCAGCAGCAATAGCAGCAGCAGCAGCAGGGGGCACCTAGCTCGCCGCCCGTCTAAGGGAGCACTTATTGCGTCGCAATAAAGCCGACCGTCGGCAGCAGCCGCCTCAGCCGGGTCGCCGCCGCAGCCACGGAGCTCCCGGAATTCGCCGGAGTAGCGGGCAGAACCGCGGGGGGGGGGGGGGGCGGTACCTCGAGGAAAGCCCCTGGAGCGTCCTGTTTCAAGAGTCGTCTCCGCCTTGAGGGGAACGGCCACTGTTAATTGTAAGACGGACTGAAAAGGTGGCGCACTTTGAGAGCAGCTTTGAGGGTCTTCACTGCAGTCGATGAGCCGTGATGGCACACCAGGTAAGGCGGTTGCTTTCGTGACCTCGGTCCCGAGGTCGTGGGTCCGATTCCTGCGGTGGGCGATCCTTTATCGCCACTGCCAGCGGCGGCGATAGCCGTCAAGGCTCTTCTGTCGCTATGCAAAAAGAGGCCGTTTAAGCAGCTGGGATTTTTTTGGCAGCCAATCATCAGACGAGGCTGAGGCTTGATTAGGCCCACAGGAAAGGAGGCCTCGAGTGGGCGAACTACCAGGCCGCTCGCGCATAGTCTCACCCCAGATTAGTGAACACGTTTCCTTTCCAGCATACGAAAAGTGCTTATCGTAAGATTTAGTTCTCTTCGGATGCCTCGCAGATGCCTCGCTGCTATTAGCTCTCGCACGGACCTCTAGGCTCTCCCAAAAGGGGTATAACCGGCGGCCTGTTGTCAGAAGAGGCTACTGTTCCTTTTTTAAAAAGAACCCTCGTTTAAAGCTACCGCTCGTTTATGGTGGGGGAGGGGGTAAAGGGGCGGTTCGCTTTTGGCTCGGAGCCACACGATCCGGATCAATGCATCTGGGTCAAGGTCACGATCTGGGTGGCGGCATCGCGGACCCGCTAGACCTAGAAGGAGAAGTACAAAAAAATCGGTGCAGCGCCCATTAATCCATGAAGTTCCCACGTCTTAGGTATTTCAGGAACGGATGACTAAGGCCTGGTAGAAATGTCTGGAGAAGGAACTGCTGCAAAGTTTTTTTTTTAAATTGACTCTCTAGCTTCCAAACAGCAGCGACCCGGCAGTACCTAAATTATGGGAAGCGATGTTAACCTTTGGCCCCGTCATCTCTTGCGGCTCTAACGCAGAACCACCGCCGAGACGGCCATATGAGAACTATGGACAGTCAAACCTGTGTGGACGCGTCGCCCGAGAGGCTGGCCAAAAGTGGGGCACATAGACTGGTGGGGCACATAGACAGGTGGCGCATGCACGAAGGCGCTACGTCATCAGTTTTCAGTGGTAAGGTGGACTGTGTGGCTGACGGGAAGGATCGGAGTCTCGATGGCCGGGTTCGGGGATTAGCTGCTCGGTCCACTTCCTGGCGGTAGACCGGAGGCTTGCGTGGCAGCCGACCAATCACAAAAAAGACCCCCCACCCAAAAAAAGCAACATGGATGCCGCTTTCCTAGACGCGTTGCGTGAGCAGACCCTTGAGCAAGGAGTTCGGACTGTGGGAGTACGACTGATGAAGAAAGGGTCCTGTTGAAGGATGGAGGATTGAAGGAAGAAGGATTGAAGAAAGGGTTGAAGGATGGAGGACCATTTTCGACGACTGCCCTATACGTGTATACAGGCAGCAGCAGATGCGTGTCCGTAGATGGCCTCTGCTCGGTTTTCATTTGCCGCCGAGCGATAAACTTTACGACCTTCGCACTTTGAGAGATCCCTCTTGCGGTCACGTGAGAGCGAATGTAAAGGCCGCAGCCCGACAGCAAGGCTAGTCTCGGCTCCGAACTGTACCGATTGTGAACGTGGCTAGTTCGAAGCCCGTTCGCACGCGAGGCAAGTTGTCGAGTGTCTCGAGTCCGGACGTTCACCAGTGTTGACGCAGCTTAAGCCACTTTCGGCGCCACCGAGCCCACTAGCACCCCATCCGCGCTGTTGCCTGCTGGGCTGATTGAATAATCTCCGTTAGAACTACCGAAAGCTGCCTGCCTGACTGACTGACGTTATCGTCCCGCGGCGGCGCCGGCACGCAGCGAGCTCCGTGCGGGCGAGGGCTAGTCGTCGTCTGGCGCCATCGCTGAATAGGAAGCCTCGAGGTTCCTGTGGTTACAAAAACCACTGTAGTGGCTTCTGCGCTAACGTCTTTAAGACGCAACAATACAGCGCTCATTAATAATAATAATAATGATAATGATACATCTTATAAAACGCCGTCGGAGAGCTTAATCTCCATCTAGGCACTTTACATACGTTGCAAAGGAAGCACGATCAAATAGTCGGCGGCAGCATGCTCAATGACAAACTCGTTGCTACGGCAGCGAAGCTGTTCAAAAATTAGGATTACGGTGCCGACGCAGCAGCACGCTCCTTGCAGCAATAAGGACTACCGCAATGATGCCCGGATGCCCTCGCTGTGGTGCTATTCCTTACCGACGCGCAACGAACACCGGCGAAGCCTTAGCCATGCTGCGTGCCTAGCGACGCGGAAGCATGCAGAACCAATCGATGTATGCCGGTATGCCTCTCGTCGAGGGACGCAGCAGCGAAGCTGAAGAGCGGCGCCCATACCTTAAGACAACAAGTTCGCATCCGTAGCGCAGAGCAAGCAGTCCATTCAACTGTCGCGGAGGGTATTCAGCGCCAGCTTTTGCGTACAACTCGCAGCCCTACTCGGAGCCAGAGCTCGATAGCTCAGAATTCCGCCTGGCTCAAAGTCTGGGGCGCAACTGTTCGATTGTCTCAAGACCTCGGCTTTTATGCCGCACGACCGTATACTGTCACGTAACTGGTTCGTAGCCATTATAATTCACGAACCTCGGAGGACGACGTCTCGGCAATAATGTCTCTTTGATAAATCAGCGAATTACGAATTTGCAGCAGCGGGACGAAAACGACGATATATTTAATTATTATATAATATATATATATATATATATATATATAATGTATAGATATATATTATATATGTAACCATAATAGCTAATATTTAGATATATTATATAATATTAGAATATATATTTAATGTAAGCTGGCGCTCTAACGCCAAGCACGCGCCGGTACAGAAACGACAAAACGCAGACACTGAGGGAGGGGGCTTCAACACTGGTGTATTTCGTCAACGCTCGCAGCATTACACCCCACAGCCGCTCTCCCCTCCGTCCTGTCTCTCACTGCCTTCTCTCCTCACCCGGCAGTGACTCACCCTTGTAAAAACATTAGCACATTCAACCATAAACTCATATATCCCATAAACAAATAAAACCATTAACCCGCTATAAACTATAAAACCACATTTAATAAACAGGCGATCCAATTCGCTCCCATCAAGCGTGCGAGCATCTCGCTAGCTTAATAATAATAACAATGATAATAACACACTTGATAAAGTGTGCACTCGCTCATAACGCTCGCAGTTTCGATAAAGGATCGCCCACTACAGGATTCGAACCCAAAGCAACCGCCTTACCTAGTGAGCCATTACGACTCATCCTCCACTTCTCCTGGGTCTCTCCGTTTGCATAGTTGGCTACTAGGCTACTTAGTACCACAAGCAAAGGGACACTGCGAAAGTGCGAAAAAAATGCCAGCGAAGTCGGCGACAACCAAAGTCGGCGCCTCGTGCTGACGCTCTGATACTCGTACACGCTGATGCACGAAACGAGTTCCTGACCTGAGCGAGAGAAACGGTGGCTTGCTTAATGGATAGACCCGTTTCAGACTGCCGAGATATTTACGATTCGCGCTATCCGAATTATAGCGGCGAGGAACAGATCATCTAATAGCCCGTAGATAGGCAGCATAAAATTCGAAGTCGTGCAGTACGAACTTAGCTGCTCGCTAGCAGCCGAGCGGAGTTATTCTCTTGACTTTGAGGCCGCACGATTTTTTCTGTACCCAAATGGCTGGTTCTGGAAGCATCTGTAAGCCTCCGTCGCTGTCCAGTAGACCACTCGACGCTATGGACACACACACACACATATATATATATATATATATATATATATATATATATATATATATATATATATTATAGCAGACTTGCTATAGGGTATGGGGGTGCTCCACTTCTCTGGGCGTGCAGACCTGCGTGCGTTGCACGAGCGAGTCGCTCGCCGCGATAAAGGGTCCAGGCTTCATCGGCGTTCGCGGCGCTTCGGCTGAGAGACTAGCACCGCCACGAGCGCGCTCGCTGGCCGCGTTTAGCGTTCAGCTCGGCCTCGAACCGCGAAGCCGCCACACACGCCGTGGGTAATAATACTAGGCGCGATGGAAAGACGTGGAATTAGTTAACGGCTTTCGGGCTCGTGCGGGCAGGCATATTATGCGCCGTGATGGCCAGCATAAAAAATTGCGAGACCGTACATGTTTTTCTTATCTTACTGAAATCGTTTATCGTCTCTCGCGTGCGAATTCGGCGAGCCACAAGTCGAAGCGTTGCTGGACAAGGAGCACGATCAATCAGACGAGAGCGCGACACGGAGTGAAAGGAATAAAAAAAATACATGACGCGAATCGCTTTTTGGTACGACATTGGCTGGGCACAGCGTTACTGCTGACGGACGAGAGTGGTCCCGGCGACGGCGAAGAGGAAGTAAGCGGTTCCGGCGATTGCGTGGGTAGACTATATCTATGTAGGGAAAGCACCTTCGCGCGGCGGTGCTCGCTCGCATCGAAATATCAAAATTCTTAAATTTTTGAAAAAATAAGATAAAATATGTGGAATGTATTGACTTTAAAATGTGTTACGTTGCCGGAAAACGGCCGGACCATGTGAGGTCACGGCTGTCGGAGCCATTACGGCCAGTCGAGGTCCGGTTGGCGCCAAGACCAGTAACAACGTGGACTGCTAGCAGTTTTTATCGGCATAGTGTGACTGAAACTCTTAGAATGGATTTGCTGCAGATTCTAGAGAAAAGTATTGCACCAGGTGAGAGTTACAGCAGCGATACCCGTCGTGGCACGTGGTACACCGGCGTTTTCTTACTATCCCCCACGAATGGTCAATCCACGGAAGCCGGCGAACCTTGTTTGTTCTTCATACAGTGATCGCGCAGCTGCGGTGTAAACATGGCTAAGTTTCGTTGTTACAGACCAGCAGGAACTTGAAGCAGCTCAGAGATACTTGGAGCAAGCTGCCGAGGCTAACCTGGTAAGTAAGTACCGGGGTTAATCCGACCTCTCGGCCCTTCATTGGTGCCGCCGATTACGTCGTTTGTGTTTATATAGGAGCGTCATTTCTCCTTCCTGCCCAGGTCGCTCGCGAGTGTGTGTGATGTAAATGGGCGCCATTGTTTCTCACGCCTGTATCGCTCGCTGTGATTACGGCTCATTAAAACGAGCTAGGCTGAAGCCGCCGGCACACCTCGGGCTCTGATAATATTCTGCTCCCGCCGTGGCTGTTAAAATGCAGAGCTTGATATGTCGCACAGAATGCACGTTTTTACGACGATTTAGCTGCAGCAATGCTGCTGAGTTGTTACTAGATGATTGATACGTCTGTATTCAAGGCCAGCATTGCTGACTCGCGGTTTATGAGTGCTTACTATTCAAGGTTTCATTTATGTACGCATGGTTGTAGCTATCGTACCGCTTTTTGGCCAGTCACTATACTCATTGTCGAGGGCCTGCATGCAGGTACACATTCGTATGCGAGCAAGGGTAAGGCCGTATTACTTAAGTAAGTGTCAGCATGAAAACATCTTCATGAAAACAGAGGTTTGTCTTCGGACTAGGCTGGTCGAAGTGTTGTGCTGTTCCGACACGAAAGCTTTTTTTGATTATAAACATGCCAAGCATATCCTTAAGGTGAGAAACGTGCGATATAGGCTCGAGGTCAAGGCTCGCTTGTCATCTATTGAGGTAATCGCTGGCAGAGAAAAGCATGTGACTCGTGACTGGTTCCAGCAGCCATGTGCTTATAAGGGGCTGCAAGCAGCAGCTGCTGTATGCTCAGCTCTTGCGAATAGGTTGGCTGCTAGCTGCTGGGCTGTTTAAGGGATATTATTATCAAGTAGTTATGCTTATTTGTTGTGGACACGATGCTCATTGCCCTAGCAACCCAGTCCTTGAAGTACTAATTGATGGAAGAATGCATGTGGTCGTGTAGAGCTCAGCAAGACCTAATGGGCCTGCAGAGTGCTTATCTTGGTGCTGTTGTCTCTAAAGATTAGAGGCTGTGAAAGTGGTAGCATGCCGAAGGCATCTGGAACAGGATCCCACGATAGCAGTCGAACATATTTTTCTCACTTTGCTTGTCTCCCACCAATCTTCACCAGTGATGTGTCCGATTTGTGCAGACACGTGTGCACCAAGCCCGGCTGGACTGCTGCCGCAGCACTTGGGAGCGGGTGCGATGCCTTGCCGAAAAATGAAGTTGAATGATAGTGAAGACACTGCCGAACAATGTGTCTATAGATAAAAACGAACGACTTCATTCAAATGCTGTGCTTTGCAGCCTTTCTTAACATTTTTAATTTAAATTTTTAAAACTTTAAAAAAACTTGCTATCGTTGATCAAGTGTAAGTTAATAATAATAACGCACTTGATAAAGCGGCCGCAAAGAACTCAATCTCTTTTTTGGCACTTTACATTTGCTGCAAAGGAAACATGATCGAATGGTTAGTTGTAGCATGCTCAATAAACAACAATAACATGGTTAGTGGTGACAAGCACGGGGTCAGTATGCAAATGTGGTTAGTGGCAGCATGCAACAGTGTCACCACGCATAAGTACATAAAGGTCGAATCACACGGACCTATTAAATGCTCTGCTAAATAGGTGCGTTTTTAGTTTCTTTTTAAATGTGGTCAAGTCAGGAGATGTTCTGACGAAAGTCGGGAGTGAGTTCCAGGCTTTGGGAGCATACGAACTAAAGGCATGGTCTCCAAAGGATTTGAAGTTTGTACGAGGTATAGGTAAACAGTTAGTTTACTACATATAGGTAAACAGTGCAAGTTACTGCAAACAAACTGGTGAGGTAGTACTATTAATGTAAAGCTTGTAAGATTGCATTTCTTATCGACTTGTCATTATCCAGTCACAGGATGTACTGTGCTGCTCTATGGTAGTGGCATCTTACGGTTTGTGTTCTGTCAAGCATAACCATGGTTATGCCGGGTGTGGTTGCAGCCTTTCCTCAGCTACAGATGCTTGCTTACCTTACTGACTATTGCTGCTTACCTTACCTACTCGTTTAGTGTATGTGGTAGGCACAGGCTGTGTTATAATTGGTGGCAAATATTGCTATTATTGGTTTGTAGCCCCAGCTTCTCATCCAGCTGGCTGAGATTTTAAGAAATGGTGGCCGAAGTGCAGTGGCTCGAATGCAAGCTGGCATCCAGTTGAAGAATGCTCTGTATTCGAAGGATCCTACTGTTAAGGCTCAATACCAGCAAAGGTGGCTGGCATTTACGGAACCTGTCAGGCTGTCCGTTAAAAGCAACGTAAGGTTTCTTTTATCTCTGTCCGATTTGCTTTTTAGTGACTCTTTTTGGTTGCTTGTGTATTGCCGCTCGTGTCAAAAGCTGTAGTTTGTACTTCATTTGGGCTACCTAAGGAGGTGCACAAATTCTAAGATAACGAAGAAGCCCTGGCCTGAAGCACCACGGTTGTTTACATGTAGTGTCAACTTCACTATAGAATAGCTTAGAACTTACTGGAAAAACGTGGAGGGCCATGACCAGTTAGTAGAGTGTGCCAGTTGGTTCGCCGGCTAATAAGATCTGTAGCAGGAGCTGTAGTGCATGCCATTTTAATCACTGTTAGCGTTCACTGAGTTGTGAGTCCCCACACATCAGGCTGTTGTGTTAAATGCATCAGGATGCTTTGTATAGCTCGTGCCTTTCTCTGCTGATCTTGTCTACGTCTGCACTAATGGGCTGAGGTTTTCTCTTCACATCCGGTAAGCTGAAGGGGCAAACATTTTCTGCCTTTATGTACGCCAGGCCCTGATGTCAGGTTGTGAATAACAACTTTTTTTTTTAAAGATCCATGCAGCAATCAATCAGATGATCAGATCAGTCTGGTGTACCGGGTTGGCTTGAGGACTGGTCAGGTTTCCTTGGTCGATGTTAAACTCCTGATGATTACCAGATCATTATATTTTAGATTATTCTTTATCTCTGTTCCATGAATGTCTAGGCTTGATAAATCTTATTGCCATTATAGCCACATTTATTTTACTTGACTTTCTAAGGTGTCATAAAGTATGCCCCGTAGCAACTACATATATAACATGTTAACATTTAAAAAAATACTGCTACGTTGAAATAGGTGTTTGGCATGGTGAATCCTGGCATACTGAGGATAAATGCTGTTCATCCGTGGACCGTGGCTTTGCTTGGAGGCTTCGCGTGTAAGCATGTAAGCGAAAGAATAAAGAAAAAGCTAGACATTACTTGAGTGCTGGCTGGCAAACCCTCCCGGGTGCAGGCAGCCCAACATTTGCTGTAGAATTATTTGAGTGTCGTCCCACTTAGGACTTTGTCCTGCGGCAACGACAAAGCAAACTGTTTCAAGTTTGCAGCTTCCTAGCAACGTGGTGGCTGTTGCCCTGGGCTGGATGCTTATAGTATGCCGTAGCATGAGCATCGTGCAACGCCTGGTAAAGGTTGTGGTCGTTCTTAAGCCCGTTAACTGCGCACTGGGTGTGTGAGCCTGTGAAATATAAGATCTCCGATGGGCGGACTGGCTAAATAGCACTGGTGTGAGCCGACAGCGAAGCTGGCTCGTGAGAATGATGGCTCAATTGCTCTCCCCTACGGCTTATTGTATCTTTATTGCCCTGTTGAGAAAAGCCTGCACAATTTGTTGGTTTTTGCATTTCGTTGGCTGCACCCGAATCGCCAGACGTGTATCGTGTGGCCGTTGCATGTTTCAGGTTATTGCAGCACTGGGCACAGAAGAAATTCGTCCTAGCACTGCAGCACAATGCGTGGCATACATTGCTTGTGCCGAGCTGCCAAATGGCCTTTGGCCCGATCTTATGAGTGTTCTTCTAATCAACATGACGAACCCTGCTAGTACCGAGCTGATGAAGGAAGCGACACTGGAAGCTGTCGGTTACATTTGTCAAGACATTGTAAGCTTTTTGCGTTTGCCTGTTTCTTCCCTTACTTTTGCTGTAATCACAATTCAGTCCTCACGACTTAGTTTGTTGTGCCCTGTTACTGTTTGCAGAACCCCGAAGTCCTCCAAGGTCAAAGCAATGAGATATTGACTGCGATCGTACACGGCATGTCCCGAGATGAAACTAGGTAATTAGAATTTACCGGGCATTCGCATCAGCCGTGCCTGGTGCAAGTGCTTGCCGTTGGTTCATTTGTTAATCTCGATTCTGTTTTTTTGCTATAGTAACCACGTCAGATTGGCTGCCACCAACGCACTGCTGAATTCGCTCGAGTTCACGAAGGCCAACTTTGACCGAGAGGTATATTTGCCACCTTTTTTTGTGGGCCGTGCTAGATGTGGCCGCCATAGCCAGTGAACCTGCGTGGCATTGGGATCAGTTCCACGGCCCAGCTTACATCGTTTAGTCTTATATAGGTTGGTCCTTGTGGGCTTGTTTATTGTGCTTCATTCCAAAGCCCTCGAAATTGTTGCAGTACTATTTCTATGGATGTCATTATACCGATGAGCACCTTATTAGGGAAAAGGGAATACGAATGGGTGGATGCATGGACGGTCTTCTATTCCGAACTGCACGAGGATGTGGCTGACGTGGAAGCTGCTGCAGTCGAGCTCATGTCCGTTGAGTTAATCGCAGTGCATGCTGTGTTAAGGCCACAAGGACTGCAGCAAAGGTGTGCAATTTGCTCAAGTAGTAGAGGTTTATACAGGGTGTGCTTATTATTGCACCGGTATGGATGGTGCTATGCAATGTCGACTTATTGCTAAATTGGCCCGAGAATGCACACATTGTTGATGACGTGTAAAGGCACATGTTTCTTTACAAACTTTATGCATAGCGGTTTTGCTGACTGTTTTATGGGCGAAGTGTGCTGAGGTCAGCATTAGGGTGCCCATGACCGGGCAATGAAAGTCGAATAATAATAATGCACTTAATAAAGCACCCTCAGGGAACTCTATCTCTCTCTAGGAGCTTTACATTTGCTGCAAAGGGAAATGCAATTGAATGGTGAGTAATATCATGCTTGATAGACAACATGAACAATGTGGTTAGGGGTGACATACACAGGGTCAGCATGCAAATGCGGTTAGTGGTAGCATGTACAGTGTCAGCACGCTTAACCTAATAAGCACGTGAAGTACGAATCCCAGGGACCCACTAAATGCTGTCATACATAGGCGCGTTTTTAATTTCTTTTTAAACGTGGTCATGTCAGGGGTTGTCGTGACGCAAGTCGGGAGTGAGTTCCAAGCTTTGGGAGCTTGGAACTAAAGACACGGTCTCCACATGATTTCAGGTTTGTACGAGGTATCGGTAAACAGTTAGATTCCGAAAAGCGGTGGTACGATGCTTGGCCTGGTGGAGTATATCTGAGAGATAGGCTGGAGCCAAAGAATGAAGGGACCTAAAAGTGAGTGACAAAACCTTAAAGTCAATGCAATTTGAAGTCAGAAGCCAACGGGTAGAGCAGAGCAGTAGGAATGGCTGCAAGGAAAACTAATGTGCTACTTCACAAATGCAGCAAAATTCAGGCTTTGAAAATATTTGTGCAAAAAGCAGGGCCCTGTGTGTCTTTATGTGATTAAGCATGCTGGTCTAGGGCTGATACTTGTTTGCTGTTGAGTACTTGTCTTAGTTTGATGCTGTGTATGTCATTAACCCTTGGTTTTTGATTATTTTGCATCGAGTTGTATTTTAATTATGCAAACTTATGGACTATTTGCAAAACCCATAGCCTGCTTTGACAGCTATGGTTGACCATTTTGGTAGAAAAGAAATGACAGTAGCATTGATCACGTGTGGCAGTTCCTATTATTAGCAAGGAAGGCTACTTGCCTTTTTTTTTTATTGGGCTTTCCAACAAAGCAGGTCTGGGATCATCCGATGCTTCTGGGCATGTCTTCCATATTCCTAGCAAATTTAGTCAGCTATCCACTTCAGGTATGCTTGCTCGGTTTATGCCCATCTTTCTTGCTGTTCTGTTTTGCTGGGTGTTTTTTTTGTATTTACTTCGAACACACGGGTACCTAATGAGGAGTGGCATATTTTGCTTGCCTAGACTCGATGCGTTTGCTGATGGCTTACAGGCAGAACGACACTTCATAATGCAAGTGGTTTGCGAGGCTTCACAGTGTCCTGATGTACGCGTCAAGGTGGCAGCGCTGCAGTGCTTGGTGAAGATCATGACTCTCTACTACATTTATATGGAGCATTACATGGGGCCGGCCCTCTTTGCTGTAAGATGCTGGCACGTTGGTTACCTTGTGAATCGTGCTGCAATTGCTGTTTTACCTGTGTGGTGTGTGATATATGTACACACAGTTGCACACAGATCCTCACAGTGTGGCTTCAGCTGCTGTTGCTGCTATTCAGTTCGGGTAATAAGCAGATTTTATACGATGCCGGGTATGCTAAAGTTGCGTCCAGCATGCTAAAATATTACTTGACACCGCAAGCAACCTTCGAGTGCAAAAGTATCGGCAACCCGTTGTTTATGATGAGTAGTTGGCATTCAAATTTAAACCATTAAACCTAAGTACTAAGAACAAATGCGCCCAATTAACATAATGCTATATGTTATTATATATTGTATTTATTTATGTAAGTTGTCTTGGTGTGAATGATCACCTGATTTCTCTGTTGGACATCTTTATGCAGTACAATTTGACATTGCATATTGGGCTGACATCTTGCTTTGTGAATTAATTCGCTGGTGGGTACTGGCTGCTAGGGCCAACGTGGGCTAGCGTAAAATGAGTGCCTTGCTTGTGCATTTTATTTCTTATGGCCCTTTTATTCTAAATAGGGAAACATGTTGGTGCATACTAATCATCAATGCGCAACAATCTTCATTTTGTCTTGTCTGCATTTGTGTTTATTATTATAATGCTGTTGTTTCGCCAAATTAGCAGCTAACCTTCTGGCTTGCTTCCAACTTCATGAACAATGTAGACTGAATGCTTTTTCTTTCGAAATTCGGTCGTTCGTCATATGTGTACCTACTTTTGACTTTTGCTTGGCATGTATTGGAATACTTGGAAACTACTTAAAGCTGCATGACTTCTCTTTTTGCAGATTACCATTGAAGCAATGAAGTCAGATGTTGATGAGATTGCTCTACAGGGTATCGAGTTTTGGTCGTCTGTGTGTGATGAGGAAGTAGATTTGGCGATTGAATATTCAGAGGTATTTGAATACATGTCATTTGCAAGACATTTGCTTGCATTGACTTCGCATTTTTGAGTGCTTCTGCTTAAAGAATTATATTAGAATGGTCAATGACCAAATATTGCAAATTACTATAAACATTAATGATGTCCTGTCTCTGGAATATTTCAGAGCATTCATGTTGTTGATAAACAGTAATATGAGAAGCCTCTAAAGTATGGGGTACCTCGGGCTCTGTGCTTGGTTTTACTTTTCACAATTTATACCCACACTCTTTCCGATGTAATCGCCTAGTTCAATCTAAGCTCTCATTTCGATGCAGATAGCATATTCATAGCTGTGCCTGTGTGTGGTTCAATCTTTTCCTGCCTTCCAGAATGTTAAACTTGCTCACCTCCCTTGCAGCATGTATTGCTAACATTTGCACTTGGATCGAAGCAAAGTATCTCATAACTAAATTAAGATAAACCAACTTATTAGTCAAATCTAGGCAATACATAGGCAAATCTAGTTTTTAGTCGTCAATTGGAAAACCTAACATTTGAATTCGGCTAAGCTAGCATATCTCTTGTTGCGTCAGCATGAAATCTAGCCATGTTCCAAAATGACCTAACTAGACGACCGCATTAGCTCCACATTTTAGTATGCCTACTTTCACCTACATAACATTGCAAAAATGTGGGCCTGTGTAGACAGAGATACCAGATCCAAGTTGGTCCATGCATTTGTAGCATTTTCTCTCGACTTCTGTAACCTGGCTCGTTGACTTCAAGATTTTGTCACTTACTGTTATGTCCCTTCATTCTTGCGCTTTAGCCTGCCTCTCAGAACTACTCCCCAATCAGGCTAGCCATTCTACCACCTGGTCTTCTGACACAAGTCGTTTAGCTGGCTGTTCGTAGAACTAACCTCAAATCCTTTATAGACCTTCAGTTGTATGCTCGAAAAACCCGGAACTCACTCCCGACTGACGTGTTACAACATCCTCCCTGACTTGACATCACGTACAACGAAGCAAAATCCCCCCCAGGTTCCTCATTTCGTTGGCTCTCAGTCTGTGCATTGTCATTTGCATGCATATGTGTGATGTTGCTGTGCGTGTTATCATTAACCATATTGACATGGTTAACAGCTTATATAAAGGGCTTAGAAAGAGTTCTCCTATGTTGGTGGACAAATGACTCACATCATTATTATCAGTATTATTAGTATGGTCATTGTGAGAATCCTGGTGATAATGCACTCTAACCATAACTGTAGGCCCAGGAAACTGGCCGACCACCAGAGAGAACCAGCAAGTTTTACGCCAAAGGAGCTCTCAGCTACCTAGTGCCCATATTGACCCAAAAAATGACACGTCAGGTAATTCCAGTCAACAAAAGCAAAGGCTGCGCAGAGAGACGTCTGGTCACTTCCTGCTGCAATATGTGAACGTATTTATGTGCGAACCTTTACTTTGCACTATTACTTGATGGCCGTCCTAGGACGAAGTGGACGACGATGACGAGTGGAACCCGTGCAAAGCCGCCGGCGTGTGCCTCATGTTGATGGCAAACTGCTGTGAGAATGATGTCGTCGACCATGTACTGTCATTTGTTACGGCAAATATTAACTCGTCGGATTGGAAGTGTCGAGATGCAGCAGTCATGGCATTTGGTAAGCCTCTGTTTGATCCACAGTTGCCAAACGTGTGTGCATCGAGTAAAACAATGGACGCACCTAGGGTCTTAGTTGCCACAGGATAAGAAGCTTCACGGCCGAGGTCGTTGGTTCTAGTTCTACTGCAGACAATCTTTTACTGCTTGCTGCTAGCGGTTGGTAGCTTCAAATGCTTATCTTTGGCCAAGTTCGGCTGTTGGATCGGTAGTTGACCTTTACAAAGTATATGTAGAACTTCTCGTTGAAATTTTTCAAGCTATGATCTTTCTAATAAATTTTCTGTTATCAGGTACAAATTTCCTCGATAATCGCACAATCGTGTTCTGGCATGGCATCTTGCTCAGTCGTGAGACGTCGCCTGTTTATCTCCCAAATCTGCCTCGTTACTATATTGTGTTGTACATGATCCGCCGACACCCCCCCCTTAGCACCAGTCCCGAGAAGGTTAGGTCATTCGGATTTTGCTCAAATAAAGTAGAGCATCGTAGGACTTTTACAGACCAATAAGTTAGGTTTCATCTGGGGTTTTTGCAACGTGGGTGAGGTGATCTCTAGTGATTGACTGATGTTGATGCATTTGTTTTCGGACTTGCCGGTGCTGGGTTAATGCTATGTGCATCGAATTTTATACAAGTAAAAACTAACGGATGCAAATGATTTATATTTCATCGGAAGTAGTTCTGAAGCCCGGGGAATCATCTTGACTGCGCTTGCTTGATCTGGTTCCATAGCTAAAAAGCACATTTTCAAGAAGCTGCATGTTCGCTTTTTATATATTTTTTTGGGGGGGCTTACCATGGAGTGAGTGCCGTGAGGCTTATGATTTTTTTTATAAATGCTAGGTACAGTCGGATGCGTGCATTTCTCAATTGCTATTTTGGTTTTTACCTGTTGTAGGGCATGCATTTGATTAGTGATTTGATTTTGTTTGCTGTAGGGTCCACTCTTGAAGGACCCGATCCTGACAAGCTGAAGCCGATAGTGCAACAGGCTATTCCAATGTTGATAAATCTTATGAGAGACACCAGTCCCGTCGTCCGTGACACAGTTGCATGGACAATTGGCCGAGTCTGTGAACTACTTCCTGAGGCTGCAGTTAATCCTTCATATCTCGTCCCACTGGTCGAAGGGCTTGTCCTTGGCTTGGAAGATGTGCCTCGTGTAGCAGCCAATGTCTGCTGGGTACTATTGCTTAACTGTTCCTTGTTCTGTTAGTTGCAGTTACTTGTTTCACTAGATACGACAATCGCTGAAATCGTGTGTTTGCTTGTCCCCTTTTACTTTGGGTTCTGCATTTGATTGATGCTGTTGTTATTGGTGCCCTCCTTAAAAAAAGCTACTGGAGTCATTAGCATCCATAACAAGCAACCTGCTGGAATATTTATCAAATTGCTGATGACCCTAGTTTTTTGTTAGATGACATGTTCGATGTTTTTTGTCTACCAATGGCTAATACTGTTGCAATGTCTGCGGGAAAACTGCAAGGCTGACTAGCTAGTTTCAGCAGTTCCATGGGCAGAAAGGGCTGAGCGAGAAAGCTTGTCAGGTTTTAAAAGCTGCATGCCAGTTACCAGAAGGGCGACGAGGACCCCGGTGCTGCTGGTCAAACGTCTTATGTTTTTCCAGTTTGACAGCTCTTCTCTGCTTGTCATCATTTCGTCTTGTCATACAGGTAGCATATCATAATATGTTGACACCTTGAGCAGGTGAATGGAGAGCAGTCTGTTCGGTGGTTATATATAAAGAGATCGAGTGTGGCCGTGCGACAAAGTTTGGGCAGTTTGGCTACTTTTTATTGGAAAGCACACCTAGCAGCATTAGCTGCTTGATTATTGAAAAGTCTTGAGAAATCTTAACTTTGCGGATTACTCGCTGTGGTCAGATTGCCTTTCAATTTTGTCAGGTCATTTCCGGGAATTTCGGCTATCGTTTGACGTCGTGCTGGCGTGGTACTCTTTGTCGAATTCAGAAGTGCTGCAGATTAAACAGATCTCTGTGACATGATCTCAATTGATCGACGTAACGTCTAGGCATAGCTATGCACCGTGGTGTGAAAGTCACGTCCTGTGTACGCCCGATTTATTGTTATCGTATTAGGCTTTTTCGAGCCTCGCCGAGGCTGCCTACGAAGCTGCTGAAGGTGGTGAGAATGGTGAAGAACCGGCTACCTACTGCATGTCGGCAGCATTTACACCCATTGTGGAGAAGCTTTTGGCTACAACCGATCGGCAAGATGGCAACTTACACAACTTACGACCTGCTGCCTATGAAGCACTAATGGAGATGATAAAAAATAGCCCTGTAGACTGCTATACTATGGTGCGAAAGACTACGGTAATAATAATTGAACGTCTACAGCGGATACTTCTGCTGGAGGTGAGTTGCAAACATCATTTTAGCTTGTGAACTCGACTTCATTTGACATACGTTGGTCATTTGTACTTTGCCGACATCAGTTTAGGGGGGTTAAACTGTGCGACGTTTTATCCAAAAGAAGGCTTTAGGGTTTTAAAAACATGCAGATCATATGTATAGCTTTGGTAGTACCATGCCAATAATAGAACCCAATGATACTTTGGAGCCATATGTTGCACAATGAAATAATGGGTTTACATGCATACATATATATGGCGGCATATTTTGCCTTTTAAACTTTACTGGTTATCTTTGCAGGGACAGATCCATTCCAACTCAGATCGTGCACAGTACAATGACATGCAATCATTGCTGTGTGCAACACTTCAGGTAAGGCAGTGCTGCTCTCCCAGTTCCCGGGCTGCCATTCACAATATTGATGAGCATTCGTCCAAGTGCCAGCTTCAGCCCTTCTGCCGTCCAACCATTATTGTTTTTGTGTTGTTTTTACTTATCACTAATCCTTGTCACGTATTTCTGATCGCATCGAAGATTACTTGCTTTCGGTTTGCCTTCCTGTCTCCGTGGGGACTTATTTTTTTGCTGATCCTCTGCTCTTGCTCATTTCAGAGCGTGTTGAAGAAGGTCACTCGTGAGGATGCGCCACTTATTGCCGACCATGTCATGGGGGCATTGCTGCAGATGCTTCAAACTAGCAGCGCAACAGCAGCCGGAGGGGTTCAAGAAGATGCACTCCTTGCTGTGTCTGCACTTATCGAAGGTAAGTGTCTGCTTCTGACCACAAGTGACTGCTTCTTATGATGGGGAGGTGACATTGACTTGCTCCTTGGTGTAAATCAGTAGCCTGCTGATAACATTCGGCAGTTGTCTCTTGCGAATCGATTAATCTTTAGGTTTGCTTATTGACATATTTTAGTGCTTGGCGAAAATTTTTTGAAGTACATGGAGGCTTTCAAGCCCTATCTTGCCATGGGGCTGAAAAACGTTGCTGAATATCAGGCAAGTGGCTATACCTTGGCATTGAGGTTTTTTATGCTGATGCTGCTCTAGCCATTGTTGCTGCTGGTAATAATGCTGTCAAAATACGTTTCAGGTCTGCCTTGTCGCCGTCAATACTGTGGGCGATCTTTGCCGTTCTTTAACCACAAAAATGCAGCAGTACAGTGACGAGATAATGACTATACTTCTGCATATCGTCAACGTAAGCCTGTTATGGAAAACAGCAATATTTGCTTACCTGCACTATCGATCTTGATTTTGTAATATCTCTTGCAATGGTTAGCTTGCGCTCAGATTGATGATTTGTTATGCCAGCTTCTCGTCGGGCTTCAAGATCTGTTGGCTTGTTATTTAATGTGAATGTGATCATGCAGCTAAAAGCCGTTTCATGTTCATAACTGTTTACTTGCCATTGGTACCGGTAGTCCAATTTTAACGCACCCGACCTTTGTTTGTAGAACTCACGCAGACAACTATTTAGGAATTTGTTCGTGCTATGCAAGCCCGAGTGTTGATTCTGCCTGATGCGTGTAGCTTGCAACACTCATGTCCATTTATATTTTATGCGCCCAAATAATAATGCCGACAGGGGTCAATCAAATGACTTTCAGGCAGAAATTTTACGGGCCTTTGGGTGCAAAAGCTGAGTTTTATGCATTCTGCCAAAGTTGGCATATTTGGATTTCCTCTCAGTGGTTAAAGTAATAAAAGTCTTGGGATGTTCGTTAAATGGTAGTGTGCGTGTGCGAATATGCAAGTCGATGCCTTAGATTAATGCCGACGACTTAATACAGTGAGTGAGAATAAGAACGAGGAAAGGTGATCTTCTGTCCCGAAGAGAGAATGAGTAAGGAGTTGTGGTCACGTGATCAGGCAACCAACTCCCACCCTTGGAGTGGCAGGTCCGAGGTTCAGCCAAGCCTGCTAGTTGACTAATGGCATGGATGTACATCCAGTTGCAGGCTGATAGAGCTGGAATGCCACTGGCAGCTTTGACTGTACAGAAACCTACGGTTGAGCCAGTGGCTGTTACGGAAGCCATTGGCTCAACCCCGACTTCGAACTTTTTCTGTGGCAGATCATAAGATTTATTATACCCTAAGAACAGAAGCTGTCCAATTGACCAGGCAGAATTGCGGCTTTTGTTGTTGCTCTATGATTAAATTAAACATTTGTATTATGTTTGTATAGCTCCATACGAGAAATTATTCGATCCGTGTGCTTTATATGTCTCAGGCCGCAAGCCCACGACCTTGTTTTTTAAAGGCAAGAACTTTACCCGTGGGCTAAATCAAGGCACTTAGTTGGAATCGTATTATATAGATACATCTAGGCTGTTGTTGGCTGCCTGTTACCAAGGTGGTTATAAGGCCTGTCAAGAGCCTTAGACATAGTAGCTTCTGTAGTTTTTCGGTAAGATTTATTTATTTATAATATTTTTAACATCAAAAGCTGTGCTTTCTGGTCCCTTCGAAACAAAAAAATTTACTTGTACAGTTGCCTTCACTGGCCTTTTGTTTTGGTCGTGTATATTAAACAATAGACTGCAATTAAGCCTGTTGTGTCTTATGCATACCCTTTCATCGGTATGCATGAATTGACCTGTGCTTGGAGCTGGCTTAGGCTGGTATTATCGAATGCATATAGAGCTACTGATTCATTGTCTTGATGGTTGTGCCTAATGGATGTCACACAATTTGTTATGTTAGTAACTGTTATTACTCGTCTAGTAATGTTCTGGGCATGTTGAGTTTGCGGTTGATGCCAGCTGTAGTTTAAAGGAGAATATAGAACTGAATAGAATAGAACTGAAGTCATCGAATTATTAGTCATAGAACTGAAGCTATGCAAAGCTCCTCGTCGGTGAGCAAACTGATCTAATTATCAGTCTGATTATACATTTTCTGAGTTGTAAAACGTGAAATATGTGTGCTAGTAAACCTTAGGGAATCATGCACGTGGCATTTGAATCTTTGCGAGCGCATCTGATTTGCAGTTAATGTGTGTAGTGCCTTGCGTTTAAGAAAGATGGGGACTTTACATTGTAGAACCCAGATGTGGACAGATCGATAAAGCCTGAAGTTCTATCGGTTTTTGGCGACATTGCTCTCGCACTGGGACCTCATTTCAAGGACTACCTCAACATTGTTCTGGCAACTCTGTACCAGGCATCCATTGCACTCGCTGATGAATCCGACTACGATTCCATTGACTACATCAACGAATTGCGGGAGGGATGCCTGGAAGCATACACCGGAATTGTGCAAGGGTTGAAGGGTGACAAGGCAACGAGCAGTGAGTACACTCACTCAGCCAACTAAACTTCGGCCTCATCTTTGCTTTTTTTTTTTTTTTTTTTCTTGCCCAGACTATGCTGTGGGCCTTGCCGAATGATTACTCGATCAACAACTCACCCGTATGTCTGTAGTGGATTTTTAACTTGCTGATGCTAGCAAATGCATAGTTGCTGTGGTTTTGTGTTGCAGTGGGCATTTAAAAATGGCTTGGCATTCGGATATCATTTTGTACATTGCTGTGAGTGAACTTAGGTCTGGTGTACATTCGGTAGCACATTCAAATGGAAAGAACCGGAGGCATCGTGCACTCATAGATAGTATACCGGGCAATCATCTTCCAATGGCATGACAGTTTATTCCATTAGGTAATTGGGTCACTGAAAATCCGTTTGTGCTCTATGACAAATAAACCTACATTCGCCTGTCTGCACTTCCCATAACTACTGCTGCTAGCATGTGTTCCGTTTGTGCAGATTACCCAAGGCTGGCTAGCACCTGCATGTACAGTGTATAGTTAGCTACTCGAGCTCTGGGCTCTGGCACACGGAAGTGTTCAGAGGAGTTGGAGAGATTGGTTTGGCTAAAGCACTGGCTCGTGTTGGCAAAATGCCTTCTTGCCCCGTGCCCATGAATCTGCAGCACCCTTTGGACACAGCACGTTTGGCCTTTTGGGATGTTTTGCACGTTCTGTAAACAATCTTGGCTCTGATCCGTGTCCCTCGCCATTTTATGATTGTGTTCGGTACGGCTTCCGATTGTCTTCAGCTTCTACTGCTTCTCTTCAGGTGACGTCAGTGTGCTCCTTCCATATGTTGCACACATCATACAATTCATCGAGGTCGTTGCGACAGATGCTCACAGAAGTGATGGCGTCGTGTCGGCAGCATGTGGGCTAATTGGGTATGTGGTAAAATAGAGCTGTGGGCCAGCTATGGTATCCGGCAAAGGAGCTTTGCACGTGTTGCAGACAGAGCTTCACATGCTTGCCTGTGGCTGTTGCAGAGACGTGGCCATGACTTTCGGTCCGCAAATGGCACCACTTGCGGAAAAGGAGACAATAGCTAACTTGTTGACCGCGGGTCGCCGATCGAAGACCGGAAAAGCGAAGACCCTTGCAACCTGGGCGACCAAGGAGTTGAAGAAGCTGAAGAGCCAAAGTTGGTGCGTGCTCTTGCGTTCTCTCTGGCCTCTTCGCACGGTCGCTGACTGTGCATTTCCGTAATGATTCCGGGCTCGCTAGTTATCTTGAATCTGCTCTAGTTACTCGTCATGCACGGGTTGTTTGCATGAAGTTTTGCATTTGTTATGCCCGGCTGTTTGATTCTTTACTCGATATGAAGGTATCTCTGAAGGCTCTTTTTTTACTATGATTTTAGCATTAATTTCACGAGGTGTAGACTGGGGATAGAAGCGTGAGGCAAGTAAAGGTCGGCGCCGATTCGTTTGCCTCATTTAATTGGCAGCAGGGAACCCTTAGTTTTGCTGCCTCACCGGGCGGGGCGATTAAGGGTTGCCTGCAGTGCACATTATATAATCACTTCCTTGATCTTAGTTATGTGCAATGCACTGGACGTGCACTGAGCCCTTGGTCACGATCTTTATTTGTGAGCATGTGCCTATTTGCTAATTGAAAAACTCGTTGCATGTGAATAACGGTGATCCTTGTCGGTGAAGCGCGTACAGTTTTACAAGTAATAAGATGCTGCTTTACTGAATTTCTTTTGTATCTGTGATACCACGTCTAAATTGGTCCGTGCATTTGTGACATCCCGTCTTGACTTATGTAACTCGCTGCTTGCCGGCCTACAGGCATGTGCAATCAGGCACTTACAACTGGTGCAAAACTCTGCAGCTAGACTTGTCTGTCGTGAGCGTCACAGTTGCCACATCTCACCACTTCTCGCCGACCTGCACTGGCTCCCAGTCAGGCAACACATCGATTTCAAGGTTTTGTCACTCACCTTTAGGTCCCTTCATTCTTTTGCTCCAGCCTACCTATCAGATCTACTCCCCCACCAGGCAACACACCGTACCACCCGCTTTTCGGAATCAAATCGTTTTACCAATACATCGTTCGAACCATAAATCCTTTTCAGACAGTGCCCTTAATTCGTATGCTTCCAAGGCTTTTAACTCACTTCCTACTTAGGTCACATCCCCAGACTTGACCACATTAAAAAAAAAACTTAAAAACACCTTCGTCCTTCATGTGCTTGCACTTAGCATGCTGCCACTGACCACACTTGCATGGTGACCCTGTGCATGTCATCCCTAACCATGTTACTCTTGTTTATTGAGCAGTCTGTTGGCTACCGAATGCGTACCGAAAGCCGCTTAGGCTGTGAGTGCGCTATACAAAACTCTCCTGCGTAACACCCACATGGTCTTTATGACTTTGCGGAGTTACTGACGGAGATACAATACAATGCTACCACTTTTGAGCGTGATTCCTTTGCAGCAAATGTGAAGTGCCTAGAGAGAGAGAGAGCGATTGAGTTCTCTGGGGGAGCTGTAACAAATGTATTATTATTGTTAGTGCTAGCAGTACGACTTAGCTCAGCAGGTTTTGAATTAGAGTAATAACTACTGGCATGACAAGTACATTATTGTTACTCTTGTGCTGCTGACGACCTGTCAGCTCGAGTCGCAGTGTTACACATGGTTGTTTTGTAATAGATCCCAATTCAGGTCCACCGTTTTTATTTGCAGAGTCGATGCAACCAATTGCGTACGTGTGACTGTGATACGAATGAGAGTGACTCATCCTCATCAAACTCCGAAGCAGTGTGTACTGCCTCAAGGGCTGCCAATACAGGCCGAAGTTTCCCAGTGAAGTTGGAAGTGCCACCGCCTCGGACCGTGAAACCGGTCTCGCTTGGTGCGAGCTTGCCTGACTGAACGTGCTCAGTTGTGGATGCTACTGCTGTGGATCGCCGTGCTTGGCATCGTCACGTGCATCAACGGAGAAGAGCTGGAAGAGCCGTAGAGCTTCCTCCTTGACTGGCTGCGGCTCTTCCAAGTGCCACTGCACTGCTGTGCCTTCCCAGCCAAGCGTGTGCCCTATATCTTCTGGGCCAGGAAAAAATAGTTGGCTGTTACAGCCGTTTGATTGTGGCAACCCTGGGAAGCAGCAGCTACCTCGCGGCCTAATATGGTGGCCCTCCAGTGTGACCTAGTGCTGCGTGTGTGAGCCTGCCTGTGTCGGTGCATGCGCTAGCCTTCATCTCAACCTGGGAGAAAGTGTTGTATGCGTGTATGTGGTACTGTGTACAGTTGTCTTCAAAGAAATGCCTGTGCTTTTTGGTGCGCCTGTGGCCATAAGGTTCTTCTTACTCATTCACCAGTGGCCGATCGGTCCTGTATGGAAACCGGGCATGTGAGCAATTTTGTGCTGCCGTGTGCCATGAGATGCCAATATTCTAAGAATGACCTGCCTATACCATCTTATCTCGATTGCCACAGTGAGCAGTACCCGACGGCAGCCGATGTGTGTCTTGATCCGCTTGTCGAAGATGCATAAGAATCTCCTTAGTCTTCGTTAGTGGTTCATACCTCCTTCCCTTCATCTTTTTTTTTCGTGAACATCAGTGGAACTAGTCTCACCGGCCGTCGGCCTTATGGGATTGATGACCGGTTTTTCCCACCGGTTTAGCCTGCCCTTTTCTCTCTCGATCGATCATTTACTTCGTACTAACGTGAGTAACCCTGGCTGAGTGAAATGTGATAAAGAGATGATAAAAAAACAGCCTGGCTTGCCCACCTGCACATGCAGGTGACTTCGTGCACCTGTCTAGGGATCTTTATGAGTGTTTGCAGGTACTGAACCGTACAAGCCATCCCCAGAACCAGATGTTCGCCTCTCTCTGGAGCTTTGGGCAGGTTGGAAATTGCATGTACATGCGCCGTTGTGAATCAGTAGCGAATGGTGTTTTTGCCAAGTGTGTTGGTTATTTTGACTGGTTAGTTGTGAAGCATTGGAATTAAAATGCCTGCTGTCAATGCAGCTCGGTCTAACCTCACTGCATGGAATGATCTGTTCGGAAGACACCACGACGACTACTTCATTAAGTGTATACCGGGTGTCAGCACAATCGCATTCTGGGTTCGTATTAGTTTCCCAAGAGACATAAAAGGCTGTGCTTAATGCTGCTGCAAAACGAGATCTTTCGTAGGGTTGCCTTAATTTCTTTAGCTACTGCTAGCAGTGCTAATATGACCTTGACAATTCAATGCACCTTGCATTAAAGACGCAGTGATTTAACTTAAAGAGTTCATGAACAATATGTAGATTGCCTTTGACGCGATACATTTTTCTGTATGTCAAGGCTTGACTCGTGTGGAGGAGATATGGGTATCAGTTAAGGGAGTCACAGGCACGTGTTTCCGAGTACAAGGTGTATTCTCTTAGGGACGGTCTTTGAGCAACAGGTAATAGGGACATACGAGACTTACCTTAAGGCTGGTTCCGGTACGTGAGTTTACAAGCTGCTTATGCATTCGGTGCAGATCTGAGATGAGATGCAGCACTTGTGAAAAGCTTTAACTTGAAACAGTACGGCTATTGAGTTTTGCAACATTTGTGGCTAATGATTGTTCGGTGAGGCTTGCAAAAATCTAGACGCGAAATATCATTCGATGATAGCCACTTTTGAGGAGGCCAACATATTTCGGAAGACCGTCATCGTGTGAACTGTAGAGACGTTAGCATCAAGTGAACGGCCTCCCAAAGCTCTATCCGAACGGTTGTCTAGCTATTGAGCTACATAGGCAATCCTTACATGGTACTCAAATGGCTTGTTTAAAATGTTCACGTACGTGCACGAGCTGAATGTAAATTTTGCACAAATTTGTCATTATATAATCGAAAACTGCTCATCCGAAAACAAAACGTATGCTACGGTCAGCAAACAATTGGCTGCATACTATGGTGACTCCTGCTAAGTGGGGTTAGCTCGAACGAGTGCTTTACGTCGGTGTAATACAGGGTAAGGCTATTAGTTGTATCTAGTAATGTTATTTAAACATGTTCTTCAATAACGAGTTTAGGGAATGGAAGTTGAGTGATGTACTGGAATAAAAAAAAAAATGAGTGTAAGCTATAAGTCAAGACTACGCTTGGTGATGACGTCGAAACAAGTCAATTGTAATGCGAAGACTGTATCTCTAGGGTGCCTCGGTTGTATTTGGCGTCTAAACGGCATAAGCAACCACAAAAGATGTTGACGTTCGAGACACACTTGGGTATCGAACATGACCGAAAGATTCAGAAGAAATTATAGCATTCCTGGTGGCTACCGTACGCTTTGAGTACATTGCACAAAACTCCGACATCAACTTTGTCTGTTCGGCTCTGTGGACATACATTACTTTAGACCGACCGAGTTATTTGAAGGGCCGGCAAGAATACTTAAGTGTTCAGCTGATCTGCCTCTATTGTTTCAGTGTCCGATTGGAAAGGCAAACAATGGGGCAAGAATAATTGGAAGATGCCTGACGATGTTCTAGTGACTAAGGCTTTTAGATTGGTCAACAATGGAAGGGTGCAGGAACAGGAGCCGATGCGGATAGACAAAGCGAGTCACGATGAGGAGCGGCAAGCTATGAGCAAGTCTCGTAGGTAGGAGTTAAGCAGCGGGTAAGGCGCTTGCTTTTTACGACCTCGGACCTCTTTTACGAGGTCGTCGGTTCGAATCCTGCATTGGGCGATCTTATATCGCCGCTGCAAGCGATGGTGATAGCCGTAAAGGCTCTTCTGTCGCTATACAAGAGAGGCTGTTGAATCAGCTAGTCTTTTATAATAATATGGTCCTTGTAGATTGGAGGATTACCATCGAGTTGATCAGGGGCGGGACTTGGGAGTGGAGAGAGAAGTATGTGAGCGAGTATGGTGAAATGATACAGAAATAGAACTGTGAGCGGAGCCCTAGAGCAGTGAGCAGACAGACATAAATAGTGTACCAAAAATAAACAGAACTAGTGTACCAAGAAAACAGAAATAGCGCATCAAGAAAACGAACGCAGGGAACTAAGAAAAACAGACTGCCGCGAGAGGATGGAGAAGTAGAGCTGGCAGAGGACAGAAATAAAGTAATGACAAAGGGTGCAGAAGTCATCAGTGGTCCTATAGTGGCGTTAAAGTCCCCAAGCTTGTCTACCTTGCCTTTGCCGAATTAGCCAGACCATTACCGTATAGTGTCATAGTTGGTGATAGTCGGCGGTAGTCTCGCAGGACAAGGGGACGGTCCCAGGAGATTTCCAGCTGTATGCAGGTTCGGAGGCCGAGAAGAGATGCGGATTGCACGCTGCGCCCGCCTCTGGAAGCTTGGCCAGGTCCGAGCACCTTAGATAAGTAAGCGCTACGACAGCTCTAAAGTTCATAGGCAGCGTCGACGTGAGCTTGCCGAGCAACTACGGTTTGCACCCAGAGCCTGCAGCGTAAGTGACTTTCGATTTCAGCCGAGGCGATGCGATTCACTTTTCCTTCGCGACCGCTCAATCCACTCTCTCGCTTCGATGTACGGCCCGCGAGTGACAGACGACGATGCTCGCTAACCTGGCGGGCGGAGAAACGTCCTGCGGAGGAGTCGAGCCGGTAGCAGAGGGGGCGGGACGGCACGAGATCCGGGTGAATCGCTTACATACGATCCGCTCACAGCGCCCTCTCTCGGCCCGGCGAAGTTCGCCAGCCGGTCGTCAGAGAGAAGCAGTTAGCAGAACGCCGGTAGCTAGCCAACGGCCGCTGTCTGCGCTTTCGCTCGTTCTCTCGCCTCCATGGCTTCGACCGACGGCGCCTCACAGAGCGGGGTGCTGGCTTTGCAGTGCAGCAGCTGCCCAGAGTCCCAGCCGAGTGGCGGCCGAGGCGGCGGCGGCGGGGCCGAGCGCTCTGCCGTCCTTCGGCGGTGGAGGCCATCACTGGGGCTCTCGCCGAGCGTCGATGGCGACTCGACTCGACGCTCCGAGAGGCCCGCGTGGACGGCGGACGTCGCTCGAGGTCTGAGGACGCTACTAGGTGACCCGGTGCACAGCACACCCGTCTACGACATACCGATCTCGTATCGGCCTCCGCCCGAGCAAATCTCTGTCAGCGCTGCCAGCCTGACCCTGTCAGTCGGCGGGTTCGACGAAGCGCGCTCGTAGCGAGGTTCGCTGACGGAAGGCGAACACGCAAGGAAGGTGAGCTGTCAGCGAGGCTTCAGCGCAGCACAGAAGCACTGAGGTGTGTCGTACCGCAGCTGCCGGCGTCCTGGCTGCTCAGCGGCGCTCGGTATTATTTCCACTGCGCCCGCCTTCATCGTCGCTCTGCTCGTCTTCAGCGGCCCTTCGCGTCAGCCGCGAGAGGACGCGCGAGCCGCTTGAGCTCGCGCCACCACGGAAGCGTGCCGCCTTTTTGCAGCGGCAGCATATCTCTCGGCGACGTCACTGGAGAAAGTTCGCCATCGTCGCCAAGAGAGCGGTCTCGGCCGCGAATGTCGGCAAAAGCAACTTTCGATGGGAGGAGTTCGAGGACGTTGGGTACCGCTGCCCCATGCTCGCATCCTCCAGCCGCGGCCAGACTGCTCGCTGGATGCCCGTTTCGCACCCTCGTGCGACGGTGCAAGCAAGACGGAGCACGGCGGCGTCTGCGTGAAATAAACTCAGTCGCACTTGAGCGGTTCGCCGACCATCTGCACTTGCAACTTCGCTCAGAGAGTGCCGCCGCTCTCGGCATTAGCTCAGGCCTGGCTAGGCTTGCCTACGATGACCGAGGTCAAGGTCAACAACCGAGGTAAAGGTGCTCGTCCTGGACTATTGCGATAGTGGGTTTGACCCCTGCAGCATGCGAGGAGCGCCTAGGTAGAGAAGATTCGTTTTTCTTAGGACTCTGCAAATGAATTATATTTTTCATATTCGGGCGCGTGCATGCTAGGCTCGTGCGTGCGTTCGTGCCGGTATCCACGCGTTTGTTAGTCGACACTAAGCGACCACGATTTCCCGCCTCGCCCATGCAAGTGACTTTTAAGTTCGGCCAAGGCAATGTACTTCGGATCGGTCCATCTATAACTGTCCGTCCCTCTCTACCCCTCGATCTGTCTGTCTATCTGTCTGTCTATTTATCTAGCTATATTTTTCTCTTTCTCTAGCTACCTGTCTCCATTTCTCTCTCGCCAGCATCCTGCGATAACCGAGGCCTCGGTCGGAGTTCTAACTGTTAAGCAGCCTGAAAACGACAATCTTGCCCTTGACCCTTGGAAGGCAGCCAAACGGCGGCTCAACAAGCACGCTTACGCTAGTGAAGTTCAGACGACAATACGGTCCGAGAAGAGAATGGGAGAGTTGCACTCGTGTCGGGTAGCAACTCTCGAGGCTCGACGTAGAGCCTACCGTGAGCACCTGCCACGAGGCCCTCCGCTCTAAGACAAGCGCCTGCTGTGCGTAAGGAAAAATGCAAAACCATTCGCTGCGAGAGAGCCGACCGACTGTCGTCGTTCAAACCCAGAGGCCCCTCCTGCTATTCGACGCCGAGATACCCCACCAGCAATCCACGCTGCCAGCGTTCGGACGACTGATCGCTTCGGATCGCTACGCTGCGCATTTCCCCCTTTCTAGCCGATCCTAACTCTGTACTATGCAGGCAGGAGGTGGGCGCTCGTCGTGGCGAGCGCCCACCTCCTCGTGCGGGCGGCTTTCCGCCGAGCGCGAGCTCAGGAAAGGAAACGCTTGCGATTACAATATGGCGATCACAATATGGCGGCACGCCGTGATCGCCGGCAACCGCTACGCCGCCCACGAAGAGGCAAAAGTTCGCCTCCTCCTCTGATGGGATGCTGCGAGTGCACCTCCTCCGATTCGTAGGCGTAAGCGACGGCAGGAAGGTTACCATTCCTCGGCACAGCACAGGCTAGCCAGCGGTGGACATTCGGCAACGTTACGGCGATGTTCTTGGACGGGCACCAGCGCTTTGTCGCTGACTTCCCGCCGACGCTGGTCAGGCCAGCACCGCCTCAGCAAGCCGCCTGCGCCGAAGTCGCGAGTTGCCGAAGGGTAGAGGGCGGTAAGCCTCTCAAAATGGCTTCTTAGGCAGTGATCGCTGCATGGCCGTCGATTGGTTCAGGTTCTTGACGGCCGCTGCTACTGCGAGAGAGAGGTAGAAATACAGACAGACTGACAGAGAGGCAGACAATGCAGGGGTAGATAGATGAATAAATGGAGGTTTTGCGAGAGGCGGAGAGAGATATGCGAGAGACACAGGCACCTCATGCAGAGGCACCGCGAGCAATTGGTGCAGACACGATGCAAGGTGAGCACTTCGACTATCAGGTAGAGGCGTCAGCGGCATAGCAGAGATAAGCTGGACGTTGAAGCTGCGGTCGGCACCTGACATTGGGAAAAGGCGCCCGCTGAGGCTACCAACCTTCGGAGGCCTTCGTACCGGCGCCTTTCGAATGAACCGCGGCGGCGGCGGCGGCGGCGGAGTGGCCCGACGGAGCTTTGGGTAGGGCGGGCTTCGGAGCGACGGGCGGCTTTCCTTTTCTTGAGTCGCCGTCCTCTGTGACTTGCACGGTACCGTGGCGCCCGGTCGTGACGACGGCCTCGTAAACACAATCGTCGTCGTCCTCCTCGGCCTCCTTCGCTGCCTCAGCCGCTTGAGGCGGCGAGTCCTGCCGCGGCGGCAGGCGCAGAGCTCCTGCAGCAAGAGATTCAATCTGTCAATGCCTCTAGTCGCGGTCAAAGTGGTAAAATGCACCTTGACTCGACATACAGGAAACGGTCTCACCCGTTAAGAGTTCAGCGGGAAGCATTGCAAGTGGCAAATTATACCACGAAGCCGGTGTGATGACCAGCTTTAAGGAAGCAACTGTAATGCATTTGCTACATATTTAAATATTTTATAATCAGGCATCGCATCGAACACCCGCTGCCCTGATTCAAGTCGTTTAGCAGTGCTGCAGACCAACATTAAATCCTTTGTCTTCAGCTCTTATGCTCTCAAAGCCCGAAACTCACTACCGACTGACGTCACGGCACTCCCCCCCGACTTGACGATATTTAAAAAGTTGTATCATGCTTTCTTTACAGCGCATGTAAAGTGCCTAGACAGAGATTACTGTGGGTGCTACACCAATTGTTATTATTATTATTATTTATTTAACTAAGCTAAAACCACCCGTTCCTCACTCACGATATTTGCTCCGTTCGTATGATCTGTCGTTTGCTAACTTAAGCATCATGAAATTGTATATATTATCACCAATGCATAGACATTCTCCTTTTATATCTAAAGTGCTGAGAAAAAGATTGATTTCTCTTATGCAGTTCCCGTATTATTAATAAGAGTAAAATACATAATACTTTATTATAACCATTATATATCCAATGAACGTCTCTCTCCTTTCGGCTGCGCTTTTTTCTAAGTCTCGTCTTTGCTTCAAGCTCGAGCGGGTCTATGAGTGTATGCAAGTATCACAGAATGTGTGCAAGTATGTATGCAGGTATGTATACATACGTACTGTATGTATGTATATATGCATACATGTATGTAGGCATGCACGCATAGGGATATACACGAGTGTCTGAATGCGTGTATGCAAGAATGCATTTACTATGTGTGTTTATCTCAATCTATGACTCCACAAAATCCACAAGCACAAATTGGGTGTTATTCCGGAGAGTTTTCTATAGCGAACTCAAAGCCTAAGCGGCTTTCCGTGCGGAAACGGCATCCGACTCAGGCGACTTCCGGCGGCAAAGGCTGCCAGAAAACGAGTGCTTACAGGACTGAGATGCACGATGGCCAGAAGCAGCCGCTGAAAGAGTAATTACTTCGATAACTGCGATATATGCTGGGGCCTTATTTAGAAGCAAAAATGCACCGCATCGACCCTGCGGTATGACAAGAAATCGTTTTGCATCCCTTGTGTGCAGGTCAAATGCACTGATATTACGGTTAAAATAAGCCAAAAGAGCTCAGGAGTCGATGATTTTTAGCAGCCCCGCTATTATGTCCTGCATAACCGTAACCCCCTAACCCAGCTCGAAATGGGAAACATAGCAGAAGTCCGGCAACATGCCATAGCGAAGCAGAGCGGCCGTTGCAGAAGCGTCTTTGAAAAATGAAATTCCCCATGACGGGATCCGATCCGTCTGCTTGAGCGCACGCCGAAACGAGGCTGCATCCGTCCCAGCAGCCGACGAGCGGCGGGTTTCTCGACTCACGGCCGCAGGCGTGGGCTCGACATGCCACCCAACCACTTCTCGCCTCCTTTTCATTTGCCCCTTGACCCAGGAGTGGTTCTAGAAGCACCCGTGGCTGCTGGGTTTCGGATGCGTTTGCATTTACGCCATCCAGGACTTAGTTTGCGTCCGGATGCTTTTCATGCGCCTGGCGACATGCTTCAGACGGGGGTGTGGTTCTAGAGGCGACCTCGTCCCCGTTCCACTAGCGAGTGACGTCACGCAACGAGCGGCCGTCGCCTTCTAAAAGGGTTCTCGCTCTCGTGCGCCTCTCAGGGGATGCGGCGGCGCGAGCGCTACCACACAGAACCGCACCTTCCAGGGGACGGCTATTCAACGAGTGGCAGCGAATAGATACACTCGCATTCAGCGGGTAGCACGTGCAATGGTGCTGCAGAGGATCGTGACTCTGAAGTCGCGGCTGAAGGGTTCGCGCTGGTAAACGAAATTGCCGGCAACCAACCACTGACCGGAGTCCCTGTTTACGTATATCGCTTCCTCCTCTTCCTCTTCTTCTTCTACGAATGCCTAAAACGAAGACCGAATCGCGTGAGTTGACAGCTCCGGACTTTCGACAAACCGAGTCCTTTCTTTTACTGACCAAGTATGCTGTGCTATGTAGGCAAACGCCAAATGCTGACCCAGTTTGCATTTCGCGGCTTGACAGTGGAACTAACTTTCTAAGTTTTCACGGACGCGCCCAGGTTAAATTAAGTCAGCTGTGCGTCCGTCGAGGGATACTTTTTGTGAGCAAAGCCTGCCAGCATTTTTGCTTATTTGCTCCTCTTTGAAATGCATTAATCGCCTTCGGTCTCCAGCCGCCTAAGACTTCAGCCGGTTCGATTGACACATTCAGGGTGGGCAGGCGCCGAGCTGTGAACTGTCACGGAAAGCGATGCGCTTAGAGCCTGCCGATAAATACCTGCCATTCTATCTCCACTTATAAAACTCCCAGCCTGGACCGCGCGGGCGCGCGCACAGACAGGCGGCAGTGGTAAGCACGGGCCCCAGTCTCGGAGCAGAGGCAACGGATCGGCGCTGATCCGCCAGGAGTTAAAGCAGCGGAAACAACACTCGTCAACCCTGTCAGCGAGAGTTTTTTCGCGACTGCTGCAGCCCGTGCGAAAACGACATGCAAGGACACGAATTAACTCGGGCTACATTCGGGCCCGAGGTAAGAAGCGCAGAATTTTTCTCCTACAAAAGTAACTGAGATTTCGATCTAGCGGAAATATGGCGGCATCTAAGTGCTCCGAAACGGTGGAAGGTGGAAGGAATCCTGTCCAAATAGACGCTGTGCCCCGTGCACGCTGCAAATAGACGCTTCGCCTCGTATGCCCGTCCTCTGGTCGATGAGCGCGGCTTCAAGTTGAAAGTTTCTGCACCCTAGGTAAAAGGTAATGCTCCTCAAAATACTCGGGAGTCCGCACGTCGGGATTGTAACTCGCGAATAGTAAAAGATGGCGCAAAAAAGATGGCGTAAAAGATGGCGCTCGACGCACTTGGCTCGTCGCTGCTTGTTTCTCGCTTTGCTGGTGGAAGCATGTTCTTATCTCTCACAGGCTACGCGCGCGCTCATCGCAGATTTTCCACAGGTCCTCGATGCAACGCGTTCTGCTAATATTTACAATCGTCATTTCAGCTTTGCTACTCTTTCGTGGAGAGGTCGCCCTTTTGCGCCCTCCCCGGCTTGCTTGCAGCGATTTCTCAGGCATTCGTGCCGACCACTTTTGTGTGTGGAGAAAGTTGACTCTAAATGAAACGAAACTCAACAGCTGCCTAAGAGCGAACCTTCTGCTCGAATGAAATTTCTCGGCGGCGGCGCAGCTTGGTGAGCGACGATGTTGAGAGGGCCTCAGCTCACGGTCTTCACCTTCCGGAACAAAGCAATATAGTAAAAAGTACAGCGGAAGCTGGACAACGGATGAGTTAGTAAGGATCGATTAATTGGCAGCAAGAACGAGAGCTTGGAATAAGGAGGGGCGGAGCCAAGGTCGGCCGCAGGACGTAAGACATAAATATCTGTAGGCTATAAATATCTATTTTTCTATAAATAAGACATAAATATCTTTAGGCTATACATATATTTAATATATTTTTTGGTCAGGACGCTATTTATTTATTTATATGTCTGTCTGTTGATCGTATTCACATTTTCTACGTACATTCTAAGAAGGTAGCCATTCTTCAAGGCTATTTATTCTAAGCACCGGAGCGGCGTTCAATAAACTTGGCTCAAACGACGGCTCGGATTTTTGGCATTCCTTCTTCGCTGGCTTGCAGAACGGAGCCCAGCTCGAACGTCCTTACATTTAGCGAAACAATTATTTCTGAAAGGGTGGAGCCAAATCCGAAACGAACCGCTTACAAGCCGGGATAAATAATCTAATATCTGAGATAAGTAATACACTCGAAAGATCTGTGCCGAATCCGCTACGTCCGAGGAAGCTGCTGTGAGGTAAGGTGTAATTCGCGTAACCTCAGATTTCCGACTGTTATCTACTTGTACGGCTTTTCTCGTTTCGTAAGGCGTCTCTGCGACATTAAACCTGACATGCGTGAAGCCAAGAGTCGGCTTGTCAAAACCTTGGCGGCAACAACACAATTCTTTGGATTTTTTTCTTCTGCAGCTATTTTACAGAAGTTTCGCGTTGGTTGATCGATGCTTTATACCGTGAGTTTTTCGTGAAACCGGGATTCGATGGGAAAAAAATTGTGGGTCCTATTTTCTTTTCTTTAGGCTTCGAAAGAGCAAGATGATCGCGCAGGATTCCTGAACGGCTGGAGCCAGTAAGTGAACAGAGGCCCGGTAGGGTAACGAAACCGCGTCCGCGAGAGCTCTCCAGAGACGCAGCAGCAGCAGCAGCAGCCACCGCGTCCGCGCTGGTGAACGAACCTGCTTGCTGAGCAGCTGCTGCTGCTGCTGCTCCTGCTGCAGTTTTCTCAGAGACCTGTGGCGTCGTTTGGTGCTCATTCTCCAGTAAAGGTCAAGGTCTCTCTCTGGCGGCGGCGCCACTCCCTTAATCGTCATCCTGAGCGCATGTGGAGAGCGAGAAACCGTAAAAAGACAGACCGCGCAGCGACGCCCGGGCGCCGGCCGGCCGCGAAGACTGCTAGTTCCTCACTCGCTATTCGCTTTGACGCACTTTCATGCACGAGTAAATTAAAATGAAAGATTATCAGATTTGACAGTCGCGTGCAGGCAATTAAGGGTTGTCTGCTACAAGACTCGGACCCACAATCTGCGTCGTGAAGGGCAAGCACTTTACCCATAGGCTAAAATCCAGGGGTGACGTAGCCGCGAACCGGCGGTCAAATGGATCGAGGCGTCTTCATCGCTTCACGCCCGAACCACTAAGGTATGCTAGAGAGAGCCAAGGGTCAGTCTAAATTGCCCTTTCGTCTGTGCCCTATAGCCTTTCATTTCCGGTGCGTCGCCGCAAGGCAGGGCCACCGCCGACGGCTGACCGTCCGTACAAAACCTCCATCGCTTCGCAGCCTGAGCGAAAGGGTCGTTCGCAGAAGTTTGGCGGTGGCGTTTGGGTACGTCGTAAAGGCCCAACGCCGCGGCGGCGGCGGCTTCGGGCCGTTTTCTGTCTGGGTGATCGGTGCTGCGCTGGGGGCGGGCGTACAGAATCGCGCTCGCTTGACACTTTTAACCGAGCCTCGAGCGGCGACGCGGCAAAAGCGCCCACCTTCTCGGAGCAGGCTGACGAAATGGCTCCTCTTGTCGCCTTGTTTCTTTCGACGCTGCGAAGGGCTTCAGGTAGGTTGACGGAACGTAGCCAACTCGCCCGTCGCAGCTGAGAACGATTCGCGGGCATTCGCGACAGACGAGCGGCGGCGGGAGTGGGCGCAAACTCGCGTAAAAAGGGCGAACGCAGGCGCAGGCGAGCGGACACGGAGAGACGTGTGAGGTACGGCCGGCAGCCTACACCGCGAGTGACCGACCGCGGCGGCGGCTGCTTTGTGGCAGAGCATTCGGGCGGAACATTCGCAGCGAACTCGTCGGCCAGCTGCCGCCGCTGCTCGCCGGGGCCTAGCCCCGCTCGAGCAGCGCAATCGCGGCTAACCGCAGGAAGGAAGCGGATGCTGCGCGAGAGAAAAAAAAACGAAAAAGGGGGCGTGAGCCGTTTCGCTTCTAGTGTCGTCGCGAAGTCGGGCGGAGTCGTGACGTCAGTCGATTAAGAGTTCCCGTGTTCGGCTGCCATCTGACAATCGCACAGCGAGGGCGAGACGCCCGCGATGAGCCGGATGTGCAGTCAGATCGCAGCCTCACTCGCGTCCTCGACCTTCGCGAATGCCCAGGTTGGGCGTGAGCATTCCGAGCCCACCTGGCCAGATGTCCCTTGTCGCCCCGGAGGCGGACCCAGGGGACTCCAAAAGCGAAATGGGTTGTACGTATTATTTTCAACTGTTTCCCGTGAGAATACCAAACTTGATTTCAAGCAAATCCTTGTTTTAATAGACTTGAATACTGCTGGCTGAGCTAGATAAGTATTTTTACATAATTACACAAAGCTGTAGCTTGCCGCTCTGGCGGCACAAACGTGACGACACGGAAACGCCGAGGGGGCTTTAACCATCGTGTATTCGGCTGGCGCTCGCAGTGCAACTAGTGCACTGCCCGTTCACCCCTCCGTCCGCGTACCCACTGCCCTTCCCATCCGCCCGTTCCATTCTGCCTGCCACAGGTGGGCTGCGTCGCGCCAAGGGTGAGCCCGGCCTGCTACGCCGCTGCGTCAAGGGCGAGCCGGCGTGCCGTGGCTGGGCACGATATTAGATCACAACAAGCTAGGCTTAATTAACTAGCTGTGCTACGACTACGCAGCCGTCACTGTCTGGCCACTTATCGGGTATCCAAAAGAGAATACTGTCCAGAAATTAGAGGCATTTTTGTAAACTATGATAACCACAGCTTGAACCTGGCAGGAGTTCATGCTGCAAGTCATGATTTCGTTGTCATTACCTTTTCTGGAACAATAGAGAACACCGGATTATTCTTTTCAAGATCAACTCTGAGGTGGGAAGAACCAAAGAAAGTCTTAGACATCACTGTCAAACGTGACTCGGCAACAAAATGGAGTGCATGAGCCGGAGTGGAGGCTGTGACAGCTATCAACGATGAACTAAGCAGCATTGTAGGTCTTTTGGAGCAACTTTCTGTAGACAAAAGTGGAACACTTGAAACAAAAAGTGAAGCCGGCAGACTTATATCGTATTATACTCTTATATCGTATCTTGAGTTTCAATTTTTTGGCTTTGATGCCATTTTGGCACAAAATCTTAAGGAAGATTGACTGTGCTAAGAAAAGGCTGTAGGATTCAAAGATCAACTTCAAAGACGTATCTTGTGACCTTTACTTTCTTGAGATTGAATTGTCAAGACTTCGAGAAGACCTGTGTCAAGAATTATTACTAGGTGCCAAAAGAGATGTGAATTGTGGAGAGTAGAAGTTGTTTTAACAATCAGCCGAAGGATACAGGTGCTTGGAGAACTCTCTCAAGATGTTGGTCTCATGGCAGAGGAGGAGATTTCAAGAATAATGAAGGACAGCACAGAATATCTTCGATAAGAAACTATAACTAGGTTTTCCCTCAGATCTCGCTGCAAAGCTTGGTTTCTTGCTGGAAGTTGAGAAGCTTTTGAATACGCTTGACCAGACCAAACTCCGCTGGCAATGCCTAGATCTTGGAGGCTTATAATGTTCAGACGTTGATGGAACAGAGCAGTTCAACGAAATGTGAGACTGGAATATGCTTCTTCCCACACGTCACGACTCAGCACTAAAGGCTTCACTGGAACTCATGTCTTTCATTGTCAGTTATGAAGAAGAAACGTGTTTCATAATTTGAGAGTTGCCTTGCCAGCTCTTCTCCCCATAGCTGTATCAGTTGCCAGTTGTGAACGCTCAATTAAAAAGCAGCATAATAATAATAACTTTGTATAGCGCCCTCAGAGAAGTTCATTCTAGGCACTTTACATATGCTATATGTATAGAAAGCATTACCAAATGATTGGCGGTAACAGCGGCAAACAGCAGGCATACTATGAGAGCAGGTACATGCATACGAAGAACGAATCACAAAGACCCGCCGAATGCTGTAGATGATCTTGTCTTATCTGAAAGCATCAATGGGGCAAGATCGACTCTCTGAATTGGCCTCGTTAAGCAGAGAAAGAAACACTGGCGAATGTTGACTTTGAAACTGTAACTTTGACCAGTTTGCCACGCTCAAGGCAAGAAAGAAAGTCACCTAAGTTAAAGCTGCGACAGCTACCTTGTACCTTGCTACAGTTTATAAATGTTCTTGAATGAACATGCCTACTAGCGTGTGCTTTTTTGCTTGACACATTTTTTTACAAGGGAGGGGCGCCATTTGTAGCTTTGTCCCTGGGTGCCCTACTAGCTAATGTCTCACTACGCCTACATCTCACCGGGCAGCTGGGTCCGCAGTCGCTGTTTCGGAAGCTGGGCCCCAAAAGACGCGCGTGCCGTTACAAAGCGACGAGCCCGGAACAGTGAAGGGGCGACGAGGACGCAGAGGCTGTAATCTTCGAAGCGCTTCGCTCGAGGCCCGCCGTCTTCGACGCCGCGCCCGCTCTCGGACGTCTTGGAGCGCCCGCGGCGGCTGGCTCTCGTGCATTCAGGCAGAGAAAGCGCCCTAAAGAGGGCGGACAGGTGCGCTCGCTCGGCGGCAGGCGCGCTCGCTCGCGCACCTGCCAATCCACCAGCCGTCGAGAATCTTGTTCATGATTTCCACGAGCGCTCCCTCGGCGAAGCTCAGCTCGTCCTGTAGCTGCGCCTCGTAAGCAATGAGAGCGACAAACGTCTCCCCTGCAGCGACGACCGCCCGTCGAGTCGACGCGGCGGCGCATGCAAGCACGAAGCCCAGGCGCCTGGGCGCGCCGCCGCGGCCGCCAGGGCGCAGTGGCAGCCGACTGAAGAGAGGAGGGGGAGCTCGAGGCGAGGAGGCAGTGAGTGAGCTCATGAGATTGGGGGCGGGGCGTAAGAGGGGGACCGAGTTCGAGGACGCACCGGCAAAACATGGCCGCTCGTCGACGGTTGTCTTCGGCAACAGCGGGTCGAGATACGACGAGGGTGCCCAGCCCTCATCTCGTCCTCCGATCCTGACGAACCACCAGCCTTCAATGCGCAAAAGTTGTTGTCATCGACGTATTCGCAAATGCAACAGCAGCAATGGGCGCGAGCCTGCATTTTTTCATTTTATTTCGACCGCGAGATCCAGAGCACGAAACACCGGTTTTATAGCATAGGGGTAAGGCGCTTGCACTCTGCTACCTTGGTCGTGTGTTAGAGCCCTTTGCAAGGTAATGCCGGATTGCCCACGGCTAGTGGGAGTGGCTAATGGCAGGTGGGAGTGATAGCCGCTAAGCTCTACTGCCTCTACAGAAATGAGGCGGCTGAATAAGGTGACCTTAAATAAATAAAAAAATCCTAGCTGTTTAAACAGCCTCTTTTTGTATAGCGACAGAAGAGCCTTTAAGGCAATCACCACCGCTTGCAGTGGCGATAAAGGATCGCCCATCGCAGGAATCGAACCCACGACCTCGTGACTGAGGTCGTGAAAGCAACCGCCTTACCTAGTGTGCCATCACGGTTCACCTCACCTTTTTAACCGGCGACCCCCGACTGCAATCGTACGCCGATATATCAATGCCCTGCTTCGCGTCTCCCCCAATCGAAGACGAAGAAGCACCGGCGTCCTATTCGGACGCGACACAAGTAAGAAGGGATGCAAGCAAAGAGCGAGAGATAATTTGGGTCAGATCCAACGGAAGTCAAAGCCCAGAACTGCCCTTCCGTGTGCCCACCCACCGCGGGTGCCCAAGCTACTTTACGCGAGCTCGATGACGCGCAGGCAACGAGCTCGGCGGTAGAGTCGTTTTCGCAGGCAACGAGCGCATTCCGGATATCCGGCTCGATTGCCCTCGCGGGCTTGCGATTGTAGCGACGCTCAGGATCGACAGCAAGCGAATGTAGGTGGCGCCGCTGGTGGCGTTCCGTGCCGCAACGGCGGCGCGGTGGAAATCAGAGGCAGATGGAAGTCAGAGTCCGATTACCAGTGCCGCTCTTCTCCGTCACTTCGACGACGTCTCCCTGACGCAAGGTCACTTCTCCTTGACCAACGGCTAGGTAGTCGGCAAGAGCCTTGTACTGTTCGACCTTGACGTCGCCGACGCCGCTGCCTGCAGAACCGTTGCCTCGCGAGCACAATAGACAGACAGGCACGTCCTTCAGAACTGCGCTCGCACGCATGAGCGAACCGGGGTGATAAAACAACAGAAGAGCTCGCTTCACAGTTCGCTTCGTTTTAAGGGAAAAAAGTGGCTCTCAGGAGGAGCGCACTTCGACAACTGACGGCCGGCGCCGAGGGGAGTGGCGGCCGGAAGTTCCGCCCCCCTCAGAGTTGAGTGCAGAATTTGATTTTGCAAGAGCTGATGTGCTCTCAATCTCGCACGAAGCGGTCGTGCGTGGCGGCTGAGGCATAGAACTAAGTGCCCGTCGCCTTTCACAAATTTAAGTCTCGTGGCCGGCTGCGGTTGCGGCGGCTGCGGGGCAGGTCAGCAGAGGGGTCAACAGAGGTCAGCAGAGGGGTCAGCAGAGGTCAGCAGAGGGGTCAGCAGAGCAGCCGCCAGCAGCGAGGCGATCTCGCGAAGTTCGGAGGCTCTTTGAGAACGAAGAATATTTTTATCGTCAGCGAACACTGAGATTAGCGGCAACACGTTTGGCGAGAACACTTTAATTCGGGATGGACGAGTCAAAAAGAAGATCCACAATGGAAAGAAGACCGATACGAGGAGCAGTCGCAGTGACAGCGGCGGCAGCAGCGGTGACGAAGAAGGAATGACCACCAAAAGGCGGACGTCGTCGTCACAGACCCGCTCTCTGGGTGCTCTCTGGGCGATCGACGGCGCCCAGAGAGGTCGGCCGTAGACACGCGAGCAGCCCTAGCTCGAGCTCGAAACGGAACGGAGGAAAACTCGTCGGAAAACTCACCGCGAACAGAAGCAAGTCGCGGACGTTGCGAATTCGTCTGAGAGCGAAACGAAGACGCGCGCGCAGCTCAGAGGTCCAATACTCGAGCCCAGCGGTGCTTACTGAGACCGGCGGCGGACGAGTCTTCGCTGGCGACTGCGGCGGCTTCGACGGCTTGATCGGACGTCGGTCTGAAGGCGGAGCGCTAAAAAATGAGAGCTTTTTCGTGAGAAAACGAGAATCCGCGGGTATGGTTCGTCGGCAGGGTAGGCAGCGCTGAAAGAAAGACGCCGATCCCGCGGTGCAACGAGCGATCTCGTCTCGCCGCTGCCAGCGAAACGTTCGTCCTTGACCCGACCGTAAGAAAGTCTCGACAACTCTTCCGACCAACCCCGACCCTTCCGCTCCCCAGCAGATGACACGGCGTTCAACGGCTCGGCAGCTCGCTAAAAATGCAATTACTTTTTTGGATTGAGGTGAGAAGGTCTTTGCTAGATAACGTGCAAATACTAGCAGTGTGTCTATCCGTAGCAGTGTGCGCACGAGTTGCAGAATGCCGATGCATAGCGCAGTGCCAACGTGTAGCAATGCACCCACGTGTAGCAGTGTACCTTCGCATAGAGAGAAAGCTAGTAAATGAGTAAGCTAGTAAATGTACCATCCCTATCGTCCAAAGTGAGATGTAAGAACAAGCACGACATTACTCACCGTTGAATTGCATTTCCCTTTGCAGAAAATGTAAAGCGCCTAGAAAGAGATTGAGTTCTCTGAGGGCGCTTTATCAAGTGCATTATCATTATTAAGTGCGTTTGCATTTCGAATCCAAAACATGGCATTTCGGGGTCACGGATCCCGGGGTCACAGGTGGTAGTCGCACGCCTGCGCACTAGCGACGAACTGCACCTATTGCGTTCTCATGTTGGAGCAATATTCTTCAAAGAATCTTAGCGGAAATCGGAAATACCAGCCCGCCAGACGCTTCCGCAGGCTATTACTGGAGCCCAAACTGTCCAGTGCTGAGCGGTCTGGTGCTTGACGCTGAGCGGTCCGATGCTTGAGACCCTTGCTGAGAGGGCAACGGGTGGACCGTCGCCCTGCGCTTCCACGCTGTGTGAGTTACCTGTGCTCGCTTTTTGCTCGACAACCGGCTTTTTCGCCGTTCGCTTATCCTGCTGTAGACTTTGAGGTCCCTGTTGGGCGCCATCGCAGCTCCCTTGATGGTTTGCCTACAAGCAGATTTTGTTTTACTTCCGGACGGCGTCCGAAGTGGAGTTTTAAACCCTCGCTGGACGATTAGGTCAGGAGGTCGCGAAATCAACGATAATTAATTAATCCACGAGAAAACAGCGCCTCTCAAACCAACGGGAAACCGCTCTCAAGCAAGACTTCAAGCCACGACGCACCGACGCACAAATTGAACGCTATTAAAAGTGCTCGAGTTTTCTCGAAATAAACCTCGCTCCGGAGGCAGACGTGTGTGCACTACCTCAAAACTACTTGCTACGAGTCAGTTCGCAGACAAACTGGAGTCAGAATGCATGGACTGTCAAATACCTAAATAGGTAGAAAGAGTAATAATGGGCTCGTGGCGAGGCTCTCGGGGAGACGAGCATAGGACTAGCTTTCCGCCGCCACCGCTAATTCACGCCAGCTTCTCGGATGCTTTGTCGGATGCTTCGTCGCACCATCTCCCGAGTTCGAAATGCAACGGCGCATGCTCTCTCCGAACTATCCTCTTCGCTGTAGCCCTGCGAGTGCTGACCGTTGCCGCCGCCCGCATGTCAGGCGGAACGCCCCAAGCGTCTAGCGAGAGGGCGTGCCTTTTCCGGCGAGCGAGATGGCCCCGGCGATCGGAGAGTCAAACGGAGCGAGCGAGCGAGCGGCGAGGCGGTGGCCTCCACGCTTCGAGCGTTACCTTCGCGGCACAGGCGACCGCGGCGGCTTCTCCTCTTGGGCGGTCGGTTTGGGCGTCAGGTGTGGGTTCGAGTACTTCTTCAGGTAGGTGGACGGAACGTAGCCGACCTTGTCGCCGTAGCTACGACAGCCGAGCGTCGCCAGTAGTAGCTACGACTGGGAAGCGCTGCCGCGAAGTGCCGCGAGAACGGGAAAGCAGCACTGTCTGTTTCGGCGAGGCGATTGGGACTGTAGAGGCGGTGGTGACGGCGACGGAAATGCTGAGGCGAGCGGCCTCAAACCCGTCAGGTTTTCTTCGGTAGGTATTATTCGCGTGCTTTTGCTCTGAAGGCGTGCTCTCGGCACTCGAACCGAGCGGTCTGAGCCCGGCTACCAATTTAGCGAGCGCATTACTTCTTTTCCTTAATTTAACGACCCCGGGTGGGCCTGCTGGCCTCTGTGAGCGGCCGTGGCGTCCAGTGGCTTCGGCACGGCTCCTCGGCCTTCGGCCATGTTCCGGCCTCAGGCGGAAGCGGAAGCGCTTCCCGTGCACGTCTGGTGGCGTGGACTTCAAATTTGCCCGCTGCCTCGGCGCTACGGCTCCAAGCAATCGCACGCGGCACCCAGCGCTCCGTTGCGGTTCACCGATAATTTGCCCCCGGGTCTTAGCCGAGGGATAAGGTGCTCGAAATTACACACTCGGGTCGTGGGTTCGAGTCCTACAGCACACGATTCACGCTGCGAGCGGGGATGGCAGAAAAGGCTCTTCGGTCACTACGTAAATGAGACTGTTTGATCAACCGATATACTATTACTTTACTTTATGAGAACCCTACGCTGCTACCGGGCCTAAACCTCGCCGCCTTCGCTGCGGCAGGCCAAGCGAGCTCCAGCGGCGCCTGAGGCTGGTCGCGCTGCGTCGTGCCTCGCTATCCACCAGCCATCCAATATCTTGTTCATGACTTCGACCGTAGCGAAGGCGGGGAAGGTCAGCTCGTCATCTATTTGAGCCTCGTACGATTTAGTCGATATGTAAGTCTCGCCTAGAACGAAATGGAGAAGTGCGCCACATGAGCCTGAGCGAGAGGGAGGTCCGAGGAGAGCGACCTGGAGGCCATGACTAGGCTGCTACGAGGTGCGTAAATATTCATAGACACAAGATGCGTAGGAAGTTCAGTACTCGCTTTGAGCGAATGCACACCCGAGTTCTCGAAACGAGACCCACTGCGTCAGCTTAGGTAGGCAGTGAAAACGGAGCTAGAAAGCCAGAGGGCTCAAGAAACAGTTGGACGGAGAGAGGGTAGGAGGGAGAGAGAGGGGAGGGAGAGAGGGTGGGAGGGGAGCGAGGGTGGGAGGGGAGAGAGGGGGAGGGAGAAGGGGAGAGAGAGAGGGGAGAGCGAGGGGGAGGGAGAGAGAGGGAGGGAGAGAGGGAGGGAGAGAGGGAGGGAGAGAGAGAAAGATAGAGCACGTGAAAGCGCGTTAAAGAGAGAGAGAGAGAGAGAGAGAGAGAGAGAGAGAGAGAGAGAGAGAGAGAGAGAGAGAGAGAGAGAGAGAGAGAGAGAGAGAGAGAGAGAGAGAGAGAGAGAGATGGCGAGTAGAGTTACGAGAGCAGTTTAGCTAATGTTCACCTTCCAGACACAGCTGCTCGTCCGCCGGGTTTCCTTGGACCGGATCCAGATAAGATGAAGGTGCCCAGCCTTCCTGATCGTCGATTCTCACGAACCACCAGCCTACGACAGGTCAGGACTTTCACGAAGGCGCATGCGCACATCATGATCAGCCGCGGAGGAGCCGCTGCGTAGGCAGACAGAAATTGGAGAATATGGAGTTCTGAGGTTAACGGCGACTGATGGGGCGATATTACGATTTCTCGAGCTCGTACTTTGCTTTATGCAAATGCATTCGCGGAGGTGTGCTTGCGCTTCGTGCTTTGTGGACCCTGCGAGTCCTTCAATCTCGTCGAGCCTTAGGAGCGATTACTTTACTACTGCATCGCTAAAGCGACGTTACCCTGCAGCAAGCAATGCTTTATTGCTCTATCTATCTGTCTGTCTGGTCTGGTCTGGTCTGGTCTGGTCTGTCTGTCTGGTCTGGTCTGTCAGGTCTGTCCTGGTCTGGTCTGTCCTGGTCTGGTCTGTCCTGGTCTGGTCTGTCCGTCTCTCTATCTATCCATCTACCTATCTATCTATCTTACTTATAAAAGGATAAAATAGCTGAAAGTTGAGGAAAATTTGTGTGCCTACGAAGTGCAGTGACGGGCCGGTGGTTTTTTGAATGTAGTGACCTTCTTATGACTTCAGCTGGCTCTAAAAGATCCGCTGCTGCAGTTTCCGACTACAGTGATTCGAGCAGCGCCTCGCTCAGAGCATCGGCCGCTGGCCTGGCGCGTCGGCCGAGGCAGTCGCTTAGCGGACGCGCCGGTCGCGGCAGTCGCCTAGCGGGGTGCGCCTGTCTCGGCTCCGGTCTTGGTGAAGGCACATGCTGGCCTACCTGTCGAGTTCTTGTCAATCACTTCCACGACGTCGCCTTCGCTGAAGCTGACCTCGCCCTTGGCCTTGCTCTTATACGCGGCGACTGCCTTGTACGTTTCAGCTTGCAAGGGCCCGGTGATAACGGATTCCGCGATGTCGACGCCTTAACAGAAATGGCCGTCGAACAGCTAGAGCCGCTGGTTCGAGGTGTTTCTCGCCGAAGCCCCAGCCACCGAGGCGACCACGCCCCTCGTCTTCGGCAGCACCCCGCCCGACGCTTTCGGCGAGTCTGCGCTTAAAATGGTGGCGGCGAGCGCTATTTCGGATGGTGCTTAAATGTTCACCGCCGCAGCTGCCATCGCCTTTACAGCTTCGCAGTGAGCCTCACTATCGATCGCGAAAAAAAGCGCTCGGCGCTTAGGTAAGCTGTCGGTTCCTCGGGAGATGCTAGCGGACAGAGTCGGTCGCACGTGCGAACGCAGGACTGACCTCAGATGGCACTTCCGGTACGTGGAGTGCCGGCGTACAAGCGCGACAAACGAATACAATACATTCGTAGTAAAGACGGGTGCCACCCACAAGCCAGCTAGTAGTTTGACACCGTCCTTCCCCGCGCCATAGAACCTCCCCCTGCGAGAGCGGTCTTCGAAAAGATTAAAAAATGGCAGCAACGGGGGCCAACCGTTCGCTCGCCTCTCGAGCTCTTGGGTGCTGCTCGGGTGGCGCTCGCTCGCCGCTGCACTCGCTTCGAGAGGCGAGCTCGCTTCGCGAGGCGCTCGCGCGCTCGGGTCGTACACTCTTCCAGTTCGGCTCGCTTGCCCTTCTTGCCGAAAGGAGATTGCCGGAAGTATCGCATGAGCTTGTTTTCTTTCCTAAAAGCGAACGAGGGTCTCCGCGAGCGAGCGAGCAGTGGGCGGCAACGAAGCGTCATAGCGAGTCCACCGACCAGCCGCTTCAGCCGCTGCTGCGCACGAAAGGGCGAGCACGAAAGGACGAATGTCGCGCGAGAAGACGACCGAAAAGTTCGACGATCGGCTCTGGCCGTCGCCTCGTGCTCGCTATGGTGGTGAGGCGTCGACCGTACGCCGGTCGCCGTCTCGCGCCGGGTGCGAGCGAGCGAGGCCTTCGCTGCTATGGTGACGAGTCCGCCTTTCGAAGCAAGTATCGAGCGAAGTCAGCGCTAAGCGTAAGCGACGCTCACTCCAATTTCCCCGCTTCGAGCCCGCTGACGCCTTTCGCTTTTGAAATAATTACAATAATGATACATTTATATGGCGCCCTCCTCTCTAGGCATTTTACATTCTGCTGCATATAAAGCGTTAGCAAATTTTTGGAGGTAATATCTGCAAGCAGCAGGCACAGCGTAAGCAGGTGCGTGCATACGAAGAACGAATCACAAAGACCGACCAAATGCTGTAATAAAAATGTACGTTTTAAGCTTCTTTTTAAATGTCGTCATGCCATGGATACTTCGAGCCCTATCCGGGCTCGCTCACTTACCAGCAGAGGCTCTGTGGTTTTATTTTTCGTCATGCACGTGGCTCGCGAAATGTGGAAATGCGTGCTTTCCGGTGGTCTTAGGCGACCCCGTGAAAGGTTCGTTCGACCCCTTTGGGTCGAACGACCCGCAGGTCGAGAACCGCGGCTCTAAGCGAAAGAGTGGCTACGGAAAGGGTGCACACAGTTTAGATGGCTCTGTCTTCTTCTCTCGACAGTCAGCCTGCCCATTGTGGCTACTAATACACTTCTGATGCCACTATTCACTTCCAAACATTAGTTAGTTGTCCTACACTAGTGCTATTCTTGTCAAGCTTCTTCTTTATTCTTAGTGCATCTTTCCTAGATATCTTACTAGCAACGACAGCACTTTTAGAATTCACATATGAGCCCGCCGGCGGCAATCCGGGCTACCGAATTTCCGCGAGTAGAATCGCAATTAATTATTTATTTTGCAGATAGCTGCTCTAAAAAATATAGCGTTTCGAAGTCAAAAACGTCGTTGACCTGATTCAGGAGCAGCACCAGAGTCATGTCGACGAAGCCGTCTGAAGAACTATGTGCGCAAGAGCTCAATGAAAGGATGCACGCTATGGTTGGCTATAATGATGATATGAAAAAAATGCTAGCAACGATGTTCTTAACAATTCAATGGAGTTGGTGTGCAGGTTCTTGCAAACATTTCCCGATAACTTCACTGCCGCTCGCTAGTCTGAAAGGATTATGCAGGAGGTCCGAAATCGCGAGCCAGTGCTCGCCTGGGTAGTATCGCTGATAGTGTGGACGAAGATCCTGATAATATTGGCGCGCCGTTGTCGGCGGCATCCGATATGGTGCAGACTCGTGGCAAAAAAAGAGCATCAACGCAGAAGGATGCTCCGGGCGTGCAGATACGTTCTGTGGGGCGCCCGAAGATGGCACCGGCGGTTGTCCCAAATCAGCCGTCAACCTCAAGCTATTTCTCGAAAAAATAGGCTCAATTTTCATGATCGAGCCCTGGATCCTTACCCTGGATCTGGTCAGCCGCTGCGAACTTTTCAATAAAAATCATCCTTTTCGAAATTGCTGTCTTTCTGCAGACGAATAGAACTCGACGAGCCCGACAATTCTCGCCTATTTGCATATAATTTGGACCAATATTCAGCTCCAGTCTTCAGTCTTCCAGCTTTCAGTCTTCCCGGGCTCCAGTCTTCGGTGTCCTCTTCAACAGCGGCCCGCCTAGAAGGAAGCGACCCATACGGCTGACCCGTCGAGTAATCGTGCAAGCTTTGGCCTTCGTTGTCCGGCGCGAGCGGGCACTCGAGGCATGAGTTAGCGAATCGCCGACCTCTTGCGTATCCGCGTGCGGCGGATATCCGATCGTCACGTGACCCGCAAGTTTGCCGGTTTCGGGTACCCGGGGCTAGAACTTTGGCGCTTATTGAAGTACTGGAAGCTGCTGGACCTGAGGGGCGATGCGCGGCTCGATGGCGCTTCGTCCTCGGTGTTGGGAAGTTTTCGGCGACGGGCATATTTAATATGCCGCAGTTTCTCGTCGCTCGCTCCGCAGGTTAATCCGAGTGAGCCGCCCGCGCAGCTTCCGAGCCACGACCAAGGGCGGTGCAGCGATGACTTACTTGGTGCGAGCGTTTTTCGGAACCTCCAAGTCTTCTGGCTTGGCGTCAAAGAAAGAAAGTAGTCCGGGAAAGGAGGTGAACCTTGCCTCCAGTTTCAGCAGGGCGCTGAAGTACTGCGACGCCCCTTCGATCCTCTTCTCGGCATCTTTTCGAGCCTCCGATATAGCGAATCCACCTTTTCCGGCTGCAGCAGTAATGGCGATTCAGCACAGACGAGCGCAGCTTTGCCGTACACCGAAAAGCGTTTCAGAGTGTGCGTAGCGCAAGTAAGAGACGCCATTTCGCACTGTGGCAGCGATGATAATAATTACAATATATATTCGCATAGCGCCAACAGAGAACTTAATCTCTGACTAGGCACTTTGCATGCGTTGCAATCGCCAACCACCTTCGCTCACGCGTTTGACTCGGCTATGTGCTCCGCTGCTCACGTATTCGGCTAAAGGCGGATGATGGCCGCGGTCGAGGCTGCGCGGGACGATGCAATGACCATGCTAGCAGCGGTCGAGGCTTCGCGGGGCACTGCAATGACCGAGAGCTGTCGTTCGTCTTTGGCAAGACGTGGAAGTCTCAAGGCCTCGTCCGCATTCGCGAAGCCCAACCGTAGTCCGACCGTACATTCCCTAACTCGGCTAATACTTCACGGACCAGGGTGAAATTTGAACTGCAAGCTCAGCTCTGCTTGTACTGCATTATGCTGAACTATTTCTGATTTCGGTTATACACATTTTGGTGCACATGTTCATGATTGCAAAAAACAATGCTGACTCCTGGCCTTTTGATGACGTTTATGGCAAAATGTATCAAACCGAAGTTGGAAATAATCTAAAATAATGTGCTACAAGCAGAGCTTAACTAAGATTTCAAATTTCACTTTGGTGCGTGAAGTATTAGCCGAGATATTGAATGTAAATCAAGTTGCAATACATTGTAAGTGAAACTGCATAAAGGTCACAATAATGCATCTCAACAAGCTTTCACATGTACCTCGGTCTACCAAGGTTCAACCAGTTGGGATGCAAGTCGCAAACGATACAGAGATCGGTGAATTAGTTATTTGCACATACGTTGCATCCTGTTTACACCCGGGTTAGACGAGGTTTGCATAATCATTTTTTTTTACGTGGACGTCGCCAGAGCTTCCGATCCCATTTCTAACTTGTTTGCCTTTTGAAAGATGCCCTAAGCAAATATGCGATCGACGGAAAATTTTTATAAGCATTTTCTTCACATCCTTTCATTCTGTCGCTGCGCAGCGGCGGCGAGCAGCAGCCGCGCCCACCTCTGAGCTTGGGCAGTTTTCTCTCCTTTTCGTCGACTTCCCCGGCTTCGATGGGAAACGCTTCCTCAAGAGACAACTGAAACGTACGAGACATTGAAACGAGGCGCTACATCCGGCGAGACGGCAGCTAGGCGTGCAGCAGCAATTCGAAATGGCCGCAGAAGGAGCGAGGCTGCAGCCTTCATAAATGCAGTAGAGACTGCAAGAGCCGGCGGCGGGAAAGTTTCGCGCGAGCTTTGCGCCGATTGTGCAGAACTTTGCAGACGGTTCTCGCGTGACCAATTGGCATCTCCCGACAAGTGGCTCTAGACGCAGTAGCAGCAGCAGCAGCGAACCACCGATGCCGCCTGGGAGTAAACTGGTTGGAAATGATGTCGGATGAATAGCTTAATGCCCCAGGTAGGTATCATGATTTAATGCGAGCGACTTACTATACAGAGAATAAAAATTGGAAAGAAGAAAGAGGAGTCCAGCCCGGTGAGGAGTCACGTGCAGCAACCGACAGTCACGCGAATCAGCCAGACGACGCCCAAGCTAGCAGAGGCTGAGGCTGACAATCTCGCGCCATCAGCTCAGCCTGCTAGCTGATTGGTGCGTCCAGTTGCAGGCTGAGAGAGAGAGAGAGAGAGAGAGAGAGAGAGAGAGAGAGAGAGAGAGAGAGAGAGAGAGAGAGAGAGCAGGCAATGGCAGCTTCCGCTGTACATTGACGCACGTTGAACGGCCGATGTCCTCTGCACATTTACCGTGCAGGATCGATGCTCGAGACGCGAGGCCACGAGTTTCGACAGACGGTTTTAACGTTAAACGCTCGATAATTCCATTGGTCGCCCAAGACCTAACTAAGACCGTGCAGGCAACGTGCGAGCAGCGAGCAAGCGCCATCACTTCGTTCGTCGTCGCCGCCGCTTACCCAGCCGCCCCGGCTCAGCACAATGCGGCTACAGTGCTCGCTGAGCACCCACGGTGCCCACAAGCGATCGTACTCGATGCTTTGCTAGACTGTCTGTCTCTGCTAGACTGCCTCCAGACTCTGTCTCTGCGCTAGACTATACCTCCAGTCTCCAGAATACACCTTTCGGTCGCTGCGTTTCCTCCGCCGGCCGTCGCAACGGCTCCGCCGGCAGCCAGCTATTGGCTGGCCCGTCGCTCAGGATTGTAAAGCGAAGCAGCAACAATTGTCATTGCAGGTTACCGCAGCAGCGCTACATGAAGCAAGAACAACCTGTAGAGTCGTCTGTCAGGAAGTTGAAACCCGAGACCTGCTAAAGCAGAGGCCCACTAAAGAGAAGTCTCGCCAGCTCGTTTCCGAATCGTTTCGATGCAACTACGGGCAACGAGCGGCAGCAGTCCGTCACGTGACCGGTTACCGCAGGGCGGGGCTGCGGCTGCATACGCTCCCGTTTCTTTTTACAGCTAGAAGGCCCAACCGCGCCTTCAGGCGCTCGCTGTCAACGACCGTCAGGGGGCCGCGGCGGCTTCTACTCCGACACCGATGAAGCACAACGAGTCTTCGCTTTTCCCGCGAGAGCGCTGCTACCCACTTCTGCTGCTGCTGCTACTACTAGCAAAACTTTACGGAGCCCAGTTTTTGGTTTTTATATCGCCAGTGTCTGCAGAGTGCGAATGCAAATTTACTACTACTACTGCTACTGCTGCTGCTGCTGCTACTACTAAAAGAAAATCCTAGCTGATTAAACAGCCTCTTTTGTATAGCGACAGAAGAACCTTTACGGCTATCACCACCGCTTGCAGTGGCGATAAAGAATCACCCACCGCAGGAATCGAACCCACGACCTCGGGACCGAGGTCGTGAAAGCAACCGCCTTACCTAGTGTGCCATCACAGCTCAAGCGAAACGTTACGGAGCCCAGTTTTTGTTTTTGAATTGCCAGTGTCTGCAGTGTGTGAATGCAAAATATTCCCCAATTCTGCCGAGGCGTAAGCACATGCGTCACCTTAAAGTGAGTTCGAGCTAGGCGGGCGGTGCCAGTGCGACAGAACAGCGACAGTTCGACAGCGAAGGCCTCGGAACCACTTGAGAAGAGCTACCAAGCAAAGCGAAGTTCCACTAGAAAAGAGCATGCGATTCCTAGCCACGCTTCGCTCAAGTGCCCAGCTGCCGCTAAAATATCGCTCTCCCGGCCGCCCCGGCGTGCTGGCGTTTCTAACAGCTCCTGTCAAGCCGGCCATTGACGAGGTCCTTGCCCTTCGCAAGGACTGTGCACACGATCGTGAAGTGCGAGTCGGCCGCACGAGACTCAGCTGCTAACTCGGCTGCCCCGATGTCGTCTGCAATCCGCTAAGATCAAAATTCCGGGCGGAAGTGTGACTCTCTCGCGGGCACGCGAGCGCTCTCCCGCATGCTCTTCATCGGGCGCTAAGGGTTCGTCCCGGGTGCGTCCCGAAACGCTTCGACGGAGAGGGGCGTGACGGAGCCGAGAAGCTGAGCCAGCGGAGAGCTCAGCGAAGCTACAAACCTGCAGACTGAAGATGTCGCTGAACGACCGGTACACGATGTACTTGGAGCCGTCCTTCCACGTGACTTCTACGATGAACATCTGCGAACGGCGGAAGCTTTGCGTCGGCATCGAGAGCAAAACCGAATGCCACGGCGCCGGCTGCCGTCCGGCGGCGGCGTCGGACACGGCAGCCGGCGGCAGACGCACGTCCGTTAGCTGCTCGCCCTGCGACGGGCGGATTCTCATGGTCGCTCACGACCTCAGTCGCCGCCGCCGCAGCAGCGAGCCGGAGGCGGAGCTGCTTCGAAGGCATGTCCGCCGCATGTCAGGACGCGGCCGACAAAAGAGTCGCTGCCGATGCGCCGGCTGCTTATTATTGACAAGATAATTACTGACGGTTCCTGCATTATACGGATGCGGAACCGGTTGTTTCGCAATATTTTTCTTAGCTCATTTAAAAGCCTCGTTTTGTACATTTTGCAACTCACATTATGTCGCCATCAAGATGGCGCAAGCGGCAGTGGCGGCGGCGGCGGTTTAACGTACGTAGCATCTGGACGGCTGATATCGCTTCTCGATACCGCGTATGGCCACGTCTACCAACGTCCGGCTGCCGCCGCTTCGCTTCGCCGGCTTCGGCTCAGCACCTCCGGGCTTCGACGGCATCGCCCTCCGATGGCGGTGGCGGCGCGCGCTGTAGACGAGCTCTCTGCTAACCACCTCAATGCGAACCTCTTTAAACGCCCGAACGGCGGCGATCCGGCGGATCTCGACCCGAGTCTCGACGTCGTGTTCGCAGCAGGCAAAGTGGGCTCAAGCGGAAGTTCCGAGCGAGTGCTCCGCTCCTTTGCCGGCTGCCGCCTGTCGTCGTTCCGCTCGGCCTTTGCTATCGGTCGGAAGAATCCGCGATGTCCTCCACCGTGCGCCACTCGGCTCTGGCGGAACTGAGCGCTTTCCAGCGAGGCCGCACCTCTGCCGCTGCCGCCGCCGCCGAAGACTCATCTAGATCGAGGGTGAGTCGGCGGCGTCGGTCGGTGCGAGCGTCTGCACAATGCAATCTGCCTGAGCCATCTCGCCCGCGAGCTGGCTCGCTCGACGAGCCGGGGGAGCCGGGCGATCGCGGCGTCGTGTCGCACAAAGCGTCCGCTCAGGCAAGCTAAAAGGTAAGCGAGCGCACGCTAACAAAAGCCGCTGCTCCGTCGGTCCCCGAATTCGCCGAGGTCACATTCCCATCTTTCCTCAGCGGCTGCGGCCGCGAACGACCTAGTTTGGCGTCGACTCGAGCGTCGGCGTCGCTTCGGACCAACGACGTCTCGGAGCCAAAAGTAGCAGAAAGGAGCTCGGAGCCTTCGGCGGCCACAACTTCCATCTCTCTATCCGGCGGCGGCGTAGCACTCGCAGACGAGGAGCCCGAAAGAACCCCAAAATGAGCCCCATTCGATGTGGCAGAAGGAGTAGTCGACGCGGCAGGAAAGTATTTCGACGGTGCTCGGACACTTTCCCAGAGCCGACGTCTGTTTAGTCCTTCTCAAAAGGAACCGGTTATGAACTAGAGAGTACGGGACCAAAGTGAGCCGATGGAAAGCTTCCTACTTCTGTCATCCGAATCCACAGCTGTGGATTGACCTCGAATGACCTCGTAACGAGTCGGCGGTGCCGGGAAACTGATGCGGCCGGCGAAGCTGCGGCCAATATCGGGTCATTTCGCCTGCCTGCGCCAGCCACGAAAAGCTGCGACCCACTGCAATCCTCAATGAATTAGCTGCGCTAAGCTCAAATAAATATTGCTGATTGTACCGTGAAGTGTTACGAACGTGCTTTCACAACTTCACGGCAAAGCTTTGCGTTTTCGCAACAACGGACTGAGAAATCGCCCGACCGCTTCCTTTCGAAATCCAGCGGTACCGCCACTCGCTTTCGGCGAAATCAAATTTGTGTGCCGCAAAATTTAAATCGCTATCTGCACTTTACGCAGCCGCCGATGTATCGAGCCACCACGCCCCAAGAAAAGATGTCCTCCGCCGCAGAGACTCTGTGTGCGCGTACGACGTCTCGCTCTCGCGACTCCAGCCGCCGGGTCGAAGCCTATCTCGAGAGCGTGACAAACGAGCGCACCGCTCGGATAGCAGCAGACGAGGCGTCTGTGGACGGTTCGCCCCGCCGCCGCCGCTCGTCTGCTTCGACCTCGTCTGCTGTTCACGCCACTCTGTCGCCGCTCGTCTGCTCGACGACGTTGCGTGCAGCGTTCGCCCGCAGCTGTCCTTCGATGGCCGCTTTCGAGCATCTTCGTCTGGGCGATTCAGCGTCGTCTCCGACGAGAGCTGCTAGCCGCTCGGCACGCGTCGAGCGTGACGGCGGCTCGAATTCGTCGCTTTCCGTTCGCCACCCAGCCGGCGGCGACGGAAGCACCGCTGTTCGAGTGCTTGGCGACTCGAAATGCCGAGGACATTTGGTCGCTCTCTCGCGTGTCGATAATTAACAAATTAATTAGCTAATTGATTTGGGGCAAATGCAGACGAGTAGGATGCAGCCGAGGCGCGTCCGGTGGCAATCGCCGTCGCCAGGCGGCGGATTAGCACCGCCTGGCGATGGCGAGAGACAGAGAGAGAGACAGAGAGAGAGAGAGAGAGAGAGAGAGAGAGAGAGAGAGAGAGAGAGAGAGAGAGAGAGAGAGAGAGAGAGAGAGAGAGAGAGAGAGAGAGAGAGAGAGAGAGGAGGAGGCGCCGCATGTCCTACGATTGACTGCGAAGATCCTCGGCAACGATCCTCTGCGACGACTACTACAACTCGCTCGAAGCTCGACTATTGATAGCAAACAATTGAGTTTCGAGTGTGGGAAGCTGTTAGAATTGGGTAGGAAGCAGGAGGGGTGATATAATATAATATATGTTATTATATATAATATATAATAGAATGTATAATAACAGTAATGAAAATAAAAAGGTCGTTTTTAGAGCGCCGTAAGGGAACCAACTCTCTGTCAGTGACTCTAAAACTCGCAGAAAGAGAATCAATGTGACGAAAGATTAGTTTAGCAAAAGGTACCTTGCTTAAGCCAACATGTTAAATCAAACAAGAAGACTTTCAGGGCCACTGTTTGGTGGGACGTTTGGTTACTAGAAAGCACGAATCACGCACGGGTAAGCGCGTCAAGCATACAGGAAAAACTAAAACAAAGTCTCGGGGCGAAGGGAATACTTACCGAAACAAATACTGAACGTCTCCAGCTGAGACAATGATGGAAGGTCTTTGCAAGTAGTGATCCTAGCTGGAAGCGAGGTCCAGACTTTCGGTGCACACCGGGTTTCAGCTCGTGCGAGCGAGAGCACAGCGAAGGAACAATGAGCTCAATGCTGGTGCAAGCCAGTTAAGTGACCTGCAAGCCAGGCAGAGAATCGTGAAATCGACTTCATGCTCAATAAGCTCTGACAGAGACTCTCGTGAAGCTCTGACAGAGTTCTGGCGTGACGTGGCAGCCACGCCCTTGACGACAGAACAGACGAGCTGCGAAGTGTTGCACCCGTAGCAGTCGATCAAAGTTACTGGCTGCGTGTCCAGTCTAGAGGGGATAGTGCAAGATAAGAGACAAGCAGCTACATGTAAGTTGCACCTTGAACAAAGAGTAGTCTCGATAGTTCGATCGGGAGACTCACTAGACCCGTACACCAGCGGTCGTTGTGGGATCGTCACTCTTTTGAGGCAAAACTTTCTTTCTGCGTTCAGTCTCGGGCTCCCAACCGAGAGCCTCCGGGTCTCCGCTGTCCTTTGTGAAAATACCGAGATGAAAGCTTTTCTGAAAGAACATGTACATGCAACCACCGATGGTTGTCTGCTGTGGAACTGTGAGCGAAAGAAGTTGACCTCCAACGTCCAGCAGTTATACCGGAAGTGCGTGTGTTTACTAGGCCAGCGTTCTAAGGATCCAGCTCATCGAGACTCCGAGCACTCCGCACTCGGCTGCGCACACGAGGAGCGCTGCGCATGCGGGTGAACCAGAGGCTTGCATGGCACTACGACTCAACCCTACCCGCAGCATGAAGTACTGCCCCGACGGTCGAGGCAGGCGGAAGGTGGCTCCATATGCACACAGCCCACGACAGGGGTGCTGACACTCCTATACAATGTGGCCTTTTACGGTACTTTTGAATTCAGCAGTTTTGAGATAGATTGACGTCTTTGCGCACGTTTATACGTATCAGATATCGACGGAGAGACACAAAGAGAGGCTGAGAGAGACGAGCGAGCAACGACGACGACCGAGCGAGGCCGTGGGCGATGCTGGAGTCAGTACTGGTAAGATGAGCGGAAAGAAACTGCCGCTCGCGGAAGAACGATGCTCGAGTCGGATGAAGCGGGGAGACGCCTCGAAGCAAGAGAGCGGCGACGTCCCGCCGCCGCTCGGAGCGCCTCGGCCGCGCTGCTTCGAGCTCAAGCCAAGCCAGCCTGCAGCACTTGACCTTCTCGGTTTTCGTCGGCCGCACAGCTGCCGTGCGGCCGTCTCTGCTGCCAGCGAGCTTCGAAAGAACTCCGTCAGCTGCCGTCTGCCCCCGACGCCGCTCGCTGGCTGCCCCAACTTCGTGCTCTACTGGCGGCCATGCCGCCGTCGGCCATCGGAAGTCGCTCCGTCATCGAGCGCTGCCGAGCGCCACCTCGGCGACTTAGGCGCTGGCCGAGGCCCAGCGTCGCGGCAGTAGCGCCTGAACCGGCGGTAAATCGCAGGTGCTGGCCGATAATGGCGGCTTGACGCAAGGACGGACGAGCTAATGGCCACGCGCAGTAAAAAGGGCGGAGCCGACGGCAAAAGCTCCGGCGCCTCGCCGAGCGAACGGCGGCAATTGGCCGCCGTTCGCTCGGCATGTGTGCAATACAAAACCCGCCGCCGGCGCTCACGATCGCTTTCAGCTGAAAGCCAGCCGGCGGGCGCGAGACGCCAAACCGCTGGCAACCTACAGGTGCGAGACAGGGAGGGCTCGTCTTCCGGAGGCGACGAGAGCGCGCGACGATGTATTCATTCCAAGTCAGGTCAGTGCCACCGCGGCAGATCGATGCGCCTCGACTTCGCTTCTGCCACGAAGCCGCTCGAAGAAAGCGACGGCGGCAGCAAGCAGTACGCTGTCGCTCTCAGTCACCTTTTCCTCAGCAAAAAAAAACTTTGTCGCCCGCGAGGACTTTCGGGGCTCTCGCGAGCGTCCCATGTGCAACGCGTGGCGATCTGCTACAAAGAGAGCTCGCTCGTGGCACGCGAGACGGGTTGCTAGCCGTGCTTCCGGCCAGGAATAACTGTCTCGTGAGGCCAGACGCTAGCTGCCGCCGCCGACAACGTCCGAGCGGTTTTGCCAACGTTATTCTTGCAGTCTCACCAACAAGCGAAGAATCAAGATAGCCTCGTTTTTCCACGCGCTGCTGTTTGCGGCCATGATCGGACGGATGGCGTCGACCGCGTGCCGCCAGGCGAGCGTGCGGCCGCCGAGGTTCCTGCGGCACTTCCCGCAGAGCGAGCCCGAGCCCTGGGAATACGCTTGGCTGGGCTCCGCCGTGCCGGCGGCGCTGGCGCTCCGAGCCGTCGCGCTCAACGGCAGGCGCCTCATGTGGCTCGCGCTAGCCGGCCACGTGGCGACCGGCGTCGTGCCGGTGCTGCTCGGCGCCTACGGACAGCGCGACGCCCTGGTCGCCGCCGCCTCGGCCGCCGAGCCGCTCGGCCGCGACGAGCTGGCCAGGCTCGCCTGGCTGGCGGCCGCCGCGCAGGTGCACGGCTTCTGCGTCTACTTCGCCGGCCGGCTGCTCGGCGCCTGGCGGACGCTGCTCAAGAAGAAGCGAGCTTGCTGAGTCGGCTCCGCGCCAGCCAAACAGACTCCTCTACCGGCTCACGTGCCGCCAGGCTTGAAGCTTCGGCGGCGGCTCACTCGCCGGCATCACTCACTGGCGAGGGACAGCTTGGGCATAAATATTTGGCGATCCCAGCTAATTGCCGGTACACCGCAGAAGCCGCAGCTCTCCCCCTCCTCCCGCCGGAGCTGCGATCGCCGGTCCGGACAGGGGCTCGCCGATCTGCATATATATATATATATATATATATATATATATATATATATATATATATATATACATATATATACATATATATATATATATATATATAAAGGGCAGGTATGAAGGGCGAAGAAGGGCCGAAGGAACCGAGTCGCTGGGACAATTCGCGGCCGAATGTCGACGCTGTACCGACTCGGCGGCGAGGTTCTAATACAGAATTCAGAAACGAACCGCTCTCTCGTACGGCGACTCTCGGTTGCAGGCAACCGGTAGAAAGAGCCGCAACGCCTAAGCAGAATCTCGGCTGACGTATGAGTGACGTATGTTTATTCGATAGAGCCACTAGTGTTAGAGCGAGTTAGGCGTGCCTCCCCCCCACGCCTGCGAAATCGGCCGCTCTCCAGCTGAAGATATGCATCACTAGTGCAGCGCTGCTTCTCTGCTGCCCACCCACTGCTTAAGAACAACCAGCATTACAGGAAGTCATCGGGCAGCAGTTGCGCATAGTCTCCAGGCCACGACACGGGGAGGGCTGAGTTTCTTAGTACTAAATTGTGCTTATGAGTGCTGACACTGTGCATGCTACCACTAACCACATTTGCATGCTGACCCTGTGCATGTCACCCCTAACCATATTATTCATTTTGTTTGTTTTTCAAGCATGATTTTACTTACCATTCAATTGCATTTCACTTTGCAGCAAATGTAAAGCGCCTAGAAAGAGATTAAGTTCTCTGAGGGCGCTTTATTAAGTGCATTATTATTATTATTATTATTAAATAAGCCGCAGTAAAATTCGTAAAAAAACCCGCAGTGGCCAAAAGGACGACCTGTAATAATGCCGGTCGAGATAGAATGCGGCTCAGTTGACAGGTCGCGAGGCCGAAGCTTCGCAAAGCTTGCTGCTGCTCTGCAGTCCTTCCAATTCCTGCTTCGGCTGGAGGAATTTGACTCGCTGTTGCGACGTGTCAGCTGTCGGCTTCGTCTTCTGACTGGCGTCTCTCGCCGGCGAACCTTTTCACGATTCCGTCGAATTTCCGAATGTAGAAAAGAGAAATTAGTCGGAATATGCCCACGAGCAGGACCTGCAGCGAAAGCACAGATGACGAAGCTTCGTCAGACTCCCAAACTAAAGAGCAAAGGTAAGCGAGAAGAGAAGCACATTGGCTCGTTCAGCTGCACTCCGGGACAATCGAACCACTGCTTGACTGACTGGCAAGCAGCGATTCCAACCGCGTCGGCTTAGCAAGGATACCGAAGCAAGGATACGGCTTAGCAAGGATACCGAAGTAGCAGCAGCAGCTCCGGATAACTCCCATGCCGATCCTGACCAGGTGCCGACAATGACCCCTTACGTTGCATCTGCCCCTGACCAGGTGCCGGCCATGCATCAGAACGTTCGGCAGCACCGAGCGTTGACGACGCACCAGGAAACAAACGCCTCGGCATCAGCCAGGATAAGGAGTGACAGGCGCAACAAGGAGTGACACGTGACTGCACCAGGGAATGCACTATCAGGTCCCCTGGCCTTGCATGGCTGCAATGGTAGGGAGATGCGTCCACAAAAGGCTTGGCTAACGTATGCAAGCAAAAAAAAGCAAAATAATGATAGACCGAATGAAACTATGCAGATGTGGATGCAGAAACGTGATCTAAAATAAGCACAAAAAGATTGTCTGTCTTCCTGCTGCACTTCAGTGCTATGTTGGGCACTTGGCTACGATGGGGCTGCACTATTCCCAGGTACGAATAAACTACACATTCTTTCAAAGGCAACTCTCATCCGAATTCCGGTAGATTGTTGACGTCACTAAGAAACATCATCGTCTGAAAGGAGCCGACCACTTGGCCAGACCTATAGCTTGTCACCATCCATCGGGACTACGGTAAAATATAAGAAGAATTCCTGAGCGTAGAAGATCAAAGTAGCAGCAGCAGCCAAGGGAGGCAGGTGCGACACAGCTGCCAGATTACGAGAGCCGACACAGTCGCAGACCATCACTGCCGGCACGAGCAGACGAAACACTTTTGCAGCCTCCAAAATCAAACATCGAATTACGATCAGCACATGCTGATCGTGCCAGAGCACTGACCGTCGAGCTGGCATCACGTGCAGTCACACACAGCACGTGCACTCGCAGTCTTCTAGGAAGTCAAGAGAGCCGGACCTCCGAGCGAGTCGGCATGCCGAGTTCCCCAAGAGCCAACCGAAGGGCTGCCACGCTGGGCTAAGACACGCCGAACCTTCTCTGTCTGCTACGCAGTACCTCCCTCGGTGGGGGAGAGGGGCTCCTTCGCTCTGTATGCTACGGCCAAATGCACTCATTCAAGTCATGCTGAGCTGGCTACTGCCATAGAAGCTGCCTATCACAGCCTGAATTCGACAAGGCTTTGGCACAGCCATAGCGAAATGGCTCGATACTTGACAGCAACAAAAGCTAGCGTTAGCAACGTTTTCGGCAGGCTTGTCCCCTTTGCTCATTTTAAAATGCAACTCGGCACTAGGCAATAACTTGGTGCTCATAACGCAATCGATACGAGATCCTAATTACTGGTCTGGCTCGCTGCCCTGGGACTACGTCCGTCTGCATACTACCGGTGGCTTCAGCAGCAGCAGCACATGCAGCCACAGTTGCACACAGCAAGCTTCGGCTTTGCCGTTTTAATCGGCTGCAGCATTTGCACGTCGGGGCAAGCTGCCCGGGAGGGAGCCCAAACCTATCGGCAAATAGTTTACGATGGCAGGCTCCTATTTAGGTGAAGGCTGCCGATGAATCGCGATGAGAGTGCCGAGCTACAAAACTGCAGCCACCCTGAAGTGCAACCAACTCCTCAGCTAGTCTCTGCTGCCGAACCATTCAATGTGCAACTTCCGACTAAGGCTCGAGTGCTTACACCCTTTCCATTATCATCAAAAAAATCGACCAGATACACAACTGCTATCATCATCATCATCATCATCAAGTGGATCGAAGGGAGTAGGCCAGCATTAATTACGATAATATGGAGCAATACAAGGCAAGCCCCTCCAAGGTGGCTCGGAACAAGCCCAGCGTTGGCCAGGCAAGGGTGTCAGGCTCGCCGGTGGGCCTGCAGCAACTCTTAAGCAGAATTAATTTGCCGGCCAATTGCTGCGCTTTCAGTGAGGCCGTTGCTGTGAGCGCGCACCGCGGACAGACAGCAGTGCTGCAAATCGCTGTGAAAGCAACGCGCCGGCCAAAGGGCTGGCAGGCTATGAAGACAAATTCAGAATGCAAGCACACATGCACGTTTAGAGGGTGAGGGGCAGGGCAGCAGCCTCCGCCCCCTTGCGATCGAGTCTTCGATCGCAGCCACGCACGTGCCCTGCCGATGGCACCATCCAGGATGCTTCAGCGATGGCCAAAGACCAAGCAGCCACTCGCCCCGCCCATCCTCTCTCATCTGCTCTCTCTCACGCTCTCTCTCTCTCTCTCTCTCTCTCTCTCTCTCTCTCTCTCTCTCACACACACACACACACACACATCCTCTCCCTCTCTCATCCTCTTTCTCACACTCTCTCTCTCTCTACTCTCTCTCTCATCCTTTCTCTCACTCTCTCTCTCTCTCTCTCAACGATGGGAGGCAAGTGCACGATGACAGACGCTTGGCGTCCATCCACCAGGACGAAGCAGCGGCAACCAGCCGGGACGGACACGCGCCGCTCGGCACTGATCAGCCGGTCCGCAGCACCCTCACCTGCTGCATCGCACTGGCCACGTCCGCTCTGGACATGCCGGCCGTCAGCACGCCAAGCATGTAGCCGTCTATGCCTGCAGTGATCAAGAACTTTCCGGCCTACGAGAGAACGGTGCGCGTGAAAAGCACACACGAAGCAGTCACGAAGTCAGAGCCGAAAGCACAAGGAGATTGAGTTCTCTGAGGGCGATTTATCAAATGCATTATTATTATTATACTTCACTACATAGTACCAAAATGGTGCCAGCAGGCCTCACCGAAGCATGCTCACCAGCGATTCGTACTTTCCATATTCCTATTATGTAATCAATACTAACACTCTCATCTGACCCCATATGGTTCCACCACTGTGGGTATTCTGATGCGATTCGGATCTTGTTTCGACACTCACTTTTAGGTCCCTTCATTGTAGTGCTCCAGCCTACCTATCCGAACTACTTCCCAATCAGGCCAGGCATCGCACCACCCACTCTTCTGACTTAAGCCGTTTAGCTGTGCCACCAACCCATTTCAAATCCTTTGGCGACCGTGCCTTTAGTTCGTATGCTACCAAAGCCAGAAACTCATTTCCGACTGATGCCAAGACATCACCTGACTTGAAGGCATTTAAAAAAGAAGCTAAACTGCATGCTTAAACTGCCAAGTGATTGAGAGAGAGAGAGAAAGAGAGAGAGAGAGAGAGAGAGAGAGAGAGAGAGAGAGAGAGAGAGAGAGAGAGAGAGAGAGAGAGAGAGAGAGAGAGAGAGAGAGAGAGAGATTTAGTTCTCGGACAGGCACTACATACACAAGCATGCCTTATGATAGAGTCGCCTGTGAAAAATATCACGTGAAATTTCACGTGGCTTTTGCATCTTCCTCATTCTCTCCGACACGTTGCTGCTGACGAGAACATCTTTTCCTTTCAGCTTATGCTGGATCTTGGTTGGCATTCATTCAAAAAATGTGCTGGCTGCACATTTAAAGTCTACCGTTAATTCACAGCCATTTAACCAAACTGGTAAAACCCACTCTTTACACTAATCGGGCAGCTTTTAAGTACACCAACTCAGCTGCGCCAGGTGGAAGCAGGGAAGCACCAAAGCGACAGTCTCGTCGCCGGGGCAGTGGCCGTCGAGACTGGCGTCAGTGAGCGTTCCGGACCCAAAGCTCCAGAAGGTTCGAAATCCTGCTGGCAGCGAGCACACGGAAGCAGCTGTGCGCACAGACGGCATGCACGTTTGCACGTCTTCAAAAGGACGTCTGCACACAGGCGTTTTTGCACGTGCATCGTGGATGGGCACAGAGACGTCTGCAGACGGAGGCCCTTGTGCACAGCACATGCAAGCCAAGAGTTTCGTGCAGACGGCACGAAACTCTTGGAGGCCAGGCACGTCGTGGAGGGGGCGCTACAGCACTCGCTCAAGCACCCATCGCACGACACCACCACATCTGTTCAGAGATGGCTTCCGTCTGCAGCTTCCAGACACTAATCTCCTCCTCTTCCTCCGCCGGCTTCGAGCTGTCGAGCAGCACAATGTGCGGCAAGCTGGCAGCCTGAGCGTAGCCACGTCAGTCTCACGGCAGTGCAATAAACCCCACAGGAGCCGCCACCGACGGTGGCATTTCGCAGGCATTCGAGTAATTCTCGGATCAATTAGCTCGGCGTCCAATGCACACTGCAATGAATTGCAGCCGGAGGGCGGTTGCCGTGGCCGCAGTGGCTCCTTCGCGTCAATACTACTTTGCCGCTACTGTTACTGCTGCTCCAGCCAGAGCGAGTCAGCACTACATGCGGGTGTCCTTATTCTGCCCGAACGAACGGCAGATCCCATGCTACTACGAAAGCATAGGACAGCACGTGCGAATGGCGCAAAGCACGGCAGAAGTGAGGCGACGAGTGCAGCAGCAGCAGCCAGCAGGCGATCGCCAGCACGGCGCTGTGTCAGCAGACGATAGCCGCCCCCTTGCCATTATCGATCGGCATCATCACCATCGAAAGAACCGTCATAACGGTGATCACAGTCGGTTGGCCGAACTAGCTGCTGTCAGCTGACAGCAACAGCTTCTTAGCCATCACCGTTGGCATCAACGCGATTGCTATTAGCATCGATGCAATTGCTATTAGCATCGATGCAATTGCTATTAGCATCGACACAATTGCTATTAGCTTCGAAGCGATTGCTAATGTTATCGGCAAGCACTGCCGTACAACGGTACAATTACAATCGAGATCACTGCACTAGACACGTGATATCGAGTGGGCTGAGAGCCAATCTTACGAACACGTGGCAGAACAGATGCGTGCTGAGCACTAGTTTTACAAATAGGGCAGAAAAAAGACAGCAAAAGTACCCACACGGCCACAGTGCCACGGCCCTTTCATGCACTAAAAAGAAAAGAAAATCAAATTGGGCTCGTCGACAGCGGGGGGACAGGAGTTGAGAATGTCGGCTTTAGGAGTTGCTCCGGCGCCGGCCTCGGGCACCCAGGCTGATGCACAAGCCACTTGCATACCTTTCTATAGTGATAAAGCCTGTTGGCTGACGTGTGCGCACCGAAAGCCACTTTAGGCTTTGCTAGTGCTGCAGACAACTCTCATTCGCAGCAAGCAACTAGTCCTTGTGGCCTAATAGAGTTATATTTCAATGCAGGCCAAAATCTCCAACGGTGCTTACACCAACGGACGTGTTGTGGAGAGAGAGAGAGAGAGAGAGAGAGAGAGAGAGAGAGAGAGAGAGAGAGAGAGAGAGAGAATCAGCTTGTCGAAGCTGCTTTCTTTACAGCATATGTAAAGTGCCTAGAAAGAGATTAAGTCTCTGAGGGCAAAAGCATTTTTATTGTTATTTTTTTAACTACCCAGAGGTGTTTGCTCGTTAAAACATGCACCACTGCTTGAACCGAGGCAAACCCGGCAGCAGTAGCAGAACCAACACCATCGCCCTACATGTGTGTGCGAGCCAGCTAGCTACAAGCTGCAGAGGGCCATGTGCCAAGGGCTTTGTATTTCATTACTGAGAGTGAGACCACCTCCACTGGCGTAACCAGAAAGACTCCACGAAGGCCTCAGATGGGCCGAACAATTGTGGCAGGTGAGGACGAAGCGTCATGCCACCCGCCGACTCAAGGCGGGGCAACCTTTCACAACGCCTGTGAGCACTGCACTAGAGCACTGTGTTTCGTTTGGCACAACTTTCGGATACTCATTCCTTAGTTCACCAGCAAAGCACACACTCGAGACTTCCATAGTAACGGGCGACCACTGGAAGCAGAGGTCACCTGTGCACGAAGAGTGAAGGTCGTCAAGGCGACAAAACAAGCCTCGGGGTGGCCATGCAGTGGGGTTCATACATTGGTACTGAGAAATGGTGGCATCGACACAGCATTCAGCAAATGCAAGCACACGATGGGGTGTGACAGCCCCCCAAGAAATCAAACGAGAGAGCAGACTCAGCAATGATTGCAAAAAATCTAGCGGTCGAGCTTGACTAACAGTTGTCTGGTAGTGTGCCGTGTCAACCAGTAAGGGCATTCCAGCATGTGAACTGTGCGCATCCTTGAGGACAAGATACAACCGGAAATGTTGAGGACTTTAACGAACTCCGGGTCAGCAAGTGCCTCCACCCATACGATTGGCTTTTTGCTTTGAACAAAGTACAAAGGTGGTGGCAAGCAATGCCAGCTACCATTTCTAGTCCACTGAGTGCAAGCTGGGTGGAAGCATGCTGAGCTCGCTCGCTCGGAATGCAGTCTTTCGACGGCGGTATCTTTCGAGTTCTGACCAACACACGCGGCTAGATTACATGAAAATCCAATAGAAAAAAAAAGTAATCACTGGCAGGTTTGCAAGAAACAATCCTATCCATCGTTCGTGTCGAATGTGATGCGCGACCGCAGTAGCTAGGCAGACAGGAGGCACTATCGGCTTCGCCGACAGCAGCAAGGCACATCTTTCACTTACCAGTGCATCATCCAGTATAAGCTTTGCGATGTCATGTGCGGCAAACAGGCCCGAAGTCTCAGAGATCAGTGCCGTTTCCCTGGGCTAAACGTGGCCAAGAAGACATGCATGTGTTACGCTGCGCTCCGATTGGCCCGCGCCGTTGCTAGCGCCAGCAGCAGGAACGCTGTGCCTCGATTGATCAGTCAAGGTCGGGAGGGCCCCCCAGCCTAGCACCGGCAGACAACATCTGGGCACGGCATCGTCGTAGGCTGGCACTTGCATCGCTATTACGATCTCAACGCATGAGGAAGGAGCAGAAGCCAGTACAATTTCTCGTGATTTTTCATGGGCGTAAGTTAGTCCGTACTAGTAAGGCAGTTGTATAGCAACTTCAGAGAACTTGAAACTCTCGTCTCTCTCGTTTGTCTCTGGGTGTGTGTGAGTGTGTGTGTGTGTGTGTGTTTACGTGTGTTTACGTGTGTGTGTGTGTGTGTGTACGTGTGTGTGTGTGTGTGTGTGTGCCTCTCTCTCTCTCTCTCTTCCTCTCTCTAGGCACTGTACATAGACTGTAAGGGACGCACGTCAAAATGGTTAGTGATAACGCAAGAGGTACGCGCGAAACCGAAAGGTCGGGAAAGGAGCATGGCAGGCAGGCTGCTAACTGCTCGCCCTGCCGCACGGCAGGCAAGGACAATCCTTGAGCTCGGTCGAGGCAGGATGCATAATTAAGTTCTCTTAGGGTGCTATACGTCTTGACTTCTGTAACTCACTGCTTGCAGGCCTACCGGCATGCGCAATCAGGCGATTACAGCTGGTGCAAAACTCTGCAGCTAGGCTTGACTGTCATGAACATCGCAGTTGCCCCATCAAACCACTTCTCGCCGACCTTCACTAGCTCCCAGTCAAGCAACGGATCGAATTCAAGGTTTTGTCGCTCACTTTTAGGTCACTTCATTCTCTGGCTCCAGCTTTATCTCTCAGATCTACTCCCCCACCAGGCGAAGCATCGTACCACCTGCTTTTCGGAATCCAACAGTTTACCAATACCTCGTACAAATCTCAAATGCTTTGGAGACCGTGCATTTAGTTCGTATGCCCCCAAAGTCTGGAACTCACTCCCGTTTGAGTAACAACATCCCCTGAGTTGACCACATTTCAAAAGAACTTAAAAACACACTTATTTAGGACAGCATTTAGTGGGTCCCTGTGATTCATCCTTAATGTGCTTATTCGTGCTGACACTGTGCATGCTGCCACTGACCACATTTGCATGCTGACCCTGTGCATGTCACCCTAACCATGTTATTCATGATGTTTATCAAGCACGATATTACTCACCATTCTCTTTATAGCAAATGTAAAGCGCCTAGAAATAGATTGAGTTCTCTGAGGGCGCTTTATCAAGTGCATTATTATTATTATTATACAAATGTATTGTATTTTAAGGCAGCCACGAGTGACCTAATCTTGTTAATTCATTTCTCAGTCACAGAAGACTACCAGCCCTCTAGACCTTAGTCCCCTTGTTCTACTTCTACAATGAATAGATCAGCTACTAGCATGCATTAGGAACATGGAGAATATGTCCTTAGCCTCAGGTCTTGTCACTACAACTTTCAAAACGACTGGAGTTAGGCCACGGATTAAAAAGCAGCACTAGACAAAGAGAACTTATTTATACAAGAAACTTTCGCCAGGGCTTTCTATTGGCATGCTTACCAAAGACACTGGAATAAGTAGAGGCAGACCAGCTAAACTCTTACATTGAAACTTCAAACCTAACAAGTAATTTCTAGTCTGATTTTAGAGGAAATCACTCCACAGAGTTAGCAGCATTGCTTCGGGTGTAGAACGACTTTTCAGGAATGCTGATACAGGTAAAGTCTCTCTGCTTGTTTTGCTTTACCTTTCGGGAGCGTTTGATACTATTGATCACAAAGTTCTTCTCAAGCGCCTCTCATCTCACCTGGGCATCACTGGCACTGCACTGCAATGGTTCAGGTCCTACATCAGTAAGAGACTCCAGTGTATTGATGTGAATGGACAAAGATCATCCGAGGAACAACTAAAGAACAGGGGGAGGGGAAGGGAGGTGGGTGGTTATCTGAGGGCTCTGCTTCTTTTCACAGTTTGTACTCTCCCTCTTGCCGATGTGATCCCCAAGCACAACCTAGGCTTTAACTTCTATGCAGAGGACAACCACCTTTGCTTTGATTTCTTCCAGCCCTCTAGCACTGTCAAATTATCTCAACTCCATTGCTGCCTGCATTGCTGACATCCGCAAATGGATGGCAGCAATCTTTTTCAAATCGAATGAATTTAAAACTAACTTACTAGTCATGGTAAAACCAAGTGTGACTCAAAAATGGGAAAGCTTAATGCTCAAAAACGGCTCTGCCAGAACATCTCCAGTACAATCTACATGAAATTTAGGTATTCCAAAGTCACCTATCACAAGCCGACCACATCAGCAAGTCGGCCTACTTTCAGCTACATAACATTTTCTAAAATTCGGGCTTGCTTAGATAGGGATACTGGATCCAATTTGGTCCATGGAATAGTGACATTCTATCACGACTTCTGTAACTCACCGCTTGAAGGTCTACCGACCTATGCATTCAGGTGCTTACAGTTGGTGCACAACTCGGCAGCCTGGAACTCACTCCCGAGTGTTGTCACGACATCCTCTGACTCGAAGACATTTAAAAAGAAGCTAAGAATGCACATGTATGCGCATTTGCAGAGTCCTTGAGATTTGTCCTCTATGTGCTAAGGTGTGCTAACACTTTGCGCGTTACCACTAACCATATTTGCATGTTGACACTGCATATTACCACTAACCACATGATCAGGCTTGCTGTACAGCATATGCAAAGTGCCTGGAAAGAGATTCAGTTCTCTGACGGTGCTACACAAATTTATTATTCTTATTCTTTGTATGTTTCAGGGACGAGGCACTGAGACTCAGTTTTGCAGCTCACTAAAGAGTCGAGTGTACAGGCTTATAGTAATCACGGGCTTCCAGAATGCTGTGCAGGTTCAAGCCAAAATTCTTTCTCTCCTAAAACGCTAATTTTATGCTCGAATCCCTCTTTCACATTCCGCCTTAGGACACATTGCTTACTCATTGCACGTGAACCGCTGCCCGATGCATAGCATGGTTGTTACTACGGTTGTTTCGATCGAACTTCTACTTCGATCTACTTCTACTTCTACTTCGATCTACTTTCGACCTACGTCTGTCGGTTGGGCGGGACAGTCTCTCTCTCTCTCTCTCTCTCTCTCTCTCTCTCTCTCTCTCTCTCTCTCTCTCTCTCTCTCTCTCTCTCTCTCTCTCTCTCTCTCTCCTTCTCTCTCATTACTGGTTTTTCTTTTACAGGACGCATCAACTACAGCACAGATTCACACACAGGTGCAAACGAGCACACTCAGGCAGGCATGCATGCACACCTGCAAACTGGTCAATGCTACTCTTTGGTACTTAACCGATATTGGGCAGCATTGGTAGAGAATGCGAGAGTGCTGCTTGGCACACAAGCCAGGGGCGCTCTGCGCACATCTCGGCTGCCGAAAAAGGTAGTGCAGCTGCGCCGGCAGCCGGGAGGGAAAGTGCCCCGGGGCAGCTGCACAGTGGGCGCTGCGCCAGCTAACCTTGCTCTTGATCTCCTCTTTGTATCCGGGTGTGTCCGTGTCCGGCGGGAATGCAACAGACACCGAGACGTCGTATGGCTTCACCTATAAGCCGATGTCACAATATCCACAAACGTACCGACCAGTGCCGCTTGCGTGCCTCCGGCAATGAGTAAAGTGCGACGGGACATGAAGCAGCAGCAGCAGCAGAAGAAGCAGTGGAAGCAGCAGCAGAAGAAGGAGCACTGATGCCAGTCGAATCGCATCAGCGCCATTGGATGCAATTGACCAGCCCCAGTCGGCGTGATGCAAATGAGCTCAAATTACGTCTCCTTCGCTCACGTCACGAGAGAGCTAAACAGGAGCAAAGCACGCGATTAGACTCACGAGCGTGCCTCGTGTGCCTGCCCCCTGACCTTCGTCGTGTGCCTACTCCAAGAAATGAACTGCAAAGCAGCTGCTGAGCTAAATATAAAAAGTTGCTCGATATGCACAAATCGCCAGTTCACCGTGGACGGCACGACAAATTCTCTGTTCATTCTACCGCTACGACGGGCAGGGGGAAGGGGCTCAACACCAACTGAGCCAGGCATACGGTTCAGTAGACCGTCCAGCAGCTAGTCGAGGTGGCCATAGCAGTGGCAGTAGGAGCATCAGGAGGATCCATTGCAGCTTGAGACTTGAGGGCAGCCAAGGCAGCTAGTGCTGGAGCAGCCACCTCCCTCCCCCAGTCAGCACACTCTGAGGCCTGTATAATATTAATAATAACAATAATACATTTTTATAGCACCCTCAGATAACTTTATATCTTACTAGGCACTTTACATATGCTGTAAAGGAAGCAGGGTCAAATTATTAGTGATAACATGCACCATGTCCACAAGCATAACATAATAATACCAATATATTTGTATAGCACCCTCAGAGAACTGAATTCTTTCTAGGCACTTTACCGATGCACAGGGTCAAAATGTAAAATATGGTTAGTAGTAGCATGCACAATATCAGCTCGAATAAGCACACAAAAGAAGAATGGTGTGACGACAGTCGAGAGTGAGTTCCAGGTTCTTGGGAACTTAAGAACTAAAGGCACGGTCTCGGGTTCTTACAAGGTATAGCTAATCGATTTGAGTCAGAAAAGCAGGTGGTATGATTCCCAGCCTGCTGGTGGAGTGGTTCCAATAGATGGAGTGCTGGAGCCAGAGAATGAAAGAACCTAAAAGTGGGAGACAGAACCTTGAATTCGATGAGCTGCTTGATTGGAAGCCAGTGCAGGTCGGCGAGAAGTGGTAACTTCGAAGCTCACGAAAGACAAGCCTAGCTGCAGAGTTTTGCGCCAACTGTAAGTGCCTGATTGTACAGGCCGGTAGACCAGCAAGCAGTGAGTTACACAAATCAAGACGGGATGTCACAAATGCATGGACCAGCTTAGATGTGGTATCCCTGTCTAAGCAAGACCGAATTTTAGCAAAATTATGTAGCTGAAAGTTGGCTGACTTGATTGTGGAGCTGACGTCGTCCTGCAGTTAAAGGTCACTATGGAACAGGACACCCATATTTCGACTAGATGCAACAGGATATATGCTGGCAGAGCCGATTTTGAGAGTTAAGCTTTATAATTTCTGAGTAACACTTGGTTTGCCCGTAACTAGTAAGTTAGTTTTATCGTCAATCAAATTAAGAAAGTTTGCTGCCTTCCATATGCAGATGCAGCAAAGGAGTTGAGAGAATTCGAAGTGCAGGGGAGCTTGGAGGGATCAAAGCAAAGGTACAACTGAGTTTCATTTGCATAGAAGTGAAAGCCTAGATTGTGTCTGACAATCTAAACCGTGAAAAGAATGGGACCACGCACAGATCCCTGAGTTATCCCATACTTATGAGGTTCCTCGGATGATCTTTGTCCACTCACATCGATACTCTGGAGTCTCTCACTGAGGTAGGACCTGAATCATTGCAGCGCAGTGCCAGTGATGCCCATGCAAGATGAGAGGCGCTCAAGAAGGATTTGGTGATCGATAGTATCACAAGCTACCGAAAGATCGAGCAAAACAAGCCAATGAATTCTACCTAAGTCTGCATTCCTATGTAGGTCGCTATACACTTGCAGCAGTGCTGACTCTGTGGAGTCATTAGCTCTCAAACCTGACTGGACCTTACTTGCTAGGTTTGATATTCCCATATACGAGTTTAGCTGGTCTGCCACAATTCGTTCCAGTGTCTTTGATAGGAGCAGAGAAGGGAGAATGGGCGGAAGCCGGTCAAGTTCGCTTGGTCTGATGTTGCTTCTTTTTTAATTAGTGGTCCCACTACAGCCTTATGAAAGGTGCTGGGACATGACCTAAGGCTAAGGACATATTATTATGTTAGTTATGCATGACATGCTATTTCTTGCACACAGGATCGAAATGAGATCAAGACATCTGAGAGGTAGAGGAGGACTAGGTACCTAGAGAGGGCGACAGATCACTGCCACCATTGGCTGCTTGGTGTCGGAAAGACTCAGAAAAAGAGGTTCGAAAGACTGCTTCGAGGGGACTGCAAACGGCTTGAAATTGAGGGAGTGTCGTATGACAATGGCTACTCCACCACCAGTGTTAATTGATCTAGGGGTATGGAAGAAGAGGAAGCCTGTCGGGGTGGTGTAGGCTATGGCGAGGAAGTTACTTAATGTCAGCCAGGTCTTGGTCGAAGCAAACAGGTCGAGATTGTCGTCAACGATCACATCATGTATTATTTGGAGTTTATTGCACATTGAGCAATAAATTCCAACGAAAAGCCTTGAGATGGCATATTGCAAGCTTCCGGTTTTAGCTCATTGCAGGCGTTGCGCCGCTACCCGCAGTAGTGAGTTGCAGTTGCTCAGTCATAAATGTGCAGCAGCGGAAGTGAAGGTGATAGAAGCGGCAGCAGCCACATGGCAATGGCAGGGCAGTGGAAGCAGCAATGGCTGTTGGCAAGAGGGCAGTACTGGCAGCAGTAGTGGCAGCAGACAAAGGCAAGCACGCTTACCTCCATGGACAGGGATTCGGCGAGGCCTCGCAAAGCAAACTTGGATGAAGAATATGCACTGTACCCGAACAGACCGACCTGGCCAGCCTGCGACGAGACGAGCACGATGTGCCCGCAACGTCGAGCCTTCATGTCCTTCACTACGGCTAGCGTGGGGTTGACGCTGCCGAGGTAATTGATCTCCATGAGCCTCTACAACAAGAGGAGAAATGAAATAATAATAATAATAATAAAGCACTTGATAAAGCACATTCAGAGAGCTCAATCTCTTTCTAGGCGCTTTACATTAGCTGCAAAGGGAAAAGCGATTGAATGGAGAGTAATATCATATTTGATAAACAACATGAATAACGTGGTTAGGGATGACAGGCACAGGGTCAGCAAGTGAGATTAGTGGCGGCATGCACAGTGTCAACACGCGTAAGCACATGAAGGAAGAATCACAGGGACCCACTAAATGCTGTCCTAAATACGTGCGTTTTTAAGTTCTTTTTAAATGTGGTCAAGTCAGGGGATGTTCTGATGCACGTCGGGAGTGAGTTCCAGGCTTTGGGAGCATACAAACTAAATGCATGGTCTCCAAAGGATTTGAGGTTTGTACGAGGTATTGGTAAGCTGTTGGATTCCGAAAAGCAAGTGGTACGATGCTTGGCCTGGTGGGGGAGTAGATCTGATAGGTAGACTGGAGCCAGAGAATGAAGTGAACTAAAAGTGAGCAAAAAACCTTGAAGTCGATCCGTTGCTTGACTGGGAGCCAGTGCAGGTCGGCAAGAAGTGGTGTGATGTGGCAACTGTGCCGCTCACGACAGACAAGCCTAGCTGCAGAGTTTTGCACCAGCTGTTAGTGCCTGATTGAACATGCCGGTAGGCCAGCAAGCAGTGAGTTACAGAAGTCAAGACGGGATGTCACAAATGCATGGACCAACTTAGACATGGTATCCTTATCTAAACAAGCCAAATTTTAGCAATGCTATATATCTGAAAGTAGGCAGACTTGACTGGAGCTGATGTGGTCGCCTAACGAGAGGTCACTCTAGAACATGATACCTAGATTTCGAGCTGAAAGACGTGCCAACAAGAAATGACACTCTTTCTCCGAGGTTGCCCTCTTTACGCAGCAAAGAAGGCCCCATTGCAGCCATTGCAGGCGCTTCACAGAACAGGCAGCTCTCAGCCTCACGATGCAAATGCAGGGAGGGGGACCGGACAGACAGAGAAAGAGCCGCTCGCTCGCGAGCACACACACAAACACACACACGGCTATACATGACTGTACATTGGGACATTGGCGATGAGGCAATCGTGCACACTCAATCTCTCGAAAAGCTTGCAGAGCACACATCCGGTACGGCGCAGGTGTACCTTGAACTCGGACACAGGTGTGTCCTCGAAACTGGCGGCGCTCGAGGTACCCGCACAGTTCACCAGCACGTCGACCGGCCCGACGGCTCTCTCAGCCTGTATATCAGACATCGGTGACAGCAGACGATCGCTGCCCAAGCCAAGGTGCTGAGATGCCGAAACATCTGAGCACGACGCTGTGAGGCATCGATTCGCGCAGATGCAAAGAAGGCATGCTCAACAGGAGAGAAGCGCTCACCAATTTCACTACGACTTCGACATCAAGATATGAGCCGGCCACGTCCACGGAGAAGGCTTGCACTCGCTGCAGTACAAAAAGAGAGCTGAATGGCACAGTTTCTCAACGATTCAATACAAATGTATGGTGTTCCTCGGAAACCCGTGCTTGGTCTGCTTCTTTTCACAGTTTACACTCTCCCTTTTAACGATCTGATCGCAAAGCACAATCAAGGCTTTCACTTTTATGCAGAGGACACTCAGTTGTACCTTTGCTTCGACCCCCCCCCCCGCCATCCAGCACGTCAAAATCTCTCAAGTCACTTGCTCATGTATTATCTATAATAATAATACACTTGATAAAGTGCCCTCAGAGAACCCAATCTCTTTCTAGGTGCTTTACATTTGCTGCAAAGGAAACACGACCGAATGGTGAGTGGTATCATGCTTGATAAACAACATGAATAACACGGTTAGGGGTGACATGCACAGGGTCAGCATGCAAGCGTGGTTAATGGCAGCATGCACTGGGAAGTATTGCTCTAAGAAAAGTGATTAAGGCCCATGGAATAGGATATCACTTTTATGCTGACGATACTCAGCTCTATTTGTCATTCAAACCGTCGGAATCTGCTGTAGCAACTGACAAACTGAATACTTGCCTTGCCGACATTCGATCCTGGATGTAGGAGAATTTCTTGACGATAACACCGAACTGCTGCTCATAGGACACCCTAAGCGTGTGGCTGGATTAAAAAGCTTTGCTCTTCTACTAGGTGATGCTGTTGTGCGACCATCACCACGTGCTCGAAATTTAGGTGTCGTTTTCGACAGCTGCCTAAATTTTAAAAGCTTCATTCAGAAGACTGCTTCTACAGCTAGCCATTACGTCTGATCCCTATCTAAGATTAGGAGCTGTCTTCCACAATGGCTTGTAAAAAAATTTAACTAGCTCCTTAGTTCTGTCTCGGCTTGATTATTGTAATTCCTTTTTGGCTGGGCTACCAAAAAAAGCAACTAGGTCACTGCAGCTGGCTATGAATATGGCTGCAAGGCAAGTCTTCAGTTCCAGAGGTTTGACCACGTGTCTCCTTTGCTAAAAGAGCTAAGATGGCTGCCGGTTGATCAACGGATACAGAGCAAAGTTCTTATGATGACACACAAGGCCCACCACGGCTTGGCTCCTCCATACCTAGCTGAACTGCTGCACCAGTTTCAGCCTCTTCGTACCCTCAGGTTCTACATGGACAATAAATTAGCTGTTCCATTCCTGCGTTAAAGACCGTTAGCTAAAGAAGCTTTAGCTCTACAGGTCCTAGACTGTGTTACTCGCTTCCAAAATTCTTACGCAACAGCAACTACTCTCCTGCTGCCGACCACGGCTCATCCTTTTCAGTGGTCCTGAGCTGCTACTTCCATACTATTTCCCTAACTCAACTGACTCTGCTATGCTTCTCATTTTCTCTTTGTTGTGTGAGATGAGGTCTATTGGCTACCGAATGCATACCGAAAGCCGATTAGGCTGTGAGTGCGCTATACAAAACTCTCCTGCGTAACACCCACATGGTCTTTATGACTTTGTGGAGTTACAGACGGAGATATATTACATTGCAGACATCTGCACATGGATGACGACAGCAAACTTTCTCAAATTGAATGACTATAAAACCGACTTCCTAGTTATGGGAAAACCAAGTGTGACTCAGAAATTGGAAAACTTTATGATCAAAAACGGCTCTGCCAGCATATCTCCAGTAAAATCTGCACGAAATCGAGGTGTTTCAAAGTGACCTATCACCAGATGACCACATCAGCTCGACAGTAAAGCCTGCCTACTTTCAGCCACGAAACATTGCTAAAAGTCGGGCTTGCTTAGACAGGGATAGTAAATACATATTGGTTCACTTGTTTGTGACATCCCGTCTCGACTTCGGTAGCTTACTTCTTGCTAGGCGACAGGCCTGTGTAATCGAGCTCTTACAGCTGGTGCAAAACTCGGCAGGTTGGCTTGTCTGTCGTAAGTCGCAATTGCCACATCACATCACTTCTCGCCGACCTGCACTGGTTTCCAGTCAAGCTGCGTTAAGGTTGTTTAGGTTCAGTCACTCAGTTTTAGATCCCTTCCTTCTCTGGCTCCAGCCTACCCGCCAGATCTACTTCCCCACAAGGCTAGGCATCATACCACCTGCTTTACCATGTACAAACATCAAATTCTTCGGAGACCGTGCATTTAGCTCCTGTGGTCTAAAAGCCTGAAAGTCACTTCCGACTGACGTCACGACATCCCCTGACTTGATATGTAAAAAGAAGCTCAAACGCACCTTTTTACGACAGCATTTAGTGGGTCCTTGTGATTTGTCCTTTGTGCGCTTATGCGTGCTGACACTGTGCATGCTAACACTAACCATATATTACATGTTGACCCTGTGCACGTCACCTCTAATCATGCTACGCTTATAATATAATTCATGCTTGTTGACATTGTGCATGTTACCACTAACCATTTTATCAGGCTTTCTTTATAGCATATGTAAAGTACCCAGAAAGAGATTCAAGTCCTCTGAGGGTACTATAAAATTGTACTACTGCTACTATTATTATTATTATAAGTATGAATGCAAACTAGGGATCAGGAACGATATTTGCCGTGAGCTGCTTGGCCCCTTAAAAATACACTGAATGTAGTCAATAGTCACCGGGTCCAAGGCATAAGGGGCTGTCAGGCAATACTGCGTATAAAAGAATAGACGGTGTAAGGAGGCCGGGGCGAAGGTGAACAAAAAAGAGGGCAGCCAGGAACAGGACTTCACCGAACGCCAGCTGCTGCAGAGAGATGCGAACTGAAATCGAAACAGAAAGCTTAGGCTTTCGGTGTGTGTGCATGGGCACCTCGAGTGCGGCCAGTTTCGAGGATACACCTATGTCCGAGTTCAAGGTACACCTGTGTCATACCGGATGTGTGCTCTGCAAGCTTTTCGAGAGATTGAGTGCGCATGATTGCCCCATCACCAATGTCCCAATGTACAGTCGTGTATAGCCGTGTGTGTGTGTGTGTGTGTGTGTGTGTGTGTGTGTGTGTGTGTGTGTGTGTGTGTGTGTGTGTGTGTTTGTGTTCACGATCGTCTCTCACTGTCTGTCCCGTCATCCCTCTGCTAAGTAACAGCCACGTCTTTGTGGCATTGCGGAGTTGCAGAAGGAATGTAATGCATTTGCAACGATTAAATAGCAATGGCTGCAACCCATCCAGATGAAACAGGCTGCAGTGCTCTGCATACCGGTTTGTACATTATTCATGCCTGCCACGACGACCGACATAACGACAATAGAAGAATCATCAAAACGCATTGCGGCTAGGAAAATAGCAGGAATGCGCGTTCAGGCACACGCAGCCGCCTCGAGCCGGGATCAGCACGCACAGCACAGGAGGCCATCTTCTCTAAGAGGCGGCAGCGGCGGCGGCGGCCACCGCACGGCCGCCCGACATTTACTCGCCTGACTTGTCGCGTCTTTCCGCTTTTTCGCTTCAATCTTCAGCTGTGCACTGTCCAGATCACTCTAAAACGGTACAGAAAACGACACGGAAGTCACGGACACTGCAGCTAACAGAAGCTGCCTGCCTCACCGGATATCACGCGACCACCTGGGAAGTTTGACCAGCTGCCGCACAGACGGTCACGAACAGTCGAAATCAACCGAAGGTCGAGGCTGGCTGGGCAAGGGGAAGGGAAGCAGATCTACAAGGACGGCAGAATTTCGGTTAGCTCACGTTTGAAAGGTCGTTCTGCCACCAATTTTTTTCGAAAAGATGAAAGGCCCGAGCCAACGGCGAGGGAAAGTGGCAGGTACCTACGATGCAAAGTATAGAGTTGGGGCTGCTGCTGGTCGCCCCCTCGAAATGGGACATTAATCTCAAATACCACTCTCTAGGTAGTAGTTGGGTGCTAGGAGAGCCATTTAAAAAATCGGCTTGAAATAACTGCCAACCCCTGATGATAAGAGAGAGACTTTTGGGATCATTCAGTGCCAAAATAGGCTTTCGGTGAAAAGCATGTAGCTAGCAGCCTTTGCATATTGCACAGTAAAGAAACGTGAGAGGCAGGCCAGTACTAGGCGGACAGATGAGAAAGCTAGCACACCGAAGCTAACTGCGCCGGCTGGAAATAAAAAGCATCCCGAGAAAAGGTGTCAGCATCACTCACAGGGTTTGTACAACTCAGCTCCACAGCCTACGGCCTGCTCAGCAAGTGTCGTGCTGCCAAGTGTACTTAAATTTTACAAGAGGACTTAAGGGCACAAGGCTTGTACTGTGGCAGCCATGCAGCTAGGTTGCAGAGGCAAGACAGGCACGAGAGAGAAAGAGAGAGACAGACAGACAATGAGATAGACAGAGAATAGGTGCTCCAATTTGTGGTTCGAGTGGAAGCCACCAACAGTTCTTTTGCAAGGTGGACACGGTGCTTAATTATTTGGACTTGAAAAAAAAGACTAATAACAGCATTTAAAAGTGTCACAGTTAGAAAAACTAACATTTGGCTTGGTATTTTGTTTCAAAAGCCTGAACAGAACAGAGCTGCAATCACCTGGCCCCAGCTAGCCACTAGGTGACTAGCCCCAATTCGAGAAAGAGGGAGGGAGAGATTAAGAGAGAAAGCGTGAGAGGGTGGAAGCAGGCGGGCACAGTATCTGGTCATGTAAGCTGCCTTCTGAATGAATGTATTGGAAATCATGCAATCATCAGAGGACAGAAGCGTTAGGGAGTGGTCTCACAGCCTTTGTACCTTTGATTAAAAGGATCGATTCCTAAAGGATATTCACAGCCACAGGCTTAGCATTACCGGCAAGAAGTTTGAGTTTTAATTACCTATTTGAAAAAGTCGACCTGCTTCGACAAAACTTTTGCCACAGGCTGGGACCACTTGCGACCTTGAAGAGGTGTAGCAACTGCTGGTATTCCAATTGCTCTTGCGCGCCAGCTGTGAGGCCAACGCCTCTCGAGAACAGACCCACGCCCGAATCCACATCCGGCTTGCCGTGGCAGACAAAGGACACTTCCCTCCTACCGACACTCTCCGCATGCCGGCTAATTACGAACACGTGCGCCAACACAGGCATGAACTGATGCACAAACAATAGCTCACAACGACCAACTACAAGTAACGCAGCAGAAAAAATGGAAGCACAGCTGAAATGGCAGAAAGCCAGTGTCTGGCCGGGTCAGATTGTGATAGAAGCAAGAGATAATGAGTGGTTCCTGAATTACAATAATTAGGAACCAGACATATCATAATGTATAGTTTAAACCACAGGAACTGGACATCTGTAATAATTGTTGGTCAGCCATACTCCTGGCTTCGGCGAGAGCGATACGCAATGGCTGGCTCTGATGCAGATGCGGCATTCTGCGGCTGTCGAATGGACTGCCCTGCGACAATGACGTGGACTATTTACAATATGTGGAGCTCGTTATTGTGGCCATGTCCTGCTACCGTAGACACACCTGAGCGCATATCAGTGCAGCAACTACGACTCGCAGGGTGGGGGTGCTTCAAGCTCTGCCGCTATTTGCCACGCTATCTGCAAGCACTACCACCACCACTACTACCACTGCCGCCACTACTACGCTGGTGCCGTATTTGCAGCAGAGGACTGAAGCGCAGATGCAGCTGCAGCGCGGCTTGCAACAGTAGCAGCATACGAAGCAGGTAGTGACGAAGCAGCACTGGACGACGGCTGGTAAATAGACACCGCGAGAGGCAGCAGCCGGAGAGGGAGATGGTGACGCAAATCGCTGCGAGCAATCTTGACACGTGCGACCTGCAGAGCAAAGGCTTCTATGACCATTTGGCATTTGGCAGCAAAGGCAGAGGGTCAAAGACAATTGACGGCAGGCAGGCAGCCACACTCTCCCTGTACACCGCAGCCGCTCAGCTAGACGTGCGTCCGTGGAACAGCTTGCACAGACAGGCAGCAGCTGTCGACGATTAGAGGAGGTGCTGAGTCACTCTGCTCAGCTCCTGCACTCGCTGTAGCTAGCAAGCGTAGACACCAGCACGGCTCCAGAGCTAGCAGACCCCCTCTATGCAGGAGCCGCGCACGCGTGAACCACAAAGCACCATGGCGGCAACAGCATCCAACTCGTGGCAGACATGCAGCTTACCAGGTTACGCGCCAAGATCGTCACGTGAGCTCCTCGGCTGGCTGCTTCAATGGCCACTGCCAGGCCGATGCCCTTCGACCCGCCGGTCACCTGATCGAGGGTGGAAGAGCGCGTGGAAGAAGCCACGGCACCAAGCAGGGGAGCTCACGCCCGGCATGCAGGGAGCTAGTGTGGCGGCGCACGAGAGAGAGAGAGAGAGAGAGAGAGAGAGAGAGAGAGAGAGAGAGAGAGAGAGAGAGAGAGAGAGAGAGAGAGAGAGAGAGAGAGAGAGAGAGAGCCTTTTCGCAGCTCAAACGTCGAGGCGGATCGGCAAACTTTGAATCGACAGAGAAATCCAGAGGCAGAGGTTGCAGCAACCAAGGGTGCTGCCCGGCCTGGGGGCACGAGCGAGCTTGTGCTGTAGGAGCTGCAGGCAGTCGCTCGGTCCTCAAGCTTCCACCACCGAGCTGGTTTGGTCCGGCAGTTAAGGCGCTCGCCCCGACCAAGGTCTGGTGGCTGAGGTCACGGGCTCGAGCCCCGAGGCATATGTGAAGTGCCTGAATAGAGATTTAAGTTCTCTTGGGGCGCCATACAAAGGAATTATTTATATATATGCATATATATATATATATATATATATATATATATATATATATATATATATATATTTAATGAAATATATATATATATATGTGTGTATGTATATAAAATGAATTATGTAATTGTCAACCTTCTGCATCTCCTCCAGCACAGACAATGCACACCGAAAGCTGCTTAGACTTTGAGAGTGCTTTATAAGGAGAAATTACATTATTATAATATTATATATATATATATATATATATAATTATATTATACTATAATAAGGGGAAACTAGCCTGTGTAACACGCACTTCTTCGACCTGGCTCTATGGAGTTACAGATGGAGGAGACACATTGAAATCGTATTTTAACTAGCTGCCCCGGTTGCCTAAAATCATAGCCAATACCATTGCACGTAGCCCCGTTTTCTTCTCTTACTAATGCAAACCTCCAATAGAACACATTCTGTGTCGCCATTTTATTTGCACATTCAGCAACAGCTACCTACAGCTAAGCCTGTAACGAATGCTAAAGACAGCAGGATGTACTTACCCCAGTCGAATTCAGTTATCGCATTGGTGAAGCGCACCCACAATGCGCCTGCTCATTTCTAAACCACCAGCAATCCATTCAATACAGGAAATTATGCTTGCCTTATGCACCGGTTCAATTCCCGAGACCAATGAGATAGATTTGTCCTCGGTCGAAAAAGTGTGGTCACAGCAGCTTGTGCAACACACGCGCCAGGCAGCAAGCTCAGTCTCACTTTCCGCTTTACCGCTTTATTTTACGTACAAACAGTGCAGCAACATGCGAAACTATTTGAGCAAACCAAACTTGTGTCGCACTTTTACAAACGTCGCATAGTATATCGGTCTACTTCAGCCACCTTCAGTCGGCTAAAACAAACGTGCTTGGCTCGTGTCATCAGGAACAACTCTGCGATGCACTAAACGCTGGCCGAGCCCATTGCCAAAAACCAGCAACAACAAGCTAACAAACTGTAAAACAAAGGCATCAGATTGCACGCACATCTCTGTGTACACAATGTGCACTTTAAAATCCGCTCATGTGAGCAGCAATCAGGTGAGCAATGAAGTGTGGCAGAAGAAAGGAGAACCGCAGAAACTTTAGGCCAACCATTTCCTGCCCATCGCCCCCCCCCCCCAAAAGGAGACCGTGAAAGATCTGTAACGAGGCGAGGAAAACAAGGCTACCAAACTCGTGGCTGCCGACGAGCTTGGCTGCCGACGAGCAACCAAGCTAGAGAACGGTAAATAAAGACAGAAAAACGAGCCGGACAAGTGAATTGGTGCACGCCAACGACCGATGAGGCCCGAACCGAGTGACAATATTAATAACAAGTCGCTTGCATAGCATCCCTAGAGAAATAAAATCTCTATCCAGGCTCTTCGCAACTGGCTGCAAGCGAAACGAAGCCATTGCTGGAGAAGAAGGACTGCAGCAACTGCTGCTGCTGCCACAGAAGCCATGAAGTCCAGAAGTCACCAGCCACCAGCAGACCAGGCTCAAGGGAACGAATGACGAACGACATGGTTGCAGGTTAGGTTTGCCACTGCTCAAAGTGCACGTATCGCTGGTGCTTCTTAAAAAAAAGGAAACAAGTGCCCAAGTACCAAAGGTGGTAATGATGGCACAGAGCATTGCCTTTTTTTCGGAGCACAGTCGCATCCGACATTGCGAACACCTGCTCTCCGATTGATAACATCTCGAGCAACATAGATCCGCAGCAGCCTGGTAGAATTAGACATAGTGAATCCGAACTTGATCTTGAACCTGATAGAAAAAACCGGCCAAAACCGGCTTCGATTGAGTCCCGAATGGCGTCTCGAAAATCAAACTTAAGTAAAATAGTAAAATAGCAAAATAATAAATAATAATAATTAATAAATAATAAATAATATTAATAATACATAGTAAATAGTAAAATAATAAAATAGCACGCCAGCCTCGTCGACAGCTAGCACTCAACGATGAAGCTGCTTTTTTCAGCCGTCCGTAGTACAAAGGCTTAATAATAATACATTTGTATAGCACCTTCGGAGAACTTAATCTCTGTCTACGCACTTTATATATGCTGTAAAGGAAGCGAGATCAAATTATTAGTGATAAAATGTACAATGTCAACAAGCATAACATTATAGCGCTAATTTAGCCCAGTGGTGCTGGCTTCGACCAAAGTGAATGAATTTGATGACCGAAGTCGTGGGCTCTAGCCCCGTGACTTATTTGAAGTGTTAAGTTAATTAAGCGTTAGTTCTTTGGCCGCTAAACAAATGAATAATATGTTTACATAACATTTAGAGTGACATGCGGTGTCAACATATAAAATATGGTGAGTGGTAGCATGCACAGCGTAGGCACGCATAAGCACACAGAGGACATATCACAAGGACTCACTAAATGATGTAATAAGCAGGCGTGCTTTAAGCTTCTTTTTAAATGCCGTCAAGTCAGGGGGGTGTCGTGACGTCAGTCGGAAGTAAGTTCCAGGCTTTGACGGTATACGAACTAAATGCACGGTTTCACTTCTGCGGCAAACTAGTACATGAAAAGGCCGTGATAGCCCAGTATGCAAGGTTCTCGCTCTTCCGCGACCGAGGTCGTGGGTTCTAATCCAGCAGTTGGCAATCCTCTATTGCCAACTGCAAGCGGCGGTGCAAGCCTTTAGGGCTCTTCTGCCGCAATACAAATGAAGCTGTTAAATCAGCTAAATTTATTTACTTACTTTGTTACAGCTCGGTCAAAACTGACAGCCTTAAAATAGCCAAAATTATTCCAGTCTCCCAAGTAATGCAGAATCCCTAGTAGCAGTGGCCAGGCTTAAAAGGTGGAAGCTATTGGCAGCGGAGGGCGGCGGGAGAGGGGCGGCTAGGCACTGCCGCTGCAGGGCGCTCGGACAGAAGACTCACCAGGACATGCCGGTTCACAAGACAGACGCAGCGAGCCGTCGACCATCTTTTGTACAGTAAAAACGTCAGCGACGAGACGAGCACGAGAGCCGCACCGGCAGAAAGCACGTCCATGACCGGCGGCAGACGGTCACTCGCGAAGGACAGCCGGCCTAACTCATAGATATCCATGGAAAGAGCATCCGACCTTGGCATTGCTTCGACTTCCGTCGCCACTTCCGCGAGCCTTGCGGGTTGCTCCCGCTGAGCGAGCTGCTTTTTCCGACGGACGGAACTCGTGATAAGGCGGCGTCAGCCGCGTGAACTTCGAGCGGCCGGGCATCTGGTCTAGCCGTGCGGGTGACGCAGACCGCGACTGACACGCTTTACGTGCGAGAACCAATTTCGCCGCGTCAGGCATTACAGGGTAATAATAATAATAATGCACTTGACAAAGCGCCCTCAGAGAACTCAATCTCTTTCTCGGCGCTTTACATTTGCTGCAAAGGGAAACGCGATTTAATGGTGAGTAATAGCATGCTTGATAAACAACACGAATAACATGGTTAGGGATGACATACACAGGGTTAGCATGCAAATGTGGTCAGTGGCAGCATGCACAGTGTCAGCACGAATAAGCACATTAAGGACGAATCACAGGGACCCACTAAATGCTGTCCTAAATAAGTGTGTTTTAAGTTCTTTTGAAATGTGGTCAAGTCTTGGGATGTTGTTACTCAAACGGGAGTGAGTTCCAGGCTTTGGGAGCATACGAACTAAATGCACGGTCTCCAAAGGATTTGAGGTTTGTGCGAGGTATTGGTAAATTGCTGGATTCCGAAAAGCGGGTGGTACGATGCTTGGCCTGTTGGGGGAGTAGATCTGAGAGATAGGCTGGTGCCAGAGAATAAAGTGACCTAAAAGTGAGCGACAAAACCTTGAAGTCGATCCGTTGCTTGACTGGGAGCTAGTGCAGGTCGGCGAGAAGTGGTGGCATGTAATTCATCTGTTTACGGGTAGAGAATAGCGCTCCTCACTGCCTACCTCGTCGCACTAAAAACTGTAGCTCCTCGGAAAGATACTTATGCTACTTTCGACTTGATTTGCCTCTGTATGTAAAACACAGCGTTAGGGCCCCGCCGTCGGACATTTCCGTTTTCGATTGCCGACCTGCAGTGCGCATATATGTCAAGTGCCTAGAAAGAGATCGAGTTCTCTGAGGACGCTGTGCAAATTAAGGTGCTCGCCCCGACCAAGGTCTGGCCGAGGTCGTGGGCTCGAGCCTCGAGGCATATGTGAAGCGTCTGAATAGAGATTAAGCTCTCGTAGGAAGATATGCAAATGAATTATGTTTTTTTACTTATATATTCGAATAGTATGTTATTTTCGAGGACCGTGGTAACCTTATCCGGCGTCCTTGACCGCTTAGGTCCTTATCAAACCCTCGCTCGCTGCAGCTGCTGGTAATTGGATATCAGCTTATTAGCCTAGCTTTCAAACTAAGCTTAGCTTACTTGCTGGATATTAGCTTCTTTGACGGCCTCATTTCTATAGCGGCAGAAGAGACTTGAAGTCTGTCACAGCCGCTTTCAGTTGGAAAAACAGCATCGTTCACTGCACGATTCGAACGCACGACCTCGGTCGTGAAGAGAGAGCACCTTACTTACCTCCTGGGACGATGACGCAAAGCGCCGAGCCGCGAACCTACATCGGTTTCCACCGGCTCGACGCTATCAACTGGCTGCGGCAGGAAGCGCCCATGCCAGAAGAAGGTCAAGAAGTGAACGCACACCGCTGGCGAGCCACACGCTTGCATGAGACATTTTCGTCACATGTATGCGAGGATCATTACCATCTCGGAGACCCTCTTTGCATGCGACTACGCTCGCGGTTTGAGGTTGCGATTTATGAGCAACCGGCTTGCTAGCTTATGGATGCCGGTCTGCTTCTCGTGCCGTGTTCGCGAAACGACCGAATCCAAGCACAAGGAATATGCTCGGGCACCGACGACCTGGCGATTACTGCCAGCGTCTATTGTAGGAAAGGCTTATCCAACGTGAGAAAACGGACCAAACGGATCGGCTGTGCTGGCTCAGATTTCTATCTGATAGCGTACAAGCAAACATCGGCAAAGGATTGATTCGATGCGACTAAACGATGCTGGCGAATCCGTTGGCATTTTTTCCTTAATGGCGCGGGAATTCTACTTACAACTAAATACATTCAAAAGTATAGAAAAATTGCTAAAAGAAAAAACTGGAAGGTCGATATAAAAGAATGCATACAAAATTAACTAAAGATGAAGCCTCGAAGATTAGAAGATTCACAGCGACCTGCGTGGCACGTGATACGGGTTGGCGGAATACAGCGATGTTTCCTAGGGCTCTCTCTCTCTCTCTCTCTCTCTCTCTCTCTCTCTCTCTCTCTCTCTCTCTCTCTCTCTCTCTCTCTCTCTCTCTCTCTCTCTCTCTCTCTCTCTCTCTCTCTCTCTCTCTCTCTCTCTCTCTCTGAGAAAGGACTCGGTAGATAATGCAGTTCGACGGTTCTATTTTTGCTGCTTACTACGATTCCGACAGTGCTGTCTTGATTTCACTTCTGGAGCCATGTCCTGGTAACCTGCTGACATTTAGGAAACGTTCACCTCATCAACTTTCATCTTTCACCCCAGCTTTCTCGTGCTTTTTTTTCTGGTGGGTCACATAACCTCGGTGGCTCGAAGGAAACATGAGATTTATCAAATGTAAAGTGCCTAGAAAGAGATTGAGTTATCTGAGGGTGCTATATCAAATTTATGATTACTATAATTATTACCTGGCAAGTGGAATGTGAAGTGTTAGCTATTCCGCTCCACGAAGCCAGTACGGACACGCCGATACTTCTGAAAAGCGGCAGCTTACTCAAAATGGCTGGTTGGATCAATTAACAACCGTGAGAGTGTTCGATCAAAAACCACTCTTTCCAGTCACCATCAGTATAGAGTCGGATTCACGACGAATTAAGCGTGTGGTTTATCGTATTAAAGCGCCATCAGTGAGAATTTGCCATATATCGCTAGATGGGTTTGTAATGCAATGGGCCTAATTGAGTAGGGCTGCATCAGCAATGGCCTCAGCATGTAAAACCAGACCGTATAGGCTGCCTGATAGTACAGCCTGGTTGCATCTAAAGCGATACAAAATAAGGTGGTATATCGTGGCATGCTGCTCTGCCTATAGCCATCAAATGCCAGTTGTAAATGAATTCTTACAATTTGACCATGTTAGGTAAAACTCCGTCAAGGACTGGCTTGCTAGTTTTACGTTGGACCATTATGCTTGTGAGCCGTAATAGCTCACTAGGTAAGCTGATTGCTTTTCACGACCACGGCCCCGAGGTCGTGGGTTCGAATTCTGTGGTGGGCGATCCTTTATCGCCACTGCAAGCGGTGGTGATAGCCGTAAAGGCTCTTCTGTCGCTATACAAAAAGAGGCTGTTAAATCATCTAGCATTTTTTTGTTATAATAGACGATGTAAATAATCAACATCTTGGGAAAACCACAGCAGACATTGAGATCGAAACTGAATATTCGATCACGACTGTGCCCCTTAGTTATTTGTATGCTACCGAGTATGCTTGACCGGATGTTTGACAAAAATAACATCGCGAGCTGTACCTTCCAAGTGGCAAGGTCAGCACCGTGTAACAAGTCATTCGGCTTCCACTTGGTAGAGAATAAGTTAAAGCTTAGCATGATCTGGCGTGATATCATTCGACTGGAGCTTTCGCCACCCCTTACAGTAATTTTAGCTCAATTTTCGACATCCGGAGCTGGTCGTAGCTGGAGCGAACAAACAATTCCAGTCGACATTTTAGGACTGCTTTACGACAGCCAATGCAGTTCTGATTGAATCGAGTTGCTTGGTAAATAAGGATAACAATACAAACATTTGTATTGGCCCTAAGAGAATCAAATCTCTTGCTAGGCATTTTGCATATGCAGGAAAGAAGCACGTCAAAGTGGTGAGTGATGACCCGTACAGCGGAGTCACGTGCATAAGCCCACAAAGAGAAATTGTTGACAGAGAGAGAGAGAGAGAGAGAGAGAGAGAGAGAGAGAGAGAGAGAGAGAGAGAGAGAGGGAGAGCAGATGCTGTTAGGAACATTAGAGTTTTTGAGCTTTTTTCAAGCGTTTTCAAATCAGGGATGTCGCGACGTAAGTCGTGAGTGAGTTCTAGGATTTGAAGCATACGAACTGAAGATATGGTGTCTGACTAATTTGAGGTTGGTTTGAAGCCCAGGTAAATGGATTGAGTCACATCAGTGGTAGAAATGAAGCCTAAAAAAATAATTAAAAAAATATATATAATTCATTTGTATAGCGCCCCAAGAGAACTAAATCTCTATTCAGGTGCTTCACATATGCCTCAGGGCTCGAGCTCACGACCTCAGCCAGACCTTAAGCCTAGCCTAAAGCGTCGTTGTTCGGATGGGTGGAGCACAAGAATGGAAGAACCATAAAAGTGAGTAAAATAACCTTGAAGTCCATTACTTTGTTTAGTGGTTGAGAGCCAGTGCAGGTCGATGAGAAATGGCGCAATGTGACAACTAGATGACTACGACCTTCAAGCGTAGCTGCTGAGTTCGAAACAACGGTAAGCTTTTTATTGCTCAGGCAGAAGACCTGCGATTAATATATAAGTTACAAAGTCAAGATGAAATGTCGCAAATGCATGGACCATGGCTGCGGTATCCCTGTCCAAGCGGACGAGTACTTTTGCAATGGTACGTAGCTGCAAACAAGCGGCCAAACTAGGTCGAGGATCTGATGCAGGTCATCCACTGAAACAGGGACTTCGGAACAGGACGCCTGGACTGCCTGCAGATGCTACATGAAATATGTCCGAGCAGAATCCATCTTGAGAATTACGTTTTCCAATTTCTAGGTACGGTACTAGTTAGTTGGTTTTTATCGCCATTTAATTTGAGAAGGTTTTCCATCCAGATGCGTATGTCGGCAATACATCTTGATGAGGAGTTCGGCGTGCTGGAAGGCAGGGAGGGATCAAAGCACAGGGAATGCTGCTGCTTGTCACCTACATAAAAATTAAACCCGTGATTGCTCGGAAACTGGGAGCGTACAAATTGTGAAAAGAAACTGAACGGCACAAACGTTTAAGGCACCACTATACTTTAAAGGCCCCTCAGATGATTTTTCCTTGCTAGGTCGAAGCTTTGAAATCTCCCTATGCCGATAGGACGTAAACTACTGCAGAGCTGTGTTAGTGATGACAGGCGCTCAAGTAGAACAAGGTCACGAGTAGCATCATGTGATGCCAAAGATAGATTCCACCTAAGTCAGCATTCCTGAAAAGGGCGTTATACACTTGCAGCAATGCTGACCGGAGTGACTAGCTCTAAAACCTGTCTGGAACTTACTGGCAATCTTTGAAGTTTTGATGTAAGAGTTTAACTCATATGCAACTTAACGTTCCAGCAGCGTTGGTAGGAACGACAGTAGATAGGGTGACAGGCAGAGGTTTCGACTTCTTACTGAGTAGCCTTACAAGTCTTTTTGAAGTATGCAGGGACGTATCCTGCGGATGACGATTTATCTATTATGTTACTTGTACGTGGAAGCAGGAAAAGCATGCAAGGGAAGGTCTCAGGAAGAGATCTGTAGATGTGGGAGATAGAGGGCTTCTAGCCTTCTTAGGACTAGGGGATGAACTTCCCCGAGATGAGTTATTACCCACTTCACGTGGTGGCAATAGCCACTGAGGCTCTTCTGCAGCTACATAAATGAGGCTGTTCAATCAGCCCTCACCTTGGCGAGGGCATTTGTTGCGTCAGGCCAGAAGTTCGAGATTGAGAAAAAGCAGGGAACCCTAAGGTGAAGAGTCCAGCAAAGTAGTCACGAAGCAAAGTTTTATTACGTGCTTATACGCATGTAGAGAGACCAGAGCCAGTACGTATGCACACATACTTATATCGATGAGTACTGGTTTGGCCCAGTGGTAAAGGTGCTTGCCCAGACCAAGGCCTGGCCGAGATCGTGAACTCGAACCCCGTGGCATTTGTGAAGCGCCTGAATAGAGATGAGTTCTCTTAAGGGCGCTATACAAATTAATTCTAATACTTAAAATAGCTTTAGGGTGCTAAATAAATAAAAATTATAGCTGGGGCCAACAGAGGCTGGATGCTTTGCTGGGCAACATCAACACATGCAAAACCAGGCTCCCACAGCGTAAGTGATTAGCTTTGGCTACGTTGAAAAATAGTCTTGGGCATACGTTCTGTCTACTGGTCTTATCATGTAAAAATGAATTACAAAGTATCCTGTGAGCTTCAAACAGCCACTAAATTCAATAATAAACATCCATATTAGAGGTGGGTGTGCTCAAACTACGATTAGGGTGGTTGTAACCCTCAAAAGGTTTTCGTGAGATTATTCAAGTAAGGATGGCAGCGATGGAAGGAGGGAGAGGCAGAATCTATGTATAGTGCGGATGGGACGGTGCAGCAGCAAATGGGAGAAGTGCCGCTTCTACAAGATCCTTCACTGCCCGAAAATTCTGGACAAGTGCAAAGCACTACGTCATCACAATCGACAAGGTACTTCCCCATAGCTGTATCACAAGCAGACGATTCACACGGCACTTGAACTTCACTGCAACTTGGCACTTGGTTATCATAATACTTCCCACGAGCACCAGAGCTGCCTGGTAGTGATATCCTCACTGGCATATCGTGGCCAGCTGTAACCCTACACAAAGGTGTAAGTAAGAAGTGCATGATAGTGCGTACTTCGTCAATGACCGCCAGCCAATCCTTGGTTTCGGGTGGCCAGTTATATAAGACAGAACATTCGTCGAGGTACACACGTACGACTACACGGTGCAGTAATACGTACAGCAAAGCATCACACGTCCGACATTCAGACAGGAGCCGATTTGATTCCACTGATAACCCAGCAAGATAGTGCACGTGTCTCAATAGATTTTTTACTGCCTGCACTGCAAACACGGCTTACAAAAACGCAAACCTCATCGTGCTTCGTAGAAAAAAAATTGAACGAGTTCGGAACACCGACGCATCCTTCAGCGGACGCCTACATGCAGTCAGAACTGCTCGCTCCTGGCAACTAGCTTTGCACAAGCAGCGGACGCGGCCTTCGTTTGCACCCAATCACTGCTCGGCCCCGAATATGCGCATTCGCAGACTGTTCACTTTGAAGGCTGTCGCGTCGTGGCTGGCAATCCAGTCACCTCGGTATATCTGCAAACGCAAGATGAAGATCCTCACAGCTTCTAATGCCAAGGCGAAAAAACGTGGGCACCGGCTGGCCGTCTCAGTGACCTCGACCCTCACCTTGATAACGTCGTAGCCTAGCAGTGCAAGCTGCCGCAAGCTCGACTCCACAGATCCGGTTAGCTTGTTCGAGTGTGTGCAGCACATGCTGTCCGGCAGCAACAGTATGCCGATCCTAAAAAAAAGAGCCGGCGCCAGGCCGAGGCCGAGTCAGTCAGCAGTGCACGCCACTGATCAAGGCCGAGTCAGTCAGATCGACCGAAGGTGGAGCATTGCAGCGGCACTCCGTCGAAGGCGACCTAGGAGACGAACTAGGAGACGCCGCCGAGCTTCATTCTGAATGATGCGCACGCTTCAAGTCGGGCTGAATGTTTGCAGGAAGGTGACGACAATTTGTAAGGACACAAATTGCGCACAAACCAACTGGCAAGGGTTCGACGGCACGTGACATTGGACAGGCTTCGCTAGCGGCAAAAAATGCAGCCTCCCCAGCAGCACGAAATTGCAACGGCAGCAACTAGAGCTGTAAGGACGGTTCGGCATCGGCAGGATCGAGCACGACAGGCAGCTGCCAGAGCCAGAGATGATGCGCACGCTGCAGTCTGCACTGCTGCACAGCAGATCCAGTCTCTGCTAGCGTTTGGGACATGGCAGCAGCTCCGATGTATGGGAATCACGTCGCCCGTACAACAGTGACAGCAGAGGCTGCAACGGTACCGTCTGCCATGGTGGCAAGCAGCTTCGGCGGCAGATGGCAAAGGGGTCGGCTGCAGCAGCAGCAGCGGCGGGCCGAGGCAAGGCAAGGCAAGAGTCTTTTCCCTCACCTCTTGGCGTCAGCAGGCAGTGAGCTCAGCGCGTCGGCTTTGACCGGTATGCCATTGACCAGTGCAAGCTCGAAATCTGTCAATGGAATGACCCTTTCCGAGATCGCTTAGACAGTCAGGGCACAGCGAGCAACATGCGTAGGATCGCTTAAAAAATGGCCGACAAGAAGTCACTCTGCGGATCGCCGGCAGAAGGCACGGAGTGCGGATCACCGGCAGAAGTGGCACGGCTAGGCGGCGGCACTGCAGGATCAAAAAGCAGCTTGCACTGACACGGCCAATAATCGGCGCCTAATAAATGCGCAGGTAAATCGTGAGGGGGTGCACGGACAATTCAGCTGCCGGCGGACTAGAAGTAATGCGACTCAACTCAACTCTCGAATGCACACAAATCTCGAAGCACTGTAACAGGTAGACGAATAAAAAATAGCAAGTCACAGCACAGCATTTTCATTGGACCCTGACAAGCGTATATCGGTCTAGGTACTTTGCATAGGCTGAAAAGGAAGCACACCAGGCATCGATCAGCAGCAGCATCGGTGACGTCACTCAGCATCGGTGCATGCGCTCGCAGCTCGGCAAAATGGGTGGCGAAATGCTGCTACTGTGCGCGGCCATCACTGACAGGGTCGCAGGGGGTCATGCCGTCGAGTCACCGCCAGGTGCCCCTTGGCTTGGCGAGTGGACTGGCGTGCGCACTCACCGAGCCTGTGGAAGTATGGCGTGATCGAGTCTCGTGCGTAGCGGTCCGGCCCGAGTGCTGACGCGAGCACGCCGTCGACATCGGTAAAGAAGCGACGTCCGACGTTCGTCCGGTCGTCATGGGCTGCACGAAGAGGACGAGAGAAAACGCACCGGTGAGGCACAGCAAACGGCGGTCGAGCGGCCGCTCAGGCGAGAGGACTGCGTCGCGCCGCCGAACGACGAGCAGACGAGGGTGGCCCGGGCCAGGCCGGGCGAGCTCGGCGATCTATCGGTAGCGTGCGACAGCTGCCGCAGTGCTATGCCAGGGGCAGAAGCATCGCGACCATATGACGATAATTATATGACAATGCACCCGATGGTGACGAGCGTGCCGGCTGCTGAGGTGCTGCAGCTCATGGTGCGTGAGCAGCTCCGGTGCTCGACGAACGCGAGTCGCTCGAACGGGGAAGGAGGAAAGCGGTGCCACTCGCTAGTGCTGACAGCCAGCGGCGACAGTCGACAGAAAACTGCTGGTCTGGCACGAGATAAGACATCTGCGAGCAACTATTTCGTTGTAGCGGACCCGGCAGCCGGGACGTATCAAGTGCTAAGCATCACAAATAACTGAATCCGAGTGGCAGCAATGAAGAATAAAAAAAGCGTACGTCATGCCGCGCTCGAAAGTTAAACTTTCGACATCAAAAATCGGCAATTGCTGCCAATCATATGAACTCACCAGTTTTGACCGACACATGCCGGCCATCCTATTCTAATGGCGCGCGGAGTGACCGGATTACAGGCAGGCCAGAACTCATCGCACTCTCGCCCTCCTACATTACCCTACCCCCTACATGATCTCCCCCCTCCCTCAATTATCCATGCCCTGCAAGTGTTAGGGTGGTTGACAGAGCCGCCTCAGTAGCACTGTCAAGGCCTCAGTAGCTGCACTGCCAGCTACCAAGTGGTGGGCTCGATAGGGAGGCATCCATAGCGGAGGGGCAGACAGCATGAAGTCTGGCCTCAAGCGGTGGGGGGGGGGCTAGCAGTGCACAAGAGTGGCAAGGCGTCGATCGCTTCGACCGGTGGGTGGGGGATGGGCAGTTAGACGAGGCCGATGCGATCGCACTCACTCCGATTGGTGTCGGCTGCATAGCTGCCGTGGAACCACGGGATGCCGAGGTCGGGCGAAGCTTCGAGGACGATGGCACGGTTCAGGCACATCAGCTGCCGCGAGTAGCCCTTGTACATATCGGAAGGCACTGACGGAAAAAGGGCAAAGCACGATTCGAGGCGGCACGCCCGACGCTAGCCACGGGGAGCAGCAGCGCAAACGAGGAGCAACAGTGCAATAGAGCAGGGGAAGAGCCGGCATGGCGTGCACTCACTGCGCAGCAGCTCGTCCTCGAGCTGGGACAGAAACCGGATGTTGAACATGGACAGCAGCAGATGGCGCGGGAAGCAGCCGATGCAAGACAGGTCGTAGGCGAACGTCAACACGTCGGCCGGCCTCACACCGCCTTCGCCTCGAGTGACAGACACCTGTAGCAAGGGGCAGGGCATGCACTACGTGACTGCTGCACAAGGGGTGATGCTTCTTCGTTCGCTGCAGTGCCAACAGCCGAGAGCGATCAGCCACGAGTGGCCGGCCGTCGCGAGCTGCATGCGATCGCCGGCTCCTTCCCTCCTCCGCTTTGTCCGGTAGGCAAGCTGTGGCCTGATCCTCACGCGTGCAGCGCAGTCTTCCCATCCCGCAGCATGCTGCACGAAGTCCCCCTTCCCCCGTCCACGGTGGCAGCCGCTGATCACTAAGCTCGGCATGCGTCAGGTGGAAGAGCTGAGAGAGAGAGAGAGAGAGAGAGAGAGAGAGAGAGAGAGAGAGAGAGAGAGAGAGAGAGAGAGAGAGAGAGAGAGAGAGAGAGAGAGAGAGAGAGAGAGAGAGAGAGAGAGAGAGAGAGAGAGAGAGAGAGAGAGAGAGAGACAGAGAGAGACAGAGAGAGACAGAGACAGAGACAGAGACAGAGACAGACAGACAGAGAGGTCTTTGTCGATTTCTTCTAGTCTTCGTTATGGGATGAAAGCAGCGGCCACCCAGGCAATCGGCGAAACACCAGCGACTGACACCAGCCTGCTCAAAATGACAATAGAAAAATAGCCGACAAATCTTGGCTATTTGTTATTTGCTTTTTCTGTCTCGACTATTTGTAGAAATCGTACGAGCCTTGGAGGTCGAGGCTGCAGCTGGCACTACCGTGCACTATGTGACTTGTTACATCTGATCGCATGTGACCTATGATCTTCACGTGACCTTTGATCTCACATGACCTTCGATCTCATGTTCCATTTGATCTAGTGCAATCAATCGCTTCGCAACGTCTATGGGAGGGGGCCTATCTGCCGCTGGGGGTCGCTGCAGAGCTCACCTCGGGGAGGGGAAGGAGGGAGGGGGAGGCAAACGAATACAATAGATGCAATCATTCCAAGTCTCCAACCCGGAAATCTCGAGCATCGCAAACAGTACCAGCGCAGCTCAACTACTTCGATGGGACACAAAGGGCAAAGAGATAGACACACAGAATCTAAAAGAGACAAAGAAAGAGTGTGCATGTAGTCGAGAGGCAAATTAAATAACTAATAAATCCATTGTATGAGCATGTGTGTAATAATAATAATAATAATGCACTTGATAAAGCGCCCTCAGAGAACTCAATCTCTTTCCAGGCACTTTACATTTGCTGCAAAGGGAAACACGATTGAACTGTGAGTAATATCATGCTTGATAAACACACGTGTGCTTGCGGCATAAACACAGCAGGATGTGCCAGGCACAGACAGGAGGCTAGTCTTAACACTACTAGTTATGGGCAAACCTAGTGCTACTCCGAAATTAGAAAAGCAAACTCAAAACCAGCTCTGCCAACATATCATCATCTGCACAAAATCTAGGTGTTATACCTCGTACAAACCTCAAATCCTTTGGAGACCGTGCATTTAGTTCGTATGCTCCCAAAGCCTAGAACTCACTCTCGATTTGCATCAGAACATCCACTGACTTGACCACATTTAAAAAGAACCTAAAAACACCTATTTAGGACAGAATTTAGTGGGTCTCTGTGATTTGTCCTTCATGTGCTAATGCGTGCTGACACTGTGTATGCTGCCACTAACCACATTTGCATGGTGATCCTGTGCATGTCACCCCTAACCATGTTATTCTTGTTGCTTATCAAGCATGATATTACTCACCATTCAATCGCATTTCCCAATGCAGCAAATGTAAAGCGCCTAGAAAGAGATTGAGTTCTCCGAGGGCTCTTTATTAAGTTCATTATTATTATTATTATTATTACTATTATTATTATTATTAGGTGTCCTGTTCCAAAGTGACCTTTCACTAGATGACCACACCAACTCCGAAGTCATGTCATGCCCTAGCTAAAATTCAGGCATGACTAGACAATAATATCACAGGCAATATGGTCTATGCATTCGCAGCATCCTGTCTACACTTATGTGACTTGCTACTTGCACATGTGCCTGCTGCCCATGCAACACCTACAGCTTACAGCTGATGCAAACTCGGCAGTTAGTCTTGTGTGCAGTGAACGTCGCAGCTGCCGTATTACTTGTTCAACGACCTCAACGACTCAACGACCTGCACTAGCTCTCCCATCAAGCAGTGCATCGACTACAACGACCTATCACTCACTAATTCTTAGGTCCCTTGAATCGCTTGCTTAAGCCTACCTATCTTCACTACTACACATCCTGGCCAGAGGAACCTCTGCTACCACAAAAATATGGGTGGTGGGAGTCCACTGCAAGTAAGCGACATTTCAATAAACGTCCTTTTCACCTCTGCAGTCAAGTCTGCCTACTATCAGGTATGCAACACTGCCAAAGTTCAGGCCTGCTTAGACAGGAATACCACATCAAAATTGGTCCAAGCAGTCGTGATACAGGTGATCCTCTGTAGCTTATGTCGAGTTCTGTAGTTCTAGTTGTAGAGTTCCATAGCTAACTAAGAGCAGGTCTTCCGGTCTGCATACTATAACGCTAACAGTTGGTGCAAAACCCAGCAGCCACACTTGTCTATCGTGAACGTAAGAGATGGGTGTCGCATCATATCACTTCTCACCGACCTGCACAGGCTCCCCATCAGGTAGCACATTGACTTCAAGGTTAATTATTTACTTTTACGTCCCTTCATTCTCTTGTTCCAACCAACCAATCTTTAACTAATCTACTTCCTAATCAGGCCAGGAATCACACCACCCACTCATCTGACTCAAGTCGTTTCGCTGTGTCTCATACGAACCTCAAATCATTTGGAAACCGTGTCTGTAGTTTGCGTGCTCCCAAAGACTGCAACTTAACACTGACGTCACGACATCCTTTGATTTGACAATATGTAAAAGGAAGCTAAAATCCCACCTTTTCCTCACAGCATTTGCTCTAACCATGTGAATTATCCTCTGCGTGGCTAAGCATGTTGAGAGTTGTGTATGCTATCGCTAACCAACTGATATGCCTCCTTGCCGGCACATGCAAAGTGCCTACACAGAGATTTAGTTCTCGTGCGGTGCTATATACTTGCAAATATTTTATTACGACCACGGTCATCATCATTATTATTATCATCAAGCCTTTGACCGGGAGATATGAATGTGAAGGAAGGCTACAAGGCAACTAGGGCCTACCAACAACTATGCTGACCCTTCGCACAAAGGGGGAATATTCCAATACATGCATGCATTCGCCTGCATTCCCTCTCCCCCCACCACTACCCTACTGAAGCTGGGCACGAGCCACTGATGGCGTGCTGCGATGGTGTGCCTCGGTTCGGATGGCACAGCCGACGTTCTCGCATCACGAGCAGCAGCCCGAGGAAAGCTCTGGCACCAGTATGGCGTTTGCCAGCAGACGATGAGCAGGCACGCCTGACAACTGTGTGCCAATAGTCAGAGCAGGCCCGGTTCACACGGCCAGATTCACGCAATTGAACAAGGCAAGGCCGTTCATGGGGGGGGGCTTCGAGCCCAGCTCGAGTCGCAAGGAAGTCACGAAGGAACTGCTCGAAGCAGTGATGACACATCGCGGCACGCTAGGAATGGGCGGCACGCAATGCGCAGCAACGATTCGTACATTGCCTCAAGAACTCGCTTCGCTCGACAGCACGTGCTCTCTCTGTCTGTGTGTCTCTCTCTCTCTTTCTCTTTCTCTCTCTCTCTCTCTCTCTCTCTAACGTGGCAGCTACGACGGCAGGCACGAGCCACAGCTGCAGCGCTGCTCCGTAAAGCGGCACGGCACAGGCGCCTGACAAACAGAGCCATCTAACCAGAGCTGCCTAAATCCACCCACCCATCCACCCTCACCCCGCATTCACGTACCTGGCTGCACATGGCCATGAACTTGGCCACGTCCGCCGGCTTGTGGCCAACCAGCGAGAAGAGCCTGAGGGCGGAGAGCAGCAGCGCCACGTGGCGCTCCGTCGCTTGCTCTTCCTCCGTCATCGACGCCTCCCGATCGTCGGCGGCGGCGGCTGAGGCGTACAGGCGCTGCTCGATGTGCGCCAGCGCCCGCGTGTCGTGATAGCGCAGCTGCCGGTACAGCTGAATCAGCTGCGGCAGCGCCCCGCTCGGCAGATGCTCAATCAGGTCGCGGCACTGGCCCATCAGCTGCGAGGCAAGCTTCTCCTGCAGCAGCCGCATGCCCCACGGGAAGTCCTTCGCCAGCACGTGACGCGACACGTAGTTGAGCAGCGGGAAGCCGCCGCGCTCTGCCAGATCGGTTAGGTCGCACAGGGCGTGCTGCATGAGCAGCGCGTTGAGATACTGCAGCGGCTCGTCGCCGGCTGCAGCCGATACATGCTGCTGCTGCTGCCGGCGCCGCAGAGGCAGTGGCTTCGTCAGGCACAGGGCCCTGTTGACGGCGCGCTTCAGCCGCGCGGCTGCTGTCAGCCGCATCTGCGGCACGAAGGGCGCCAGGCGCGCGGCGAGCACGTCCAGCGAGGCGCGCCAGCTGCTGCCACTGCCACCAGCGCCTCCGCCGGAGGACGAGGCCAGGCTCGAGCCGGCGCAGCGCCGAGCGCATACCGGCAGCAGGTAGCAGCCGATCTCGCAGACGGCAAAGGTCAGGGCGCCGTACTGCGTTCGCTCGAGCAGGTCCAAGAGGCGCCCGACGAACGCCTCCGTCCAGGCGTCGTCGCGTGGCAGTGCCGCGTCGGCAGCTGCCGCGAAGTTGAGCAGGCTGACGAGGCGTGCCGGCACGCCGAACAGGCGGTCAAAGTCGGCAAGCAGTCGAGCGCGAAGTGGCACGCCCAGCTCGAGGCCGAGCAGCCGCAGAGCGCCCGGCTGCGAGAGAGAGGCGGCGAGGCGTAGCGTCAGCAGCGGGTCGGCGTCGGGCAGCTTGCGGGCGGCCAGCTGCGCGATGCGCCGGCACACGGCCGGCGGCTGCGGCGGCAGCGACGACTGCTGGAGGCCGCTGCCTAACAGGACGTCGACGAGGCCGATGGCATCGGCGCAGCTTGGCTCCTCAGCGGCGTCCTCGGCGGCGGCGAGCAGCGCCAGCGCTCGGCTCTCGACGACTCGCCGCGCGTTGCGTGTGTACAGCGACCACTTGCGCAGGCAGGCGGCCACGGAGGCCAGGTCGGCTGCGCCGAGCTCGCCGGCGCGCGCGACCAGCGCTGGCGAGCAGAGCACCAGTCCTTCGCCTAAGCCGCACGACTCAGGGGCGTCGTCGTCGGCTTCGGTGGCAAACGTGGCCGACGATGCCGCGTCGTGCCAGCGTTCGGCCGGGCTGTCCATCTTCAGGGCGACGCGCGCGTAGGCGCAAGCGTGCTCGCTGGTCGGCACCGGGTCGTCGCGGCAGCGGCCGATCGCGTCGGCAAACGCGCGCCCGACGGCGCGCACGACGCCGGCGGGCAGCGACTTGCGAACCAGAAGAATCACGTCGGCCAGCAGAGCGGCCGCGTCGGCATCCGGATGCGGAGCAGCGTCGGCAGAGGCGACGACGGCGGTGGCGGAAGCTGGCGTGGGACGGGCGAGCGTTCGCCGAAGCTGCTCGCACAGGTGAGGCGTGACGGTCGGCACGGCGCCGTAGTCCTGCAGCAGCAAACACAGGTCTCGCAGCTCGGCGAGCGACAGCGGCGGCGACGAGGCGTCCGACGACCGGACGCGGCCGAGCACCTCGACGAACGCTCGGCTGAGCAGCCGCGACGCGCGGTCGACGCCGAGCCGCTGCAGGGCGACGAACGTCCGGAACAGCTCGGCATTGCTGAACGCGGCCAGCCGCGGCTGCAGGTCGCGCTCGAGCGCGGCGAAGCCCGGGTGCCCGAGCACGGGCGCCATCAGCTGCTGCAGCCGCGTACTCTTGACGAGCTGGACGTAGGCCAGGCTGACGTTGGACAGCTGCAGCCAGGGCAGGTGCGACAGTGCGGCGTAGGCCTCGGCCTGCAGCCTGGTCACGCTCGCGCTCAGCTCGGCCGCGCTCATGCGCCGCAGGCTGCTCGCGTCCGCCGCGACGCCGGCCAGCAGTCGCGGCGCCGAGCTGCGGCGCGCGAGCGTCGGCGGCGGCGGTGCGGACGCGCACCGACGGCGGCCGGGCCGCAGCTGCAGCAGGACGTAGCTTTTGGTTGCGCTCGACAGGCAGACCCTCTTCATCGCGGGGCGGCTGGCAGTGCGGCGGCGACGGCGGGCTGCTCTCGTCCGGTCGGCGGCGGCGGCGGCAGGCTAAGAAACGCCGCACGGCGGAGAGCGTGCAACGTCTCGCGACAGCGCCGCTCGGCCCTCCCGTCGGGCTTGGCGCCGAGCGGCTGAGAGAGAGAGAGAGAGAGAGAGAGAGAGAGAGAGAGAGCGCGAGAGAGAGAGAGAGAGAGAGAGAGCGCGAGAGAGAGAGAGAGAGAGAGCACGCACGAGGCGCTCGGTCGATGAGCCGATCGCCGCGTGAGCCGCCGCAGCACCGACTTACTTACGTTAAGTTACTGGTAGGTTGCTGTTGCGACGCCACGCCAAGTCGCGCTTTGCTTAGCTTGAAATGAAAATGGATTTACTAGGATTTAATGTAATTTAGTTTAGTGGTTTAAGCGTCGTTCAACAGGGCTAGGTTTTAAGTCAGCTTTCATCCGCGAGCAAGTATTGCCAACAGCTACTAGCTCTGCTACGCCGGCGTGTGTCCCATCGTAAACAGTTGTGGTTGCGACTGCTAGTTGGAAATTACTCGCCGCGGAAATCTGCAAGATTACGAATGTTATCGTGTTCAGTATCCACGTTAAGAGTCTGCCTAGAAGACTCTAGTCTTTTTTAAAAGAAGCTGTGATTTGCATGCATGCATAGTATTGCATAATGGAAAAATTGCATAAAGAACTACTGTCGTATCCGCGCTTCGTTAGCGTGCGTCTAGAAGTAGTAATGAGATTAAGTTGATGCGGCATCCGGTCGCTGATAACGACGCGTGTGTGTGTGTGTGACCGATTGGTTAATACCGTATTCATCAATCGCGTTGTAATGCCGCTGCAGCCACGAAGCCTGGTGTTTTGAATTATGTTTTTTGTTTCAATCAAGAATCGCTCGCAATGAGAGCTTAGAGGAGCAGTAAAGTCATTTGGTTGCCAGCTGTAGAATCGCCCAGCTCTGCAGTGCGTTGGCAGCGTCCCCGTATTATTATCGTTTTTTCAGTGCGGGTCGTTTAAAGTATTTACGGGTACGTACTTGCGCGGTTACGCGACACTAGCGTAGGTATTCGCATGCGAGAGCGAATACCTGGCCATGCAGTTACTTTCCTTTTATATTAATAACAAGAAAAAATGTTGAGACCAACAACACTTTGGTATTTGTATGGCGCCCTTAGTGAACTTTTCGTTATTTTACATGTGCTTTAAAGAAAGCATTTCAACATGGTTGACGATAACGCTTCTCGTCTTACTTTGAGCTAATCACTCCGTAGTCAGCATTGCTTCCTGTGTCTAGCGACCTTATCAGGAATCCAGACTGAGCTAGAGTCTCTGCATGTTTTGCTTGATCTTTCGGCAGCGTTTGATACTATTGGTTCTAATAGGTGATGCTATTGTGCGACCTTCACCACATGCTCGTAATCTAGGTGTCGTGTTCGACAGCTGCCTCAATTTCAAAAGCTTCATTCAGAAGACTGCCTCTACAGCTAGCCATCACATCCGATCCCTATCCAAGATTAGAAGCTGTCTCCCACAGTGGCTTGTAAAAAAATTAACCAGTTCTTTAGTTCTGTCTCGGCTTGATTATTGTAATTCCCTTTTGGCTGGGCTACCAAAGAAAGCTATTATGCCACTACAGCGGACTATGAATATGGCTGCAAGGCTGGTCTTCAAGTCCCAGCGGTTTGAGCACGTGTCTCCTTTGCTAAAAAAGCTAGGATGGTTACCGGTTGAGCAAAGGATACAGAGCAAAGTTCTTACGCTGACCCACAAGGCCCGCCACGGCTTGGCTCCTTCGTACCTAGCTGAACTGCTGCATCAGTTCCAGCCTGTTCGCACCCTCGGGTCCTGTGTGGACAATAAATTAGCTGTCCCATTCCTCCGCTTAAAGACAGTTGGCGACAGAAGCTTTAGCTCTGCAGGTCCTAGACTGTGGAACTCGCTTCCACAATTCTTACGCAACGACATCTACTCTCCAACTGCCGACTATGGCACATCTTTTTCAGCGGTCCTGAACTGCTACTTCAATGCTACTCACTACCTCAACTGCTCTCCTAACTCTGCTATGCTTCCCACTTTCTCTTTGTTGACGAAGTCTGTTGGGTACCGAATGTGTACCGAAAGCCGCTTAGGCTGTGAGTTCGCTATACAAAACTCTCCTGCGTAACACCCACATGGTCTTTATGACTTTGTGGAGTTACTGAAGGAGATACATTACATTACATCACTTAATATGCAGATGCAACTCAGTTGTACTTTTGCTCTGATATCTCCCAGTCCTCCAGCATGTCAAATTCTCGCAATTCCATTACTGCATGTATTGCTGACATCCGCAAATGGATGGCAGCAAATTTCCTTAAAGTGAATGATGATAAAACTAACTTACTCGATATGGGTAAACCAAGCTTTATTCCTAAATTAGAAAGGCTTGCGCTCAAAATCGGCTCTGCCACCATAAGTCTCATGTTGAATCTGCACGGAATCTCTGGGCGTGTCATTTACCAAAGCGACCTTTAATTAGACGACCACATCAGTTCCACAGCCAAATTTGCCTTTTTTCAGGTATGTATAACACTTCGAAAATTTGGGCTTACTTAGTCAGGGATATTACATCTCCATTGGTCCACGATTGTGTGACACTGTCATGACTTCTGTAACTCACTTCTTGCCGGTCTGTGCAATCATGTGGTTACAGTTGGTGGAAAACTCGGTAGCTAGGCTTGTCTGTCGTGAGCATCACAGCTCCCACATCGCACCACTTCTTGCTGAACTGCACTGGCTACTAATCAATGACCACCTAACTGCTGCTGAGCCTATGCATTGCCTATATTGGGAGTTGTCCCCTCTGCTGCCACCATCTTCTGGTGGCGTCTGTATGCAAGATTAACTCGAAACCTGGGCCACCGTGCATTTTAAATCATGCCAAACAGATTAAAGAAGCCCTGAGTGGCAACAAGCACGTGTGGCAGCATGTGGCTCAACTTGCTGACATAATTGCCAATATAACTCGGTCTGAGCAGCACGCTACGGAAAGCCATGGCCATGACTAATCCAGGCCAAATGGTGGACTGCATTGCGACTGTCGGCATATGGCATCGAGGTCGCGTGAGTCACAAGCGCTGAAGGACTCGCCTAGTTTCTACGGGTGTTGTGAGGCATTGGAAATAAAGCAAACCTTCGAGTCAAGGCCTGTTTAAAAAACCAGTCAACAGCATGCGATGGATGACAGAAAAACTTGGTCCTCGGTAGTAAAACGCGTTCTGCAGCATTTCACATGGTCGGCATACACAGCTGAAGGAAGGGCGGCTGGCTGCTTCAACACGTCATTTCCTTCCTTCGAGGATCGGTCCAGTCGTTCGACTCTTTCGGACCAGTGGGAGGCCAGGGCCCACTGATGCGCCCCCATCCGGCCACTTTCCGGCCCACACAGCCATCCGGCTCTTCGTACACGCGGCGAAAAAAGGTCTGAGAATCATTAGAAAGGACTGACGAAGCAGAAGCAGCAGCAGAAGCATTCAGATCCGAGGGCACGAGGTCGCGCGGCCTCCAACTGATGAGCTCATTAGACTGTTACGCCAACGCCATTTTAATGCAGTCTGCATGCAGCTGTCACTTGCATGCAGCTGTCACTTGCATGCAGCTGCGGATGCCACCGCCAGACGGCAGAGCCCGGTCGTCCGGCTGCATTGACGGCCAAGGTCAGCTGAGCCTCCCTCTGCCATCCTCGAGCCAACCACCGACCGCTGCTTCCACAATCGCCAGCAAAACGACGACGACGACGACGATGAAGCGAGCACGGGCAGCATGCCAGCCGCAGCATATCGTGCTTTCTCGAGCGGGAGACGCAGCAAACGTACGTGCAGCAAACGTACGTGCGCCGCTGCCGGCCTGCCTGCCCGCCACCAGCTTGCCTGCCTGCCAGCCAGCCCGCCGCCAGTCGAAACTGGCCAGCTAGCTGCCGACCACCGGCGGCCGAGCGTAGGGATTGTCCGTCACGTCCTCGCACGGCTGTCCGTCCTCGTCGAACTCCTCGCGGGCCGCCGCCCTGCCGCCACCGTCGCCATCGCGGTCGCCGTCGGCTTCCAGCTTTTGCCGCTTGGCGTGGGCGCCGCCGGCGTCTGCAGACGCCGCTGCCGCTGCGGCAGCCTCGGCCGCCATAGCCGGCTCCTCGCCGCCGCCGCTCACGTCGTAGCTGCTTAGCTCGTCGTCACGTGGCAGCAGAGCGCTCAGGTAGGGCAGCGGGCACGGCTTGCACGCGATGAGCGGGAAGGCGAGGCAGAGCGAGCTCGCTCCGCCGCCGTCGTCGCACAGGCGCTCCGAGTCGCCCGTCTTGGCGATGAACTTGGTCAGCGCGTTCTCGACGTCGCGCTTCTGGCTCGCGGCCAGCTCGCGCACCGTCTGATAGTCGGCAACCGGCGCCTTGCGCGCCGGCGTCTGAATGTAGGCATGCCTGTCGGGAAACGACGGCATGTGGTCGGGCATGTGGCCGGGCAGCGGCTCCTTGACGCCCAGCTGCAGCGTCTTGAACGCCGACGCGCCGCGCGCCTTAGCCGGCGCGGCGAACAGCGGCGTCCGGACGCCGCGTCGGCCGGCGTACTCCTTGAACGAGTCGAGCCGGAAGCCCATCTGCACGAGCGACAGCGACACGTCGCTCACCGACACCTCCGTCCTGCTGCTCAGCTCGGCGTAGTGCTTCGCGCTCCGCGCGAGCTGCGAGACGAAGCTCTGCAGCATCTCGGTCAGCGTCTCGGCGGCGATCCGGTCGGCGGCCTCGAAGCCGCACTCCTGGCAGAGCGCGCCGACCGTGCTGACGAGAGACAGCCGGTAGGCGTCCAAGCTGCCGCTGCCGTCTGCGTCTGCAATCCGAATAAGAAGATGAAGATGGCTACGGATGGCGCCGCTACGCGGCGCCATCGGCGGCGCGGGCGCGCCGCCGATCGACCGGGCGCCGGCGAGACTCACCGTCCATTCGACTCGGATCGCGACTGACTGCCGGAGCGACTGTCGCAGCGGCTGCGCGCGCTCCCGCGCGGTGCGCTGCTGCGCGGCGTATGCGCGGTCGGCGCGCGTCGAGGCTTCTGACTGTTCGACGAGGCTGCTGACGGGGCGACCGGCGTCGAACGGGTCCTTAGAAACGGCGAAACGCTTCGCAGCCGACGGCCGCAGGCGACCGTCGAGCCGATATCGCTACGATTCGGAATGAATGCAACGGGAAAAACACTCAAATAGCCTAGAGAAGAGTGCGCCCGCGTTTCTTGAGTCCGAGGATGGCATACCCTTCGGTCAGCGCGCGTGGACGAACGTGCGACAACCTTCCCACAAGGTTCCGTTCAAGCGGTCAACCTAGAGCAGGCCGCAGCCATAACCGGAAGCCGAGTACTGCTCTCAAGGTCAAACACGGCCGCCACGCAGATTCTTTTCAGTAGACATATCAAATATGTTCTGGGCTAATAATCTTTAATATAATAGTGCTTTATTTTGAATGCGTGCTCCTATCTTCGAGGAAGTGAAAGTGAGTGAAACCTGTTGCACGGGCGGCCGCTGTCGCCGGCGCGTCGTTTCTATGGCGGCATTGACGGCCGTCTGTTTGCCTTCCCAGGATTACGGAGGCGCCCACTTCCCACGTGGGCGGCCGAGAATTTAGGTGCGCGAGCGCGTGCGAGCGGCGCCAGTACTATTAGAGGGCGCGCCGCCGTTTCGCAAGTTGAGCTTGTGAGTGCTTCGCCTTCGCCTCTCGATTTCCTACCGCTTTGCGGACTGCGGCGGCGCAGAAGTCGTGGCCGAAGCTGCTCGACGAAACTCGGTGCGGCGCCCTCGTCACTTCCCAGGTATCGACGCGCCCGATATCAGTCCATTGAAGCGAGTCTGACGTCTCGCCGAAGCTGCGAACGAGAGACCGACAGAGCGGCCCCCCGTAACGAAAAAACGACCACGTGATCCGTCAGCGTCTTCGCTCGAACGGGATGGTGAGGAGAAGCCTTTCCTCCGCTCTCGCATATTTCTCCGCCGCCTGTCATTGCGTGATGAGCGCGCGGCCGCAGTCTCGCCTTGCATGCTGTGGCAACCATTCAGATCGGAGCTGAGCTGTCTCAGAGTTTCAGCTCAGAGCTCAGTTTCTGTTTCTCAGAGTTTCGTGGGTGCGCGAGCGCGAGACTTCCGCGCGAAAAGCGAGCGCGCGAGCTCGCTCGCGAACCTCCGATCGATGCGATTGGCGCCGTTCGGCGCGTCAGCCGACGTGCCACAAATCTGCTGGGCCGTCGCTAAGGCTCGCGTTCTGCGCGAGAAAGCTTCCTGGTGCAAATCGCTCGACTCGAGAGACTGGAAGTTTCCGCCGTCCCTTTGCAAGCGCTGCTACGAAAGCCCAAACCCGGTCGGCCGAGACCAGTCTGTCGCGTCCGACTCCAATCTAGCGCAGTCCGCTAAAGGCTGCGCGAGAGAGGACGCGCCTTTTGCTCACCGTCCCTGGAAACCGCTGGAAATCGCCGTGGGGCCTTTTTTGTAAGCAGCGGGATTGAACGAGAGAAGCGTGTGGTTCGGCATACAGAACGCTGGCCCAGAACAACGCCGAAGGTTTATTGCACAAGGCACGGAGCAGCAAGACGCACGACTGCCTTCGCCCCCTCCTCACACTCGAGTCTCCCCTCCTCCACTCCTCGGGTTGACCCCGATGATTCATCGAGGACCACAACTGTGCAGCGGCCGACCCTGATGGTGAATCCACCATCTGGCCACCAGCGGTTACCGGCCTGTGTCCGGCTCATCAGAGGAGCCGGCATACACTCAAACTACAAAGCGAGCGCCATTTGTATTTGTTCAAGCCTCTCCTCCTCCTTCCACTCACCTCAACTGTAGCGGCCGACGCTCGTAGCGGCTACTGTCCCGCTTTTTCTTCCGATATACGACATACGACTGTAGCCTCCATTCAACGCTTGACAGTTTGTCGGGGGAGCTGTTTAAGTTGAAACAGGGTCAGCGGATTGAATCGTGCTACGCGTAATTCCGGTCTCCTACGCCAACGCACCTACCTCCTCTGCACCTGCTACTCTAGCAGGGTAGCAAGGGGCAGAACGACAAAGTTGAGCTGGGCTGCCGAACCTGCGATCCGCGGCTTTGAAGTAGTGCCTTTTGGACCTCTCTCTCTCTCTCTCTCTCTCTCTCTCTCTCTCTCTCTCTCTCTCTCTCTCTCTCTCTCTCTCTCTCTCTCTCTCTCTCTCTCTCTGTTCTCCATCTGTAACTGTATGTCTGCGTCTGTCTCTCTCTCTTTCTCACTCACTCTCTCTCTCTCTCTCTCTCTCTCTCTCTCTCTCTCTCTCTCTCTCTCTCTCTCTCTCTCTCTCTCTCTCTGTTCTCTGTCTCTCTGTCCGTATCCTCCTCTCCTCTCTCACTCTCTCAGTTCTCCGTCTGTCTATAACTGCCTGTTTGTGTCTGTCTGTCTGTCTGTCTGTCTGTCTGTCTGTCTGTCTGTCTGTCTCTCTCTCTCTCTCTCTCTCTCTCTCTCTCTCTCTCTCTCTCTCTCTCTCTGTGTCCTTTCCCCTCTCTCTCCCTCTCCCTTTCTCTCTGTCTCTGTTCTCCGTTTGTCTGTCCGTATCCTCCTCTTCTCTCTCTCTCTCTCTCTCTCTCTCTCTCTCTCTCTCTCTCTCTCTCTCTCTGCCCCCTCTCCTCTCTCTCTCTCGCTTTTCCCCCTCTCCTCCTATTCTCTCTCTCCCTCCCCCTCTCTCTCTCCCTCTCTCGCTCTCTCTCCCCTCTCTCTCTCCCTCCCCATTCCCCTGCCTCTCTCCCTCTCTCATCCTCTTATCTCTCTCTCTCTCTCTCTCTCTCTCTCTCTCTCTCTCTCCCACTCTGTGTCTCTCTGTGAGGTTTGGCACAACGCAGTACCAGGCGGCCTGCTGTTTTCTCGTTTCGCTCGGATGCGTGTGCCGCTCATGTCGCCAGCAAAGCGTCTCTTGTCGGTATAGCTGGGAAAGGATTGCGGTGCGACCGGTGAAAGGAAGGCGCAGCAGCGTTACCCCGCACGAGCCACGAGCGCCGAGGAGGTCGCTACGCCGGATTTAACGACCTTCCTTATTCGGCTGCCGACGCCAGACGCCTTTCGCAGTGCAGAGGACGCGAAGCGCATCGGTACAGATGTAGTGCATAATGGAATGCAGTAAAGGTGAAGCTGAGTCGTCACAGGAATGGCCGCTCAAGCGGAGCCTAGAAACTCGCTGTCATCCGCAGGCTTTCCTCCATTGCGACATGCCGCGTACGGCGATCGTCGAAACCGCACCTCTTTCCAGGGCACGAGACAAGCAGAACCTGCTCCGGGGTAGGAGGCCAGCGTCTGGACAGCCGCTCCATTACGGTAGGAGCGACTGCTTGTGCATACACAGAAAAAGATATTAAGGAGAAAGAAATGGCGTACGGTAATTCGTTGTCCTTGTAGGGCTCGACAAGGTCTATACTGCCCTCATAATAGATCAGCTCTGAGCGGAAGGAGGAATTCAGCATTCGCGGCAGCGGCTTGAACGTCAGGGGGAGATTGTCGATACGTCTCCGTCGAGTGACAGGAAGCCAGTGGCATTTTCTTGCTATCGCTACGACGCATGACGATGGAATTTCTTAGATTCATTAAAGGAATCCGGTGGCTGACGTACTGGGTTCTAATGGCTAAGACTTGCCGTTCGTTTGGCTCCTCATGGTTACAAAAATTCCTTTAGTCCAGCTTAAGGTCAGAGGTCAAACAGGCCAGCTCGTCCGCGAGTTCAAGCTTGCGGTGCAACCCAAGTGTTGACCTCCGCTTCAGCGTGTTTCTCGCTTTCCGTTTCGATTACCGCGAGGAGCTACGCTTAGCCGTCCGCTTATGCCAGCTTGGAACTCGCCTCCCTCCCGGTTCTTCCGGACGAACGTTGGCGGCGATGTCCGCGTGGCTGTTTGGTTAAAACGTCGCGAAGAGTCTGCAGTTGCAATTAATTGAACTCCGTAGTCTGCGTCAATTGCTCGTTCGGCGCCGCCAGTGCACGAGCTTTCGCTTCCGTGCGCGCTCGCGTGTCAAAGAGCTTGAAAATATGCGAGAGAGAGAGCGAGAGAGAGAGAGAGACAGAGTAAGAGACAGAGAGAGAGAGAGGAGAAGGGAGTAATAGTGACAGACAGACAAATAGAGATACAGAGAGAGGGAGTGAGAGACTGAGAAACAGACAGAGAAAGAGAGAGAGAGAGAGACAAAAAGAGAGAGGGATCTTAGTAATAAGAGATGGCCAGCTTTTTCAGGCGCTGTGAGGTTCGCTCGAACGGAGTAGAGGCCGGAGCATGGGGACCGAGCGGGCCGAGTTCGCCAGTGTGCGCGACAGCCGAGCGAGCGGCCGAGCGAGCGGCGGAGCGAGCGGCCGAGCGAGCGGCGGAGCGAGCGGCGGAGAGACGAAAGAAAGGCAAGAAGAAAGAAAGACGAAGAATAACGTCCGGTGGGCCGCTGGCTGCAAAGAGACTTCGAACTCCGCTTTCATCGTGGTCGTTTCCCATGTCATGACGCTCGAGATCGAGCCGAGCGCACTTCATGAAGCTTCCAAGTGCCCCGAGTGGTGGCACCCGAGCGCTCGCGAGAGCGTAGCGCTCGGAGGCTCGCGGAGGGAGGGGGCGGGCGGAAGTTGTCTCCTCGTGAGGAGACACCGAAGCAACGGCGGCCGACTCCAGCACGCGCATGCGAGCGAACCAATCCAAACCAGCTACCGCACTGGCCTGTCTCGGCGAGTCTCGCGAATCGATGCCGACGGTCTCGGCCTTCTTGCAGCCTCGGAGAAGTGCCAAGGGAGGCACGCCCGTGTCGTCGGCCGGCGGCGGCAAGTCTCGGAAGAAGAGCGCACGATCGGCGTCGCGGCAGAGGCCGGAGCCGGTTGACATCGTGTCGCCGTCGGCCATGCTAAATCTGCACTACATAGCGCACAGCGTTCCCGACGCCCTCTTCATGCGAGGCTACGGCTGGCCGGGATCCGCCAAGAAGGGCCGGAAAGGACGCAGGAAGAAGTGAGTGAGTGGCGAGTGGCGGGAGCCTTCGTGCCGCCTCCACTTCCTTCCGCCGTCTGTGCATCGAGCGGCGGCGAAGGCCGTCGTCGCTGCGGCGGCGCACGGATCTGTCTCGCAGTCGGGCGGAAGAAAATAAAAAAATACTAAAGTAAGGCAACGGCGATCGCCTCTCGTGGAGCCGACCGTCCCGGGCGATGTTGTTCGAGATCGCCGCGTGTCGAGCCGATGCGATGTTGCTTTTTCGTCCCGGGCGATGTTGCTTTTTCTTTTCTTTTTTTTTCACGCGTGCATCCTTCCGAGTAGTTGTAGCGCCAAATCCTGCTGCTGCCGGCGAACTTGTGTTTTTAGCTTTTACTTTCGGCGCTCGGCCTGCTCCGCAAGCGGCGGCGGCGCCCGTCTTTCAACGTTTTCGCTTCGGTCGTAAGCTTTGATGCACGACATGAATGATGTATGCCTCTACGTGTCGACATGGCGCCAGCCGTCGACATGCTTCGGCGGCTGCTCGCACCGCCGCCGCCGCAAGACGCCTCGACGCTCGCGTTCCGTCTATCGATATATATGTATATCGTCTATGTATATATATATATATATATATATATATATATATATATATATGTATATATATATATGTATATATATATCGTCTATATATCGAGCTCCAAGCTACCGCTCCGTCTATCGCCGCCGCCCGTGGCCGCACGCAGGCGTTTCGCCGCTGCGTACGCACATGCACCGAAAGCGACTTTTATTAGGGCTCACGTGCCGGGGCGAGCCCTCGCTAAAACAATAACAACTCGCCTGCTCGTACGTTAACAAGTGCAGCCACGGAGGCACAAATAAAACTTGTGTGTCTGCCGACCTCTCTCGCGCTCGAGAAGCGCTCTCGTGAGGACTTCTCCGCTGCCTCGCCTCCCGACGGAGGCGAGTTCGTGTTCGCGTTCTCGGAGGACGGAGGCCTCGATCGGCCAGCGCCAGGTTCTGGATGAATTATTCGCCGAGAGAGCTCTCGGCGGAGGGAGGAAGGAGAGCTCTAGCGGCCGAGCCGGCATCATCTGGCTGCAGCGCCGCCGGCCGAGCCGGCGGAAGACTGCGGCTCTTCGGAGCGCGAGTCGCTCTTGAGCTTGACGAACTCTCGCGCCACCTCGTCGCTGCTCCGCTGCGACAGGATCCTCAAGATCGTCCAGCCGGTCTCGTTGAGATGCACGCGGCGGCCGAGAGTGTACCAGCACGCACAACTGCCCTGCAACGGCGTCCAGGGCGTCCAGAGAATGGCGGCGGCGTCTCGAATGCTCGCTCGATGGCTCGCTCGGCGGCGGCGGCGGCGGCGGCAGTAGCAGCAGCGCTCTGAATTCCGCGCTACCGTACCGCGACGTTAATAATAATAATATTGCACTTGATAAAGCGCCCTCAGAGAACTTAATCTCTTTCTAGACGTTCCTCCCAGAACGTCGCGGTACGGTAGCGCGGAAAAACTTGGCTGGCGCAATGCGAAAGTGGAAAGGCATTTTCGGGGCTGAAGGGAATGACTGGCGCAGAATGCGACCGCAAACGACTGCAGCGAGAGTAGCAGGTCAGTATGGACGACAGCTCGGTACTGCTGCTCGAGATACTGCGGTCGAGCCGAGACCGAGGCCGCAGCCGGCAGGCAAGGTCAGGGTCAGACTCTCAGGCTGCCCCGGTTATCGGTCGCTCGGGCAGAGCTTACCAGCTTCGCGTCCGAGGGCTGCTGCAGCCGTGAGCTGCATTTATAGTTTATAAATAGTATGAATAAAATAATTCATTTGTACAGCCCTTCAAACAGAACTTAGTCTCTACCCAGGCGCATCACTTACACCGCGGCAGAGCTCGAGACCTCGGATATCGAATGGACTCACCTTGACCTCAGTCATCAAAGGCGAGCACTTTAGTACTGCGTTTGTACGGCGCCGAAAGAGAGCATAATAGCGCGGTCAACCGGTCAGCTCGAGCCCACGACCCTAGTCGTCAGAGAGCCGACGACGCCTTACTCGCGAGGCGGTCATTAGACAGGCCGCAGCTCTAGCCACATTGGCATGGAGGTTTTTGAATAGACGGTCCTTCAATAATGATATTCTCTCGGAGTGATGCATGCGCCGCACAGATCCTGCTATCTCGGTTCAGCGGCATTCAGCATTTTAGACATTTACAATTGTGCGAACGCGAGGTCGCAAAACTCGAAGCTTTAAAGACGGCTCTCGAACCGAGGGCAGGCTCGAGGACTCGATCTCGACTCTGGGACGTCCGCGCAGGTTCGAGCTCGGGACGGGATCCGACGCGCAGCATATTTCGCAGCCGGCGGAATTAAAACAGCAAAGTGTGAAGCAGCGGCAGAACGTCGGGCTCTTCGGCTGCTGAGGACGTGCAGAGGTCGCCGGACGTGCAGACGTGACCGCACGGCCTCGAGGATCGGGCGAACGCTACTTCGGCTACTTGGCCGTCGCCCAGCGGCCGGAGTTCAGTGCACTGCGAGCTATTCTCGGCGACCGTCAGCTGCCTGCAGCGGCGGTCAGCCGTAAACAGTGGCAAGCCGTAAGTGGTATTCGCTCGGCGGCTGCCTGAGCCAACGGAAGAATGCCGCCTCGCAGGGCATCGAGCTGGGCGACCTAATGCATGCCTCCCGGATGACCATTGTGACCGCCTCGAGGCGTTTGATTTGGCCGCCGCTGCCGACCGCTGAAATGCAAACGCCATTGTGCCGGTCGGACGAAAAGAAAGGCCAAACGACACCGCAGCCGAGACGCCCGAGCGAGACTTTAGACGAGCTGCCAGGACCGGATGTTCGGTCCTGGCATCTCTCTCCCCCCCTCTCTCTCTCTCTCTCTCTCTCTCTCTCTCTCTCTCTCTCTCTCTCTCTCTCTCTCTCTCTCTCTCTCTCTCTCTCTCTCTCTCTCTCTCTCTCTCTCTGTCTCTTGCCTGGGAAGTCAAAACGTGCAGTCTACTGCGACAGAACTCACAACCGCGGACGGCATTTCGAGCTCGAGCGACAAGGGAAGCGGGTGTCACATGACCTGACAGCCTCGCCCCTGCCTTTAGAGTAATACAAATTCGATAACATTCAAACTCCGATGCAGACTAAAACTTGCGATGCCCCTCCTCCTCCGGGCGAAAGCACAGTATAGCAGCGACATGCCAGAGCCTGCATGGGTAGTAGAAATGCAATCTTAAGAAAAGGCAATCTTGAGACTAAGTGCATGCATGCACACTTGTGTTGCCAACAACAGCTAGCAAGTGAAGAAGTTCTTGGCAAGCAAGCGTTCCCGCTCTAACCAAACTGAAATCCTTTGCACACTCAAATCCTTTCGTTGATATGCTCCCAAAGCCTGGAACTCACCACCAACTGACGTCACGGCATCCTCAGACTTGACATTCAAAACAAATCCACTTTGACTTTGGCTTCACTTTACCCCGTATTTTTGGCCAGCTGCTCCAACGCACGTTCAAATCGTGCACACCCACATGCATGCGTGCGTGCATGCATGCATGCGCACGCCCGGCCCACCACCGTGCAGACCACCACCTGAAGCCGTCTGCTCGAGCCGTCTGCTCGCGACTGGACATGTTTCGCGGCGCCGCCCAGCTGCGACTGGCGCAAGGAGAAGAAGCGGCAGAAGAAGCGGCTGTTCACGATACCTGCTCGACGATGTCTCGAAGCTGCATGATGGCAACGCCGATGATGCGATCGTCCCTCGCAAAGCAGTAGTCCTTTACGCTGATGTGCAGCTCGTAGGCATCCAACTCCTCCTCGTTCCCCGTGGTGCTGTGTGGCAGAGGCGACAAGGGCAGAAATGGGCAGCAATGAGAAGCAAAATGGCACCGGAACAGGTGGCAGGGGCGATGGCGGCAGGGCAGGGCAGGGCTACCTACGTTCGATGCCACGCTGAGCGCTGTCAGCAGAGCCAGCGAGCACTGCCGATGCGATCGAGCGAAGCCGTGGGTGGCACCGCCTCCCTCCCCTCCGGATTACTATCGACAGACTGCAGGGACCCGGTGCATGGGCGTTACCGTCGGCGCTAGAGCTCTCCTATGTGCGACGAGCGTGCCTGCTGCGCAGGCTGTGGGCCGTCCATTGCCCCTTTACTTTTAATCGCATCTAGAGCGACATCCACATCCACAGCCGGCAGATCGTGAGCACTCGATCGAGAGTGGCGAACGAATGAGCAGCACCAAGAGTCTCGAAAGGATCGCAGGACATTCGTCTTTCTATCAAACGCCCTTCGAGGTGTTCGAGTCGAGTTCACAAAGTCGGCCGACTGCTCTCAGTTACATGCATTAGCCTTAGGCTATCGCGACAGAAAAGTGACCAGTGGTATAGCCAGTAATAAAAAAAATAAAGTAGCAATAAAGAGCAATTGACCATCTGCTGCCATCACGAGTGATCTCGCATTCTACTTAAATTATGGCATCCTACCCGAGGTCTCAAGAGTACAATCGTTACGACACGCTGCCGGCAAAGAGCAAACAGGGCAAACAGGCCATCAGCTGCACTTTCGACCGAATGGCATTCTCAGCGAGCAGCCACCATCGAACACAGCCGTAAAGTCGAGCATTCCGGCGAATCCGGAGCAAGCGTTTGAAAATACGACACCAACCGTCCAGAACGAGGCTTGTCAGCCTCGTTTCTCAGCCAGCCTAGAGAGCACCGGGCTGAGGTATGGACGCGAGGGGTCCGGTTCTCTCAGGTTCTAGCAGCTGTCGAATAATTAACGACACTTTTCAGCTACTCGAAGGCTACAGCCATCGGGATTTTAGCCACTGCAAGCAAGACTGGCCTGGTGGACGGAGCATGCAAGGCTTTGGCTTCGCAATAGAAAAATCTCCAGCCCAAAGCCCTCTTGGTCTATGTGGCTTTTCGGATTTAGGTAATGAGGTACGCGACGTCACATTGGCAACAGTTTGCAAAGCCGCAGCCTTTCCGGCTGCGACTCGCAAGGACTCTCACTCAGCACGTCGACTGAAAGGAAGCGTGCTTGCGCTTGCTCCAGGAGTCAAGGCTACGATCTCACTCACAAGGTGAACGTGTCGTTGTACTTGGGTGACCAGTTGTTCGTCTTTGTCTTGGTGGTATGCTGCCGCTTCCTGTCGGCCATGTGCGGGCCGACCAGGTAGACTTCGACGAACGGCTTGAACATGCTCGTCGTCGTCGTCTGCCACTTCAGGTCGTGGCAAGCCACGACTGCACGCAAGAGAAAAAACTCGCTTGCGTCACTGAAGCTGCTGAGGCACGCTCGTTCAAGGCGATGCCTATGGTTCACACCAACGGCAGCTGCTGCTGCCAAAACAGCGAGCCAGCACTGAGCTCGGCCGACTGTGCGTCGGCAGGCTCTTCTGCACGAGGCGAGACGCTAGAGCAGCCGCTAGAGCAGACGGTAGAGCAGACGGTAGAGCAGACGGTAGAGCAGACGGTAGAGCAGACGGTAGAGCAGACGCTAGAGCAGACGCTAGAGCAGACGCTAGAGCAGACGCTAGAGCAGACGCTAGAGCAGATGCTAGGGCCAGGGGCATGCGGCTGGTCCCAGGGTCTGCTGCTTTGTTGCTCTCTGCCCCGAGGCTCCAAGGGGCCGGCAAAGCTGCGACGGCTGCAGTCCTGGGAAGCGAGCCTGGCGAGCTCAGCGCTGTCTGCTCAGACACTGCTCGTGCCGCTGAGAACCGCTCAGTGCAGGCAGCCATCGAGCAAAGAGGCGGCGCCAGTGCTTGAAAGGGCAAAGGGTGAAGAGCAAAGGCCGTTTCGTCGAACGCACCTTTGACTGTAACCTTGTGCTCGCCAGTACCAGGGTGAGTGAACAGGTCCACTTGCACCGACACTTCACCGACCGCGTCTTCCTGGCTTGGTCTCTCTGAATTTTGCATGTGGACAATGGCTGGCACTGGCCTAGCCACACAGCAGACACAAAGCACAGTGGCATACCAAGTCGGCGGCAGCACGATCTGCCAATGCCGACACCGTACGGCAGCGTCGGTGAGCATCGGACAGCCAACCAACAGCCGTCAACCAGCTCTCCTCTTTCCCTTCTCCCCCCTCTCTTCTCCTCTCTATCTCTCCGGCTCCCTGTCTGTGTCTGTCTCTGTTTCTCTCTCTGTCTCTGTCTCTCTCTCTCTCTCTGTCTCTCTCTCTCTCTCTCTGTCTCTCTCTGTCTCTCTCTCTCTGTCTCTCTCTCTCTCTCTCTCTCTCTCTCTCTCTCTCTCTCTCTCTCTCTCTCTCTCTCTCTGTGTCTTTCCCTCCGCCTCTCTCTCTCTCCCCCTCTCTCTCCCTCCCTCTCTCTCTCTCTCTCTCTCTCTCTCTCTCGTGTCTCCGTCTCTCTCCGTCTGTCTGTCTCTCTTTGTGTCTCCGTCTGTCTCTCTACTGCTGTGGCTGCTGCCACTCACCCTGCTGGGACTGAGTGCTCACAAACGTCTTGATAAGGGCATCGGTCGTTTGAGTGTAGAGGGAGAGCGCGTAGCGCAGCGACTGCAGTTCCGGGCTCTTGTCGAGAAACGCCTTCTTCAGGCCTTGACCTATGCACGACGAATGCGCAGGCGTTGCCGGTCGTGGGAATGTTACCGCCCCAAGCAGCGGCAGCAAGCAATCACGAGGCGGTCATACACTCTGCGATGGTTCGTCAAGCATCGGAAGGAACTGCCGCAGCCATCTCGAAAATAGCAAATGATTCTGCCACATTCACTGGCGACTGCCGCTGCTCTGACGTGTTGCTCAAAGAAGAAAATGTACGAGCTAGCTGCACGACACGTGTACACACACATGCACACACGCACACACACACCCAACGGCACTGGCTCGATGTGCAATAAAGTCATTGCTTCGGCGAGCCTCGCTTCGATGGGTCTCACGGATCAAAGAGGTCAACCTTTCGGCAGAAGCTGTGTAGCGCCAATGCAAGAGTGAAGCGCTCGTGTATGCTTGAGTGCGATTTGCTGCTACAATCGCTGCTACTGCTGCCACCACTGCTGCTGCTGCTGCTGCATGATGCACCTGTTGGTGCTACAGAAAGTAACAGAAAATGGCTAAGGGGTCAGCAAAGGGCTAAGAAAGGCTCACGAGAGGCCACAGCTCCTACAGCCGGTAGCTTACATGGAAGGCCAGGCATGTTTGCAGATATGCGAGTGCTTATCACCAAATAGCCGGGCAAATTTGTATAGCTGGGATACAGAGACTTTTTACAATCAGAAGTGAAGCAAGCTGTCAGCAAGAGCTGTAAATGTAACCCCCTAGCAGGTACAGGGCAGCAGAACAGGTTCGCTAGTGTGTCTGTGTGCGTTTGACCCAGTGTTCGTACGTGAGCACACACAGCGATTGGCAACCAAGAGAGAGAGAGAGAGAGAGAGAGAGAGAGAGAGAGAGAGAGAGAGAGAGAGAGAGAGAGAGAGAGAGAAAGAGAGAGAGAGAGAAACACGGGAGGTGAGCACAGTGTCAGTAAGCAGCTGAGTCTCGCAGCACTAGCAGAGAACACTATTTCATGACGGTGCCTTAGATGGAGCAGAAAAAAACTGAGCAGAAAGACGGAAACAAGTTTCCACGTGATTCATCCGGATTTCACACAATATGCCTCAGCATGGGAATTGCAGGCACAAGTAAATGGTGGCTGCTGCTGCCACAGCTGCTGCTGCAGCTGCCATAGCTGCTGCTGCTGCCACAACTGCTGCTAATAGCTCAAATAGCTGATGGCAACACTCGCCTGCAGCATGAGAAGCTCTTGCCCAAATTCTCGCTTCTCATGAGCATAATCAGACGGTAAATAGAGCCCCCTAGGCAAGCCATAAAGTGGTCACACGAACGCCCAAAACTCACCCTCGCCAGAGTAGAAATACTCCTTTATGGTTCCGAGCGTGATCTCGAGCACGGCACACTGCTTCGGAGTGAGGTTTCGCTCGACGTGGTCTCGAGACATGTCCTGCAGGAGAATGCGACAACGATGCACGTCTGGCGATGCACAATAATACACGTGCATGCATAGCATACATTTTATCGATGAGCACGGCAGGCCGGACGCTGGAAAAGCAGTGACAGTGATTCGTCAGCACAACAGCCCGTTCGGGTGTCCCCGGCCCCGTCCACTCATGCTCCGTGGACTTGCCCCCAGCTTCGAAGTGTGTTGGAGAATTAACTTTTTTAGTGCAGAACGAGAGAGCAGCAAGACAGCTGCAGCGCCGAAGTGGCAATGTCGACTCTAAAGGGCAGGGCCGTCGCAGTAATCCCTCCCTCTGCTCCTCTCAATTCTTGCTGGATTTATGCAGAGAAGACAGAAAGGGGGCCAAGCAAACTGGCCGTGTTATGCCGTGTGGCTACTAGGCGACCGTGAATGTCGGGAAGGATGCGACGGCACGACTCGGCCCTCGGCTCAAAGGCCACACACGCAGCAGTGACATGCTGCAGCGGCACTGCTGCGGCCACTGCCTAGGCGCACGAGCCGGCACCAAGGCTAACTGCTCACCAGCGAGCGAGGGAAGGCCGCTGCTGAGCCAAGCAATGGTAGAGTGAACCGCCAAGCAGAAAGAAAAAGAGCGCCGGTCATTGGCGCAGGCTCGCTCAGCACAAGAGCGGCCCCAGGACAGCGGCGGCAGCAGCAGCAGACAGCAGCAACAGCTGCGCGAACATGCAGCAGCAGCAGGCGGCGAGAGCAAGCAAACAAGCGGCGAGAGCGGGCTAGCAACGGGGGGGGGGAGTGCGGGCGAAGCGGAAAGATTGTCACCTGCAGCGACGCGACGGGTATCTTGTTCAGCACTTGCTTGGAAACGTCCTCGATCTTAGCCGTGGCGTTCTGAGCGACTCGGACACGCATGCCCAGCAGCTGCAAGCACGGCACAAGAGCTGAATCCCATGCCAGCAGCTCATGCTTTCTGCTGGCATGGCATGGCAGCAGAAAGCATGAGCTCATCATGCCAGCAGAAAGCCAGTGCAGCTCGAGGCACGCCGGCAGTGGCCGAGCTTCGAGCAGGCAACTAGCCGAAGATGGCAGCGGTGGCAGGCAGAAGCAAGAGCAGCCGCTGCCACAGCAGCTGATTGGACGGCAGTTTGCACGCGCATGCGCTGACCGCAGTACCTGCCGCGGGTCGGAGGTGGGCGGCAGCACGACCGTCTTCTCCATCGCCTGCAGCGTGATCTTCCACAGCTCCTGCATCAAATGCAGAGTGCGGAAGCGTTCACGGGAGGGGTGAAGGATGCAGGCATACAATGCAGCTCCGAAAGCTATCGCCAGCAGCTACCAAGGCTCTATTTTTCGTTCTTGGCCCACTCACGGCAACCGGAAACCGGCTTCACACGAAAACCTATGTGCTTGTGGTCTTCTGGTGCACCCGAATAACAAACATATGTGCACGCCTGTGTGCCTCTCTCCTCCACCTTCTTAGCGCAAGGGAATGTGCACGCTCCCCTCGGGTACCCTGGTGGTGCGCACACACCCCCTGCCGCCAAGGTCAGCCACTTCCAGCAGTGATTATGGAGCTGCAAGTAGCAAGGTCGAGCTGCAAGTATTAGGTTCGGTTTACTCGGTGTCGATTTCTCTTCATCTCCGCCGTCAATTTCCACCGGTTAACTAGAACTGCTGAGTGGCAAGTATCTCTATGGGCCAGACCGAAGGTCAGCAGACGACTTGTTGATAAATTAGATCCTCCTTTAACGAAATCGGCAGCATCTACCGACTTTCTGAGAGCTGTTTCATGTTATCGCCCCTTGCCGTCGTAGTTCGGTGGGGTCCGCCGGTACCAGAATGACTTTGCACTTTTAATGCTGCTAGTGTTGAGAGCTTTGTATCATGCTTTTAAAAATAAGCTAAAAATTTGCAAATCAATTTCTGATTTCATAAATCAATTTTATATTATTTATCAATCTATTTCTAATATTATGATAAATCAATTCGAATTTGTGTTATTTGTTTTTTGCCACTGCAGCTGTAACCTATATAAGGTGGCTAGTGGCTCTTGGTCTCTGAGATGGCACCTTCATTCTAGAATCCGTCAGCTATCAGCAGCTTGCACATGAGCTGTCATAAAAGAGCCGTTGAGGGGAACCGGTGAACCGGCAGCGCAAAACCAGCTACAGCTGCTTCGCAGCAGCAGACGCCTCAGGGCACCGCCTGTCAACCAGCTGGAGCTACACTGACGGTGTGCCACCAGCCCGGCCGGACACAGGCGGCCAGAGCCAGACCGGCTGTCGCGAGAGGCTGAGCGACGACGCCTAGTGCTGCCCGGGTGCTGAGGGGAAGCGCTAGGCGTCGTTGCATACCTTGAGCAGTCGCTTCAGGATCGTCTTCTCACACTGCTCGGCATACATGCCCAGGCTGCAATGCAGGCAAGCGTGCAAGTAGGCGTAAGAGAAGCGCACGAGGCGAGAGAATGCAGCCGGATGCTTGACGGGGGGGGGGGGAGGAGGAGGCGGCGCAGGCTACGCTCACACACGCCGCACCGTTTGAGACGTCAAAAACCTGCTTTTTTTGCTTGAAATCCTCCCTCCCAAGAACGCATGCAACGCACGAACGAACCTGCTGTTCAACAGATTCATCAGTGGTATGAGTATGATGACTTGGCCTTGACCTTTAACTTTGCTATAGAGCAGGCTGGCTAGTTCTTCCATGGCCGCACGTATCGACAGCGCCACACTGCAAGTGCAAAGCCCGACGAGTGCAATTCCTTGTGTGCCCGGGTCGAGTGAGTGAGTGGGCGAGAGAGAGAGTGAGGGGTGAAAGAGAGAAGGAAGAGAGAGAGAGAGAGAGAGAGAGAGAGAGAGAGAGAGAGAGAGAGAGAGAGAGAGAGAGAGAGAGAGAGAGAGAGTGAGAGGGGAGAGAGATAGCAAGAGACAGAGAGAGAGAGAGAGAGAGAGAGAGAGAGAGAGAGAGAGAGAGAGGAGTGAGAGGGAGAGAAAGGAGTGAGTTAGTGAGAGACAAGAGAGAAGGAGAGCAAGAGAGCAAGAGAGAGAGAGAGAGAGAGAGAGAGAGAGAGAGAGAGGGAAGAGAGAGAGAGAGAGAGAGTGAGGGAGAGAGATAGCAAGAGAGAGAGAGAGAGACAGACAGAGAGAGGAGTGAGAGGGAGAGAGAGCAAGAGTGAGAGAGAGAAGGAATTGAGAGAGAGCGAGAGAAAGAGAGAGAGAGAGAGAGAGAGAGAGAGAGAGAGAGAGAGAGAGAGGGGAGAGAGTGATAGGGAGAGGGTGAGAGGAGAGAGAGAGGAGTGAGTTAATGAGAGACGAGAGAGAAAGAGAGCAAGAGAGAGAGCAAAAGAGAGAGAAAGGGGAGAGAGAGAGGGAGAGAGCAAGAGCCAATAGAGAGAGAGAGAGAGAGAGAGAGAGAGAGAGAGATAGAGGAGGGTACAGGGAGAGGGAGGAGAGAGCAATGGGAAGGGGAGAGCAGGGGCAAAGATGGGGAACGAGATGAGGGGAGACGATGTCAGTCTCATCCGGATGAGAGAGATGGTGAGAGTATCATTTCAGAGCATCAGAGAGGGCTAAGGAGAGACTCAGACGCAGAGAGAGAGAGAGCGAGAGAGGAGTATGCGGTAGCAGATAGAGCTACAGAGTCAGTCTCGGGAAGACTCGAGCATAGACTGCAGACGTCGAGCTGAGTGGGAGAGTAGCAGAGAGACGAAGTAGATACCCGACAGAGAGAGGGTGAGAGGGGAGAGAGCACAAGTTGCACAGAGATGAACGAATGAGAGACGAGCAGAAGAAAAAGAGGAGGAGAGAGAGAGAGATGGGGGAGCAAAGTGATAGGGATCAGGGGTGCGTGTCCCTGAGAAGAGAGAGAGATCGGATTTCTTCTAATGTCGACAGACTAAGATAGAAAGTAGCAGCCACGAGAACGAGGCAAAACGAGCAGAGAAAGTCGGCGGTCAGCTCAACTCTAGATAGAGGGCGAGAAGCCTCAGTACATAGCGAGATGAGAGAGATACGAGAGAGAGAGAGAGAGGGAAAAGTCAGAGAGGAGGGCCGGGGAGAGCATGATAGATGGAGATGAGAGCAAGAGGGGACACGAGAGGGGAGAGATGATCCGGGGAGAGAGTCTAGTAAATCGTGGCGAGTAGAGTGATTGAGAAATATGAGGGGACATAAGATAGAGAGAGCGAGGAGAGAGAGACACAGAGATCTACAGCGAGCGAGAGACGAGATAGAGGCTGAGGATAACACGCACGATCGGGCCGTCGAGTCGGGCGAGGGGATAGCAAGTCGATATAACAGACAAAGAGACATGAGCAGAGCACGATATAAGCAGGAGTTAGAGGGAGAGATAGGATGAGGTTACTTGAGAACAAGTTTGAGTTTAGTGTCGACACAATAGATCAAGAGGTACAGCAATCATGCGCAAAAGAGAAGAGAGAGATGAGCAGATTGACGAGAAGATAGAGAGAAGAGGGTGAAGAGAGACGAGTAAAGCAAGAGTGAGGTACCACATATAGCACGCGCCGAAAAAATAGGACCAAGACAGCGAGAGGAGTAGAGCGGGGTATCAGAGAGCAAGAGTGAGAGAGAGAAGGAATTGAGAGAGAGCGCAGCGAAACAGAAGATCTGAGTAGATCGAGCAGAAGAAGAGAGAGAGATGCGGGAGAGATCTGATAGGGAGAGGGTTGCGCGGCTAGAGATAGTAGCTGAGTTTAATTCGAGATGACTCTAGAAGAAAAGAAGCGCAAGATAGGATACACAAGAGCATAGCGCGTGGGAACTCGATCGATCCGGAGATCGATCAAGTATAGCAGATGCCGAGGTGAGATCGCGAGCGGAGCGAGCGAGATATCCATGGGAAAGAGATGATGGAGGAGACCGCCAGCGGATAGGGTTAGAGCGATTCCAGAGTGACGGTTTAGGAGAAGAACTGCTATCGCAGCTCGAGCTCCTGGGAGAGAGCGATGAGAAATAGAGAAGGGGGAAATGCGAGCATAGAGCAATCGCGGAGCTGTAGCGATCGCATATCGAATAGCGAGAGGGAATCGAGAGAGAGAGAGAGATGTGATTTAGAGAGATAGCACGAGATAGGAGAGTATAGAGAGACAGACAGAAGAAGCGATGAGAAGGCAAGAGAGCAGAGAGATAGCGTATAAGGAATTGAAGGAGCAAGCAAAGAGAGAGAGAGATGACAGAGCGAGAGGGCGAGAGTGATAGGGAGAGGTTGAGAGGGAGCAGAGGAGTGATTAATTAGAGAACGAATAGCCTTGAGGCAATAGAAGGCGCAGAAAGAAAAGATAAGGTAGAGAGATATAGGGTATAGAGTTATAGTGAGAGAGAGTGAGAGGGAAGAGATAGAGAGAATTGAGTTCGGGGATATACGAAGGAGCGAACGCATCATGAGAGAGAGCAAAATAGAGCAAGATGGTTAGAGAGCGAGTGAGAGAGACAAGGTGATAGAGATATCGCAGAGAGAGAGAAAATCGAGAGCTTGGGAAGAGAGATGAGAAAGAGAGAGGGTAGATGAGAGTCAGGAGAGGGATAGAGAGCGAAAGATGAGGAAATAGAAGGAGTAGATATGAGGGGATATAGCGCTGAACAGGAGAGCGAGAGAGATAGAGAGAGATAGAGAGAGAGAGGATGAGAAAAAAGGGATACGAAAGGAGGATTTTATGAGAGACAAGAGGAGGGCGAGCAAGAGAGAAGAGAGAATAGAGAGAGGATGATAGAGATAGAAGAGATGGAGAGAGATAGAGAGAGAGAGTGATGGGAAGAAGCCAGAGAGAGTAGATAGCCAGACAGAGAGAGAGTGAGAGGGAGATAGAGCAATAGGGAGATCTAATTAATTGAGAGATGCGAGAGAAAGAGATATAGAGAGAGAGAGAGAAAGAGAGAGAGAGAGAGGGGAGAGAGTGATAAAAAAAGGAAGGGTGAGATTAATAATATTGATTAGTTATTACTTAGATACTAGAGAGAAGGAGAGAGAGAGAAGAGAGGGAGAGAAGGAGAAAGAGAAGGAGGAGGGAGGAGAGAGAGAGAGAGAGAGAGAGAGAGAGAGAGAAGAGAGAAGAGAGGAGGAGGAGAGAGGAGAGAGAGGAGGGGAGGAGAGGAAGAGGAGAGAGAGAGGAGAGAGAGAGGAGAGAGAGAGAGAGAGAGAGAGAGAGAGAGAGGAGAGAGAGAGAGAGAGAGGAGAGAGAAGAGAGAGAGAGGAGAGAGAGAGAGAGAGAGAGAGAGGGGAGAGAGAGAGAGAGAGAGAGAGAGAGGAGAGAGAGGAGAGAGGAGAGAGAGAGAGAGAGAGAGAGAGAGAGAGAGAGAGAGAGAGAGAGAGAAAGAGAGAGAGGAAGAGAGAGAGAGAGAGAGAGAGAGAGAGAGAGAGAGAGAGAGAGAGAGAGAGAGAGAGGAAGAGAGAGAGAGAGGAAGAGAGAGAGAGAGAGAGAGAGAGAGAGAGAGAGAGGAAGAGAGAGAGAGAGAGAGAGAGAGAGATGAGGGCGAAAAGCGACGCAAAAGAGGGGACGGGAATGAGAGAGGGGAGAGACGGAAGCACAGGGGAAAAGAGCACGATGGGAGGAGACAGAGATGACGAGGCTGCAAGAGGAGGGGAGAGAGATGGAAGAGAACGATGAGAACATAGAGGAGGGAGAAGAGCAACCATACACCGACGAAGAGAGAGCGAGGTAGGAGGGAGAGAGAGAGTGAGGAGGAGAGTGAGAGAGAGAGACTTTGAGAGTATGCAAGAGAGAGAGAGAGAGAGAGAGAGAGAGAGAGAGAGAGGGTGCTGGCAGCATGGCAGGAGAAGAGCAGCAGGGCGACCGAGTGAATCCCACACCTCTGAGCAAAGGTGAAGGCCAGCTCGTCAAGCTGACCGTTCAGCTTCTGCTGCAGCTCCTTGAGAATGTCGGCTGCGTCGGGGTCTAGCTGGTCGCCGCCCATGGCCCGGTAGAGCTTGTCCAGCTGAATGCGCAGCTGCTGCACGTTATTCATGAGGATGCAGGCCTGGGAACACGTGAGAGAAGACGCACGTGCATGCCTAGTGTTTGTAGGCCGCGTGCACCGAGGTATGTTGGGGCGTGGAGGCGACTGCCGAAGCATGGGTGTGGCTCACGGCGCTGGCACGCACAGCACATCCGGCCTGCGTGGTCGATGGCAGCTCGGCGGCGGCAGCAGCAGCGTCTGGGAGAACACGACTCCTCACTGCCGGAAGGGCAGAAAAAGCCGGCCTTCTTCGAAGGAGGAGGGAATGGGTGACGGCTAGCTGCCAGCCGGCCAGCACTTACTGACCGTTCGCAGTCTGACCGTCGTTCTCCGACCCGAGTGTGGAGCAGACCGCAACAAATATTTAGCCGTGGGCTGTGCATATATTTGCCACGCTTAGCTCTTTTTTGATCAGGAATCCGTTCAAATTCATACTGTCCATCTCTTTATTTAATCCATTCATACCGTCGAAAGTTTGAAATGTTGCTCCAAAAATTAATGCCTACCTTTTTTTTATTTCATTCCTTTTTTTAGTTGTTGCCTTTTTAATTGCCTCGAAGAGAGAGAGGGAGAAGGGGAGGGGGAGAGAAGAGAGAGAGAGAGAGAGAGAGAGAGAGAGAGAGAGAGAGAGAGAGAGAGAGAGAGAGAGAGAGAGAGAGAGAGAGAGAGAGAGAGAGAGAGAGGGAGAACGTTTTTAAGTTTGCCTTAATCAAAGTTATAACCTTTTGCTGGTCTTCACTTTCGAGCACTTGTTTTTTACCATGGTCACTTTCTTACACAAAACCGATTCGTGTTTCAAAGCACTTATGATTTGCAACTAGTGGATCCTTGCACACTTGCAGCTTAGAGCTACAGGAGTGCTTAGTGGAAGCCACCTTCTGGACGCTGTGTCGACCGGTCACACGGTTTATTATAGGATACATGCCAGAAGTCTAATGAGAAAACATTTCTATCAATCAATTTATCACCCAGCAATCATGTGGAATCAATCTAAACGTGCTGATTTGATGGTATAATTTATAGCCTATGGCAACCGGTAGCGATTGGTTCGACAAAAAAGCAAAAATGCCTCACTGAGTTGGCCCAGTGGTTAAGGTGCTTGCCCCGACCAAGGTCTGGCCAAGATCGTGGCCTCGAGTCCCGTGGCATACGGGAAGTGCCGGAATAGAGATTAAGTTCTCTTAGGGCCATATACAAATATATTATATTTAAATATTTAACTATAACATACTGGGCATATGAGGCAGAGTGGTTAACCGAGTCATCTGCATATAAGACCAGCATTACATCCGAGCCATAGCTGAAGAGGCATAGCTGAAACGTCAAGCCAAAGCTGAGAGGGTTAGTCAACTGTAGCTGAGTGGGACGAATTCACGTACTCACGTACATTCAGAGTTATCTAGGTACATGCATTTTACATGCACCTGTGCATAACAAATGTGCACACAGCATGCTCAAGGGCACGAAAAAGAGGGTGTGCACGATTGTAGTGCATGTGCACACGCTTGCAGGAGTACATGCGCACCGATTTTGCAAACCCCTGCTTAGGCACAGCACCAAGAGACTTTTATCATAAGAATGCAATTCCTTTTTCCATTAAATTAGTAATCACTCGTTGGCCTTGATTGCATATGCCTAGTTGCCCAAGCCGATGGCCTTCCATCGGCCAAAACACCGGATCACGTGGATCACAGTGGATCACATGTGGCCACCTGTTGAGTAATGCACTGCCAGTACGCAGGCAGCAGCTACGGCTGCGGAGGCAGCACACGAGTCTCGCTCCTGACACGTGACACACGGTCAGCAGCTCTTACCACGCTCTGATTTTGCACCAGCTTGGGAAAATCTTTTCGAATGAGGTCGCAGCATGCCAGAAGCACTTTGTTGACAGTCTGAAAAAACATGCGACCTTCAGTAACCCCCCCAGGAATGTCGTCGGGGAGCTGAGGCACCCCACGAGAGACCTGCAGTAGCAGCAGAAGCAGCAGCAGCACCTGCACCTGCACATATGAAATGTATGGCCTAGTACGACCTGCACGAGCTACAAGAGCTCTCCCCTCCCAGTGTTCCTCTCTCTCTCTCCCCCTCTCTCTCACTCATTCTCTTTGCCCTCTCTCTCTCTCATTTCGTGTTCCTCTTTCACTTTCTCTTTCACTATCACTTTCATGCTCACTCTCACTTTCTCTCTGCAAAACTTCGGAGATCAGGCTGAAGTTTTGCTTCACGAGTGATCCATGCTGATCTTGGTTGACATCGAATGACGAGCTCGTGTCGAAAGGCGAAACCATTCTTGCTAAACGTGCATGCCGGCTGCTGTGACAGCTTCCAGCCCTTTACCCACACGCAGCAGCAGCGGTGCACCACGAGCCTCCGGTGCACCGCTGCTGCTGCTGCTGTGCCGGCCTGGCGCAGTGCTGTCTCTTTGACCCTGCCCTCACGAGGTCGTCGAACACTACCGAGCCGTCATTAAAAATATCGTACCGATTTAGGGAGGCAAGGGACGTCTACACAGGAGGGGAATAAACAAAAAAACAAAACATGCCAACTTAACCACTACAGTCAATTCTAGTCAGTTTAGCGATGCGACTTACCACTGCAAATCTTTTCATGTACTTCTTGAGTATGGTTGGATCGGGACATTCTAAAGTCTTGATAACAACTAGGGACTGATTGAGTGTGGCGAACACATCTGTCACCGATGTCGAAAACTGAGCATGCTTGGAGCTCTGCTGGAACTGCAACAAGCCACAAGCAGAGGCTTCAGCCACGGCTTCATCAGCTGGGGTCGCTGCCGTGACGCACTTGCATGCCGTCAATTACTATGACTCGTTAGCAGCACTTTCTAGAAAGGCGTGCCATATATATACACAGTGCCGGGGTGCTCAACCGTGGCACTGTGGCCTGGGTGCAGGCGGGCATGCAGCTGTCGTCTGCTAACCTGCCTTTGAAAGGCTGTTGCATGTACTTAGGTACAGACAGGTAGGCAGATGTGGTCCATCAACCTGCTGTTGATTAGCTGCTGCTGATAAGCAGAGGCAAAACCGAGAGACCCGGCCGAAGACCAGCCAGCCAGCTTAGAGGAGAGGTAGCAATCGAGACGCTGGGCTGGTCGGGGAGAGCGGTGGTGGTGGAGGAGGTGGTGGTGTGCTGATGCAATGAAAGCAGTCGCAAGAAAAGAAAATACGTCTGCTGGAGCACGGGGCGTTTGCGTGTAGTCCCAAATTCCAACTACTGGCACCTCGACTGTCGCCATTGAATTAGCAACGTAGCTGACTCTGGAAAGCCTGTCAATCGTGGCCGCAGCTTCCGAAGCTGCGGCCCCGAGATGCAATTATTATTCAAATTATTATGTAAATTATTTACGCCGGTGAGTACGCGCCGTGAGCACAACCCAATCGGTGCCTCCTCCGAGGTGCTGAGCGAGCGAGAGCAAGCAGCCACAGCGACTCACGCCGTCCTTCTTATCGCGTTCGTAGGCGCTGTTAAGGTAGTCCATGCAGACGACGTCGTTCTCGTTCAGCCACAGCATCACGAACGGCTCGAACCATCTACAGTGCATCAGCGCCACCGGTTGACAGTGGGAGACAATAACGCAGCAACGGCGGAGGCAGAGCAGCAGAAGCGTGCAGCTGCTCGAAAAGTCGTCTTCGCTCGATCCAAGGTGTCTGCCAGCCCCGCAGATGCGCCACTGCTGCCAGGACGGAGGGATGAGAGGTGGGCGTGGCAAGACGGGGGAGGGGCTCACCTGGGGTAGTCGGGCGTTGGCATCTCGCCGTCCTCATCTTTGGCCATGGCTTCGGCAATGTACTTGTTGTAGAACAGTCGCACCTTAATGTGCAGGTTGATGTAACTGCTCACAGGGTTCTGCTGCGGAGCTTGGGGCACGGTTCCAGACGAAGTGGTCATGGCAACGGCATGATCTGAAGAATTGAGAGAAAAGCCATCGTGTGCGGCACGTGAGCGGCTGGTCGGCCGAAGCTGTCGTGCACAGCTTGGATGAGAGAGAGAGTGAGAGAGAGAGAGAGAGAGAGAGAGAGAGAGAGAGATTGAAAAGACGAGGTCTTTGCTAGTGTTTTCCGGGGCATTCGATGCTTGTGCCGATGGCGCTGGCCACCGAGAAGAGCAAGAGGCTCACACTGGAGCAAGCACGTGAGCCTCTTGAGTTCTAGAAGACTGCCCCCAGCAAGGTGGCACGTCTTCTAGAACTCGGCACGGCATAACTCTCTCTCTCTCTCTCTCTCTCTCTCTCTCTCTCTCTCTCTCTCTCACTCACAATACACACACACACACACACACACACACACACATATATGCGCATATCTTTCTCTGCACAGCTCCTTTCTCGGCAGAGCATGATCGGCTGCAGCAGCTTCTGCTTAGCAGATCCTAGCGATCAATGAGCTAATGCTGCATGCAGCCAGTTGCAGCGAATTGCGGCAAATCGCAGCGGTGATGGTGCCAGTGACTACCTTTGAGAGCATCCTGGATGTCCTCGGAGAACATCTGCCAGAGTGACGAAGCGCTAATCTGCCCGACGTGCAGCTCCGTCGGGAACCTTCAAGCAGAGCATTAGCAAATCGAGGCGCTCCATTGCAAGACTGCCTCCAGTGCTGCTGCAGCAGCACTGGACGCAGCCACGAGCATGGCACGGTTGTGCAGCTGTGGCCCCCAAAAGTCTCGCGACAGGCTCGCTAGTAACACCTGAAACACGAGAGCGGGCACGGTCGCCTGCTGCTGGTGCTGCTGCTGGTGATGGTGGTGGTGGTGCTGCTGCCGAGGCATATGTACACGCACTGCAGCCTTACTGGTTCAGCACGAGCGAATAGTGATTCTTGTCCTCGTCGATGACCGATGCCATTAGATCGATGAGCTCTCGCCAGAAGCAGAGGCCGAGGGGCGCGGTCGCTGAGCCGTCGCCGGCAGCTGCGCCGCGACCCTCGCTGCCGCCACCACGAGCATCTCCTTGCAATGCGGCAGCATAGAGCTCGTGGCAATTGTCGAACAGGTACGAATAGGTCGTGTTCATGCTTGCCTTCACGCAGTCCTTGACCACCTGACAGGCTCGTGGCGGGCTAGTCAGCTCTTGCACCTGCGATACACATACAGCTTCCGGGTAGCCAAAGGCAGCAGCCACGTGGGGGCGACCACGTGATGGCTGACCGATGCAGCATCCGAGCAGCAGCAGCTGCAGCTGCAGAGCTACTCCCAACAGCGATGGCATAAGCAGGCTGCTAGCTCGTGATAAGCAATCGCAAGAAGAAACATTTACCAGGGACACCGTTAAGGTAGGGAATGCAAGAGAAAGGAAGACAGAATGAACCTGTCGCATGGCCAAAACAGGAACACAGGAGAGAGAGAGAGAGACAGAGAGAGAGAGAGAGAGAGAGAGAGAGAGAGAGAGAGAGAGAGAGAGTGGGATGGAGGAAGGAAGGGAGAGAGCAAGGAGGGAAGGAGGAGAAAGGGAAGAGAATGGGAGAAAGAGGAGTGAGTACCGAGTGGAAGCATGTTCCACCTGGCCTGAGGGTCTGAGCTGAGAAGAGATGCACAGACAGAGAGCTTGAGACAGAGCATTTCAGGGCAGAACAGAGCAGATGAGCAGCAGCTAAAAGATCAGAGTAATGTCATGTAATGTCATCTGTAACTCCACAAAGTCATAAAGACTATGTGGACGGTATGCATGAGTTTTGTATAGCGCACTCACAGCCTAAGCAGCTTTCGGTACGCATTCGGTAGCCAACAGACTTTGTCTCACGCAACAAAGAGAAAGTGGGAAGCATAGCAGAGTCAGGAGAGCAGTTGAGGTAGTGAGTAGCATTGAAGTAGCAGCTCAGGACCGCTAAAAATAATGAGCCATAGTCGGCAGCAGGAGAGTAGTTGTCGTTGCGTAAGAATTGTGGAAGCGAGTTCCACAGTCTAGGACCTGCAGAGCTAAAGCTTCTGTCGCCAACTGTCTTTCAGCAAAGGAATGGAACGGCTAATTTATTGCCCACACAGGACCTGAGGGCCCGAAGAGGCTGGCTGAAACTGGTGCGGCAGTTCAGCTAGGTGCGAAGGAGCCAAGCCGTGGTGGGCCTTGTGGGTCAGATTAAGAACTTTGCTCTGTATCTGTTACTCAACCGGCCTATCCATCTTCTAGCTCTTTTAGCAAGTTAAGTTTTACCTTCATTCTAAAGAAGGTAATACTCGTCAGTAGGTCCACAGTAGATTTGAGGTCTTGCAGTCGCGTAGGCTCTGATGCCGGAAAGAATTTCTGCACGAAAACGATTAAACAAGTGTCACAGCATTTAACAGGAAAAATCGCTTCCATAGCAGATGACTTCGGCAGCTGTGGCAGCAGCAGCAGCTGCCGAAGTCACAAGCCAATCATACTTAGCAATCTATACAATCGGTTGCAGCAGGGTAGGGGGCAGGGGAGCGCTAGGAAGATAGTGTCACACACACAGACACACACAGACACACACACACACACACACACACACACACACACGCAACATGTCACATGTCGAATCGTCAGAGAATGCAGCAGCACGGCTTCCATAATAGGCACTTGGGTGCCACAACGACCTTGTATCGTGAGTTCAAGCAAAGTTGCTGTGAGGACACGCTAGCGAATGGTCGCACATCGAAGGGGGGGCAATGGCACATGCCTTCGTTGCACAAGCCCTCGTTACCATGGATGCAGGCGATGCACTTAAACCGCAGGCTGTACCGTTTACCAGTGCAAGTATGCCCGTTCTCAACTGGCTAGTTACCAGCCAGCGCCTCTGCAATTGCTGATTGCTTTTCTCGATAGAAAAGTCCGATTCTCGAGTGGCCGAGCAGTGCCATCGGCAGGCAAGAGAGCTGATTGGCAAGTGATTGGTGAGATGCAAACGTACGGTATTTGCACACAATCCGGCTAGAAAGAGTACAGTGGCTTCATTTTTTTCAGCCACGTGCACTGCGCCTAATTTTCGACAACGCCGCCTGGGCAGCTACTATTACCCACCCTGAGACCTGGCAGAGATGAGTTTTCAAACCCACGAAGCAGGCAATCAGAAAAGTTTCAGCGCATTAGAGTTCACGCGCTGCGCCTCCTGTCACTGGCCGCAAGCTCCAGCCATTGGTGCAGCCCAGCGATGCCGGCTCAGCCACAGAGCAGGAGCTGCCGTCGGCTGCACGAGCTCCAGCCGAGCAGGCAATGCAGTCTGGTGCCATCGTGAGGCTGCCAGCTAGCAAGCCAGCGGACACACGCGTGCAACGGCAAGGGCGATTGGGTATGCAAGTTGATTGCACCTGTGGCAAAGACGCAGGCATTTAGGCAACACTCTCGTAAGACGAAGCAAGCCGCCAAGGCTGCAACAACCTGCCGTTTTCTGAATTAAATCATCACCCGATCGAAGCAGGTTCCCGATCGGCTACCTAGCTAGCGCCGAACTACCACGAGTACGGCAGGGGGGGGAGGAGGGGCGGCGGGGCTTACCCGGTACTGGGCGAGATCGATTCGGAGATTGTTGTGCAGCTGGTCGAGCAGCTTAACGAATTTCTCTTTCTGAAAACCAAAGAAGCGCAGTGATTGGCGAGTCACTCGTCGAGGAATAGTTAAGCAATGGTAACCGATCGCTTGGACGAGCCCAGCCGATGAGACTTACACATCAGATGTCGCTGAACGCGCGGACAGCTGCACAGGCAGTGGCAAAGGATGTGCGACCGTGCCTAACTCGGCAGCTACGCTGACGGCATTGTCACTGCCGAGGTGGGAATCGAAATATGCCGCAGACAAACGACGCCGTATGCTTGGGGACCAGATGCGAGCTCCCGCCATGGCATTTCTCGGGGGCGTGGGGCTGGGGTGGGTGCCGGCAGCAAACCGCGTCCGCCCGGCTGAAAACCTGTCGGTAGGAACGTGCAAACGGACGGGAGGGACGGCGGCGGGACGCCAGGACGTCGCCTCACCGCTAGCTGCCCAGCCGCATCGACCACGCGCAGCCCAAGAGCGGCTGCCTCGCCCGCCTCCTCGAGCCTGCGTGAGACTTCGGCTAAGCGGTCCATCGCGGCCGATCCATGCAGGTCCATCGCGGCCGATATTTTCTGCCGGCGACCGATGCTCGAGCTACGTAACCATGACTACCGCCGGCCTGGCGAGCGCAGAGCTCGCCAGCACGCGGCGCACTGCAAGCGTCGAGTGAGCGTCGTCGACTCTGCAGCTCAGCTGACCCACGACGTCCGGCTCTTCGCTGTCTGTTGCTCCTCCCCATAGGCAGGCAGGCAGGCAGGCAGGCAGGCAGGCAGGCAGGCAGCCAGCCAGCGTGAGCTAAAGTCTCGAGATCGAGAGAACGAGATGCTGGGCTGCAGGCTTCTTCTTTTCGCCGAACATCGAGAGGGTTTACCGAGAATGAACTGTGTCTGTGGGGGTGGCACCCAGAAACCTTCAACCACAGGCAGGGCCCTGGCTCCGTCCAGCGTCTGCTCGATCGGGGGGGGGGGGGGGGGGGAGGTTTCAGGGTGCGGGTCTTTCAAGTTGGCATATACCTGGAATGAAAGCCACTTCCCCTCCCATTCCATCCAGAGTTCCGCACTGCAACGTCCCTCGGTTGTAATGTAATGCAACTGTTCTCAGGCTGTAATTCCACAAAGTCACAAGGGCTATGCAGATGCTTCACTGGAGAGTTTTCTATAGAGCTACTCGCAGCCTGTGCGGCTTTTGGTACACACTCGGCAGCCAACAGACTCCATCTTACGAAACAAAGAGCAAGTGAGCCGCAGAGCTGAGTCAGGAGAGCAGTCGAGGAAGTGAGCAGCATGGAAGTAGCAGCTCAGGGCCTATGGAAAGGATGAGCCATAGTCGGCAGGCAGCTGAAGAGATGTTTGGTAAGAATCGTGGGAGTGTGGTCCACAGTCTAGGTAGGACCAACAGAGCAAAAGCTTCTGTCGCCGACGGTCTCGGTAAACGAAAGAATGGAACAGCTAGTTAATAGTCCATAATAATAAATTTTTTATAGCGCCCTCAGAGAACCAGATCTCTTTCTAGGCACTTTACATTTGCTGCAAAGGATGTATAATCGAATAGTTTGTGGTAGCATGCTCAATGACAACAAGCATAACATTAGAGGTGACATGCACAGGGTCAGCATGCAAATTTGGTTAGTGGCAGCATATGTAGTGTTAGCACGCATAAGCACACAAAAACGTGCCCTCAGGTCCACAGAGGACCCAAAGGCAGGTGAAAGCTGACATTGGTGAAGCAGTTCAGCTAGGTATGCAAGAGCCAAGCCACAGAGGGCCATGTGGGTCCGTGTCAGCATTTGCTCTGCATTCGTTGAAGCAACCGTGAGCCATCGTAGCTCCTTCAGCAAAGGAGATGCATGGCTGGTATGATTGACCCAAGGGTTAAGGTTAAGTTTAACCGATTTGAGCCCTGTGGTGCATGTGAAGTGCCAGGATAAATATTAATTTCTCTTAGGGGCTATGCAAATGAATATATATATATATATATATATATATATATATATATATATATATATATATATATGAATGAATCCTTATTATCCTTATAAAGACTGCCTCCACAGCTAGCCATCATGTCCATTCCATACTTGAGATAAGGGGTGTCTGCCATGGCGGCTTACTAACATGCAGGCACACACACACACACACACACACACACACACACACACACACACACACACACACACACACACACACACACACACACACACACACACACAGCTGAACCTCCAAGATTGTTTGCATAACCTTACAGCCATATTAGTTACCAGCTGAAGAAGCCTAATAGCTTTTTTGGTCACCCAGCAAAAACATAATTGCATTCGTTCGGCCTAGACAGAACCAGGGAGCGAGTAAGATTGTTAGTAAGCCTGCCATGGCAGACACCAACTAATCTTAGATAGGGATTGGACGTGATAGCTAGCTGTGGAGGCAGTCTTCATGAAAAGACTTTCAAAATTTAAGCAGTCATCACCACTTAAGAGCACATTTAAATTTAGAGCACGCTTAAATTTAGAGCTGCAACGAATCCTGCTAGCAATGGCAGAGCAAGGGGCTGTACACTACCCCTGTGCTCTAACGTTTCAGACAGGCCCCGAGTGGCCAAGTTTTCTAGTAAGATCTCAAAGAATGCCAAGAACGTCGTGGTAGCCGGTGCTGGGGCATTGCCTCCACAGCGCCGTTGCGTTCGGATAAAGGCAGATGGAGAATTCACCGCGATTAAGCACTGTGCCAGGCACTCGGAGGAAGCAGGTGCGCATGCTAAAATGCACGCAGGTATGAGCAGGTATGTACCTGTTGCATGCCCGTATTTACGTCTACATACAGCATAGATGTACGTTGCGCACGTATCCATCTCTTAACGGTACAACGAACGATAAAAAAATCGCCGACATGCAGAAGCTTGGGAAGTACGCAGGAGCAGGAGCAGGCCTGTGTATGGAAAACAGTAGAAGATGCAAAGCATGTAGCTGCCGACTGGCCTGCTGGGAAATCAATGGGGGCGATTCCTGTTGCCGAAATGAAGCATACACTGCTGCGCACTTTTCAAACGAAAATGAAGCTGAAAATAGTGGACTCGGGTAGCAGCAAACACGCCAGGCCCGAGGAGCCATCACCGCAGCTATCTGGACAACGCGAGGAGCACTGGACGTGCAAGATGTCCCGAAGGCATGGAGTGATGGTGGGCAGGGAGCTGCCTGGTTAGTGTTGTATCGAGCTTAGGCATCCTGCTCTTGAAAGCGGAAGGCGACTGCCCAGCCTTTGGTGCCCTGCTCTCCATCGGTGGCAGCGGCAGCAGCAGCAGCCGTTGGAAGGCAAGCGACCTCTATCGGCCGACTGACCAGCTGCAGGTCACACACTAGGATGTTCGAAGATAGATAGATAGACAGATAGAGAGAGAGAGAGAGAGAGAGAGAGAGAGAGAGAGAGAGAGAGAGAGAGAGAGAGAGAGAGAGAGAGAGAGAGAGAGAGAGAGAGAGAACAAGTGAGGAAGTGAGTGAGAGAGAGAAAGAGTGAGAGAGAGAGAGAGAGAGAGAGAGAGAGAGAGAAAGAGCAGACAGCGCCAAGAGGACAAGCCACTCCAACTCCGCTCCCAGTGGGTGGGTGAGTGGGTGAGCGGCTTATGTGCATGCGAGAAAGCCGACCAACGTCAAGACGACACAGCAAAAACCAAGGCCCCTGACCGAACCGCACGTGCACCCGGAATTTCGACAAAGGCGGCTCTGCCACTAGCTCCGCCAGCATCGTCTCCTCACCCCGAAGTTGGAGGCCGCGAAGCGGTCACGTGCCGTTGCATGGGTGCCAGCGGAGGCGTGCGCGTAGAAGGCGTTGATGTTGGCAAGCAGCGTGCTCATGACGGCTGGCACTCCAGGCGACAGGTACTTGGACGACAGGCAGGAGAAGTGCCTGCAACGCGGCACGCAGCAGCTGTAGCACATGCAGCAGCAGCAGCTTGTACAAGTAGCTCACACCGCCTGTCTGCCGAGAGAGCCGTCGCGTCCCAAACTGTCTGCAGACGGCTGCTAGGGGGAGTGGGGCTTCTTAAGCACGTGACTTTGCGCATCTTTTAATAATAATAATGCATTTCTTATAGCACCCTCAGAGAGCTCAATCTCTTTCTAGGTGCTTTACATTTGCTGCAAAGGAAACACGATCGAGTGGTGAGTGGTATCATGCCGGCAATGTGATTGTTATCACTAACCGATTCAACTGATGCATCCTTTACAGCATATGTAAAGTGCCTAGAAAGAGATTTAGTTCTTTTATCGAACTGTGCAAATGTATTATTATTATTACTATTATTGTCATCAAAAGCATGGCCAAATTATGAGAACAGCAACTCTGAAGGAGTGAAAAATAAGTAATAATCAACAACAGCAGGTAAAGAAGGGAGGAGCAGGAGGAGCAGGTGCAACAAGAGCAGTAGAAGCAGTAAAAGGAGCAGGAGCAGGGGAAAGAAGAGATAACTCGCTTGGCTCTTCTGTGACCACATCTGCTGCGAGTCCAAGTGATTTCGTTTAGAACAGACGATCGCCAGCGATCGCCAGCCACTGCTTCCTTTTCCAGCGTGCAGTAGCACACTTGGCAAGGCTAGCAAGCAACCGAGGCTATTTCCGGCAGCGCAGGAAGTGGGTGGGACTCACGTCATGGCCTGGTAAATGGACTCGATGCCGTAGCGCATGGCAAACTCGTCCACGGTCTCCTGGCCGGGCTCGTCAAAGTACACCTTCCAGGCTTCGTCCTAGGTGACAAGGCAGCAGCAGCGCTGGACCATTGCAGCAGCAACAACAGCAGCAGCAGCAGTCGAAGGCAGCAAAACGTGAGATAATGTGGAGCCGATGCTTGGAGTCCACGCTAGCGAAGGAAAGGAAGGCAGCAGCAACGGAGGCTCCACTCAATCTTGCTCGTTGTTGCTTGCTCGCACACCTACCCGGTTTAGCCTGCTCCAACCCCAATCGCACTTCAGTATCAGTCACAGCATGCACTTACCCGTTGTCGAAGCATGCACTTACCCGTTGTCGAAGCATGCAGCAGTGCTAAGACCATGAGACTCGCACGCACAACAAGACATAGAACCATTTGTGCAAATAGCAAATGCTGCCACTACAGAGGGCATAGCAACTGTGGTGCTGGCGACCGATCGACAAAGCAGGAGGCAACAGCAGGAGGCAACAGCAGCAGCAGGCAGCTGTGTGCAGGCAGAATGCAGCATACATTGACGAGTCAGAGATGGAGGAAGAACAAAAAAAAAGCAAGCAGCAGCACAGCACAGACGCAGCAGACACGCCCTGGTTTTGGCCAGGAGTTCTGGGTTCTAGCCCTTCGCCATATGAGAAGTGTCCGGATAGAGATTCAGATCTCCACGGGCACCATACAAATGAATTACAGACGTGGATACCAAGCTGCAGCAAGACAGGCTTGCTTCTGGATCCACTGTAAGCGTTCGATTCAACTGCAGCAGCCGATTAAAGGTTGGTTTCTCCCGTGTAGAATGAATATGAATAGAACTATGAATAAACTCTTTAGAGTAGAACCATGCAAGTATGGCTACCAGATTTTTTGCCTCTGCATTCACGCTTTTCGTTTTAGTGGTGACACGGACGTGTATGACCTCTCAATGATGACCCACTTGTGAGGTCAGCAAGGTCCAGCGGAGGTCAATTGCTGTGCAGTGAAAGAGCACTACAGACTTCCTTACCCCCACCAACACCTCCCCCGGAAAAGTCACCTCCGGCAGAAGCCAAAACCTACGTAATGCAGCCTGAAATTATTGCGCAGGACGTTCACTAACTAACGTTTCACCACTGTTAGCAAGCAGCACCAACTCCCGTGTCTTTATTTAAAGCAGGGTACCCACTTCAAAGGAGCAGCTTCGCAAGAGACCTGTTTGCAGCGAATGCCGGATGCACAAACACTGTGAGTTTGCACAGTTCACTCTCCCACGATTCTTTGCAATCGACGAGACATTTCGTTATGACAGCTAGCCAAGGTCGGTCGATGGCGCCTAGCACGACCAACTGGTTGCCAAGGCTAAGAGAACTGCAGCAACTATCCTGCATCCGATTGCCAGAGGCCGCAAAGTTGACTCCAAACATCCACCGCTGTGCCAGAGGCATCTTCAGCACCAGACGAGGTCGACACATGATGCAACTGCACAAAATCATTACAGTTCAGCTATGCGACCAGCGTCTTCTCTTCGTCGACACGGAGTGGCACTCCATCAGGTCAGTGTGAGATGACAGTGTGAGATGAGCAGTCAGTGTCCCGCTGCAATCGCAGCCCCTCTCTGTACCACCACCCATTTTTGGGCAAGAGAGAAACCCCGAAGTCCAGACACGTATCTAGTGCACCAAGCAAGTTTTGCTTCAGCTACAACTCGGGTGGGATGCGCCTCTTTCGACGGTGCGATGTTGCTGAGACTTTTCTTGCATGCCCAGGCATGCCCATGGTACGACCGGAGGTCTCCTACTCACGGCTTGTGAGTTGTTACTACATAATGGATAATACATAATGGAACACTCCATCTTTTCCCTTACTATTCTTATTTGAACAAATTGTATGCTTTGCCTGAATATATTCTTTCTGCATCATACCAATATACATATAGATGATGTGCTTGAACATGCATTTTCTAAAAAATCATGCATTACTGCTCACACACACACACACACACACACACACACACACACACACACACACACACACGCACACATGCACGCATATGCACACACACGCACGCACATGCAGAGTTATATAAAATGGCACACACTTAAGGAGAAAGTCGAGGCAGCAGTTGTAAGCAGCTGGACTGCAGTGCAAGGGACACGCTGCGACAGCGGGGAAGCTACAAACAAAACGCATACGTGGCTGAAGTGGCTGCAGTAACTCAGTGGTCTCAGCACGAGTTC
>WPIO01000056.1:2200000-2267500 GCA_009760855.2 Cristatella mucedo
GTGGTGGCAGTGGAGAGGGGCCGCCGAGGGATGGACAAAGGTGGAGGTGACAAAACACCGACTGCCTCCTCCTCCTCCACCACCTCCATCGATGGCAACTGACCAAGGTTGTACCACACGTCCATCTCTCCGCTCAGCGTTCGCACTTCGATTATCGTTTGCCCTAGGAAGTCATCCGACTCGTGCGAGGTGAACGTGGACCTGAGCTTGGAGCGCAGGTCGTTGTCCTCGTCCCTGAAGCGGAGAGCGACGCGCCGGCCGGTCGAGCGCGACGTCACGTGACCCGGTACGTACCCAGGTTGTACCACACGTCCATCTCTCCGGAGAGTGTCCGAACCTCGATAATGGTTTGACCGAGGAAGTCGTCAGACTCGGGAGTGAACGTTTTTCGCAGCCTCGACTTCACATCGTCGTCCTCATCCCTGGAAGGCAACGCTCGGACACGCCTCGAGCAGCGGGCAGCAGCAGCAGGGGCGAGACAGGAGGAAGGGAGGCGCCAGCAGCGACAGTGGGTGGTGACGGCTCGCTGCGCGATGGCTGCAGGCGGGAGCAAGCTGCCCCCAAGACCGGAGCAGGAGCTCGTGATAGCCATACATAGGAGAGCAAGACGTGACGCCTGCGCATAGCCCAGGGCAATCCTCCCGCAAAGTGGGTGACAGCGATCGTGCACCCACGTCGGGCACTCGCAAGTCGAGGCACCGGTTGAGGTGCTGGTTGCACCGCGACCAGCACGGATTAAGCGAGTTTTTCCGCAGTCTAGTCGTGAACTCACAGCGAAAACAAGCAGTTGAGCTTTGCCTAAGCCGAGGCAGTACCTCGGTCGCACCTGTGGCTGACACACGGTTGCATGCCGCCTTCGACTCGACAGCTCTGCAGCTTTGCCTCGGACCTGCCGACAAGGCGACTGCATCTCCGACTTTCAGAGAAGGTCTTCGCTTCACTTTGTCCTTCGCACTTGCTCGCTGAAGCTCAGGCTCGGCTGCTCCCGTCGAGCACCATCGTGGCAGCGACAGCGACCGGAGTGCCGCTAGCTAGTAGGGCATGCCGAGAGGCTGCGGCGGTGGCAGCACCTCATCTATCTGCGTGCCTGCCTGCCTGCCTCACCTCTTTGCCTCTCCATCTCTTCGTCTGATGTGCGCCTCATCCCCGTGTCTATATCTGAGCATTAGTGTGCAAGTGCGTGTGCACGCGCTTATCTCTGTATGCGCGTGTGCAGCGTATGCAGCCACGAGTGTGCGGCGAGATGAAAATACAACACAAGCGACCAAAACTTCTGAGCTTTGGCCACGTGGGGGCGCGTCTCGTTAGCTTAGGCCCTGCCTGGTCATGCCTAATGAAGGTGACTGACTTCTCCAAAACCAACTTCAGCAATCAGACGTGAGGCAGAGATGGACGTCGGTGGGGTGGGGGTGTGGAAAACCGCGTGGGTGCCAGCAGACTGGGGCGGCTAGGTATGCCGTGCCTAGCGTGCTTTGCTGGCTGTAGCAAGTGAACCGCCATCGATCCTTTCAGAAGCTTCGGTTATCTTTACCACTATAGACTCCAGACTTGAAATCAATTGGCATTGCAACGATTTGCCAATTGGTATGTATGTATCACCATCGCTATACATATACATATATATATACATATATATGTATATATATACATATATATGTATATATACATATATATGCAAATATATATATATATATATATACATATATATATATATTTATTTATTTATTTATATAGCATGTAGTGCTAGATATACATCGATCGCTATATATCGCATGTATCCTTCTGGCAAGCCTCTGGTTCCTTGTGCCTGTGCAGTTACTGCAGTGCATTCAGTGCGGCAGCTAGTGCATAGGATTGTCTGGCAGTGGCGCTGGCAAGAGAGATACGTACCACACACGAACTTTTATCCTGTCAGACGAATTGTGGCATTCGCTGCAATCAGAATCAGAGGAAAGAGACGATGCTCGGCCACAGTTCTGCCGACTGAGGGACGGTAGTGCTATGCTGCCTGTTCAGAGCCGCAGGGAAGAGTTTGCAAACAGATGCGATTCTCGCGAAGAGCTGGCTCTGCTTGCTGGCAGGCGGGCTCTAGCTCCGGTGCTCGCTGGCCCGCAGCGGCCACGCTACTCACAAGCAGAACTTCTCCTCCCACACGGGATTGAGCTCCTTCGGCACCGTCTTGGTGCGCTTCTTCACCTTTCCAACCTGCACGGTGACGTATGGGTCGCTGGTGCCCGTCTTGTCCTTCCCTATCAAGCCTTGTGCGCTCTTGACTGAAATGCGTGAGAGATTGCCGCCACAGCTTGCAGGAGTCACCACAGGTTTCAGCGAGCAATACAAGATGGCTGCCCACTGCCAAACTCGAATCCGCGACAAAAGGTTGGCAAAGAGCGAGTTCCTAACTAACCCCTGGGCCAAGACCCATGGATAAATCATATTGAAGCACTTGACAATCTTGCGCAGTCGCTAGCCAACCGAGCCAGCGGAGAACAACCGGAGGTGCGACTCTACGGCAGCGCCCAACGATGGATGCCGGGCGAACGCAGCCAGCTGAACAGCGATTCTTCACGGGGGGGGGGGGGCAATGTAAACGGCCATCGCCAGTGGGCCACAAGCTGATCGCATGAGATCTGGAGCGAGTGCAACAGAGAGACGTGCAGGATGCAGCTACTGCCAAGCTGGTGTCTAAAAGTGCCAGAAAAGTCGGTTTTATATACCCACTGATGAGCATGATGATCATTACGATCACATCATCATGCTCATCAGCTGATGATCATCAGTGATGATCATCAGCTGATGATCATCAGTGATGATCATCAGCTGATGATCATCAGCTGCTCGTGATGCTACATGAGAATGAGCAGACGGTTTTGGCAAGCGGTCAGGCAAACCAGCGACTTGAAATAGCAAAACTATGATGAATACAAAAACTACCAGTGGTAGCCGTCAGCCGAATGCATATTGCGGCTAATGTGCCTCAGATGGACATTTCAGCACAGAGACGGGGAGAGCACGGCACATCGTGGGCTCGCGGTTTGAAGCACTGAAGCCACGACCTGCGCAGTCTAACCTGCAGTCGCACCAGCTACGACCGTTGAGAGAAAAAAGTCATCATCCGCCGATCATTCACCGCAAAACCAGAGGCAGTTTTGCGCAGCCAAGCGCCACTGGAACGGCCTTCGAACTGGTCTCGACGAGGGGGCAGGCAGCACGCGGGCGCGCACCTCACGTCAAGCAGGATGGAGCAGTCTGGCCGGAAAGCTGAAAGGTGGTAGTGATGCTGCCGAGGGCAAACATACCGGTGATTGCAATCTTGGCAGACCAGTTGGACGTGCCATCGAGCACACTTTTCTTGACCTGATTCATGTGTTCTTCGTGTATCTTTTTATCCACACCAAATACTTTCCTGCAATGAAGAAGCAACCGAGCGTGCCGTGTCAAAAGAACCTAGCCAGCTCAGTCAGGTGTCACCAGCTGTCACACTGCGTTCACGGGTAGTCGCTGCCACCGACCGAAGCAAGGAAAGCAACTCTGTCGAAGCGACTGTCGTCTATTACCCCCTTTGGACAAAGCTGATGTGCTGATTATGCACATCGTGGCCAAAGCACTCCCTCGTACCACAAAACAAGGTGCAGTGGGAGTCCGCGACATGTAAGTGACCTTTCACTAGACGACCACATCAGCTCTACAATCAAGTCTGACTACTGTCAGCTAAGCACTATGTGAGGGAGCATGACACTGCAGCCTGCAAGCACTGGGCAGAGACCCTACGAGGGCTCTCCGACTGCCTAAGCAGCCGCAAGCTCACAAAGGGCAGACGATGACTCGGCAGATGACCCGGCGGTCCTGCCCAAATCTATGCTTTAGCATCGGTGGGGACATCCATCTACCGCAAACTGCCGCCAGCTGTCGGTGGTTCGGAACGGACAATGGCCCGACAGTACGAAAGTAACGAATGCATGGAAAAATAAGGGCTTCGGAAGGAGTACAACAGGGGAGGGGAGGGCGAGGTTCCTCGATGCCGGCAGCCGTCTTGAGTGTGTAGACCGGGCTTTGCCGGTGTGGTTTTGGAGAATAAAGTGTTTGGTGTTGGAGCCAGCAGGCATGTTGCTCGGTCGCCCTACCCAGCCGACGACAGATCTGAGCTGAGGGCTGTCACACACTACTACACAAATTTAATTTTGGCCTACTTAGACAGGGGTAATACATCAAAGTTAGTCCAAGCATTTATGACATCTCTCGACTACTGTAGCTCACTAAGAGCATGTCTTCCGGCCTGCACACTATAACGCTAACAGTTGGTGCAAAACCCAGCAGCCACACTTGTCTATCGTGAACGTAAGAGATGGGCGTCGCATCATATCACTTCTCACCGACCTGCACAGGCTCCCCATCAGGTAGCACATTGACTTCAAGGTTAATTATTTACTTTTACGTCCCTTCATTCTCTTGTTCCAACCAACCAATCTTTAACTAATCTACTTCCTAATCAGGCCAGGAATCACACCACCCACTCATCTGACTCAAGTCGTTTCGCTGTGTCTCATACGAACCTCAAATCATTTGGAAACCGTGTCTGTAGTTTGCGTGCTCCCAAAGACTGCAACTTAACACTGACGTCACGACATCCTTTGATTTGACAATATGTAAAAGGAAGCTAAAATCCCACCTTTTCCTCACAGCATTTGCTCTAACCATGTGAATTATCCTCTGCGTGGCTAAGCATGTTGAGAGTTGTGTATGCTATCGCTAACCAACTGATATGCCTCCTTGCCGGCACATGCAAATATTTTATTACGACCACGGTCATCATCATTATTATTATCATCAAGCCTTTGACCGGGAGATATGAATGTGAAGGAAGGCTACAAGGCAACTAGGGCCTACCAACAACTATGCTGACCCTTCGCACAAAGGGGGAATATTCCAATACATGCATGCATTCGCCTGCATTCCCTCTCCCCCACCACTACCCTACTGAAGCTGGGCACGAGCCACTGATGGCGTGCTGCGATGGCGTGCCTCGGTTCGGATGGCACAGCCGACGTTCTCGCATCAGGAGCAGCAGCCCGAGGAAAGCTCTGGCACCAGTATGGCGTTTGCCAGCAGACGATGAGCAGGCACGCCTGACAACTGTGTGCCAATAGTCAGAGCAGGCCCGGTTCACACGGCCAGATTCATGCATATTGGTAATAGTAATAAGATATTTTGTGTAGCACCATCAGAGAACTAAATCTCTCTCTCTCTCTCTCTCCCTCTCTCTCTTCCTCTCTCTCTCTCTCTCTCTCTCTCTCTCTCTCTCTCTCTCTCTCTCTCTCTCTCTCTCTAGTGCTAGCTATTGAGGGCCAGCAATTTAAACAAAAGATATGCTGGTGAGGGTGAGGCGGCTGCCGGATGACGGTAGGCAGGCAGTTCATCTTCCGAAGTGAGAGCCATGCGCAGGCCTCGCGCGACCGGCTGCTACTGCCCTACGCGACCAGACGCGAACTGATGGCCGGACGGAGGAATCGAGCAAACGCCAGCTACCGGATCATCTCGAAGATCTCGGGCTTGTTCTTCTCCCTGGCCTTCATTCTCTCCTTCATGGCCGTGATCTTTGCTTGTACCTTGTCGTCGGCGCCCTGGCGCGCGTTCCGTTCGGCAGCTCCTATCAGGTTGAAAGGTAGGCAGGGCACGAGGGTGCAACTACTCGCCAGCCTCGCTTTGGAGGTCGCGCATCGATGGCCACGCAATGCATCGCGGAAAAGTGAAACGATGCGATGAGTAAAAACATGGGCAAAAAAACGTGCATGAAGTTCGGTCGTCACATGCGCCGCGTCTCGAGTCACGGCGGTTACGCCGGACCGCCTTTCGGTCTTGGTTGCCGGGCACGCCACAGATCTGCCATTAGTTTTTGCATTACAGGGAGATGAGAGCACATGGAGAGGAGCGCACAGGAGGCAAACCGGAAGCAGAGAAGAGGGTGGGCTAGCGCGACGGGCGGGCGCTCACGCTGCAGGCAGTCGGCGTTGAGCAGCTCCTTGCACTTCTCGTGACACTTGACCGAGCACTCGGTGCAGTTAAGGCCCTGCCGAGCCAGGCCCCAGAGCAGGCCCTCGCACTCGAAGCAGTATGTCGGCTTGCTCGCCGACCACACGACGAAGTTGTGTGGCGTCGTGCTCGATATGGGATACACGAGGGCCTGCAGTGTCTTCTTGTAAACGTGCGCCTTCTGCAACGACAACGCAGCAGTGGCAGCTGCAGCATTGCGGTCGTGGTGTGGTGGCTGGTGATACACTGAGCTGGACCTTACGCCGGCTGACCTTGACCGGACCCGGAAAAAGACCTGACCCTGACAGCAACATGACCCTTACCCCTAATTGCTGGCTCAACTGCAACACGCTGGCCTGCCCGCCGAGTGAGAGAGAGAGAGAGAGAGAGAGAGAGAGAAAGAGAGAGAGGGAGAGAGAGAGAGAGAGAGAGAGAGAGAGAGAGAGAGAGAGAGAGAGAGAGAGAGAGAGAGAGAGAGAGAGAGAGAGAGAGAGAGAGAGAGAGAGAGAGAGAGAGAGAGAGAGAGAGAGAGAGAGAGAGACATAGAGACACACAGACAAACACAGAGAGAGAAAAAGGAAGAGAGAGAGAGTTGCCTCAGCATTTACTGTATCGTCGGCTTGCCGCAAGGCCACTCACCACACTCTCCTGCGGCCCACGAAGCTGTCACGGTCGGGGCATCTCCGACTAGGCTAGACTAGATATTGCATATTGCACCCGTAGGTATGTAGCATAGAGGAACAGCTATACCACAAATTCTCCTGCCCATCGTCTCGAGGTCCCTACGAGTATCGAATGCAATGTTAATTGGGCTGCTGGATTTCGTAGGGAAATTTAAGTACCGCAAATCAGCACCCAGAGCGCACTTTCAGCACTGAAAGACAGCCTTCGAAGCGCAGCAGCAGAGGCTGTAGCAGCAATCACATTGTGAGGCCTTTATTGGTGACCACTCGGAGGTGTCTGCCCAGAAGGATTCTGCAGCAGGAAGCAAGCAACACTAATCGGGATGCCTCCGGTCGTATATCTGGGTCTTTGCCCAGGGGTGAGACACTGTACAATCGAGGAGGCTTCGAGGTTCGAGTCCTGCAGCAGACAGCCCTCCTCGGGAGGAGGGCTTTCAATAATGGGGCGGGGTTTTAGCCACTAACTAATGACCTGCAGCTGCTATAGTAAGAAAGCTGTTTTATATCAGCTAACATTTACCTACTTCTACCTTATATTATGATCCAGGTAGGTAGCAACAACTGGAGCGGCAGCCGGAGGAGGAGCTGAGGCCGAGCTAAACCCGCACGGAGCGCCTGGCTAGCGGCGGGAAAGCTCATGGGCTCTCTCACCAGCTCCTCGTCGTTGAGCGATTGCCTGGCAGAGAATGTCGACACAGTCGTCCCGGATTTCTTGTTTGCAGCAATGGCCTGCAGAGAGATGCAAGCGATCATGCCGATGGAGCTGGGCGAGGCGCCGGCCACTCCAATCAGGCCGCTCTACCATCCCCAGTAGCATCGCGTGTCACTCAGCATAGACAACGGGTGAGGGTGAGTCGCCTCTCGACGACTGGCCAACCAACAGCTGCAGCTTGGCATTGGCTGCAGCTGGGCCACCGCTCGGCAGCAGCGCAGCTGCTGCTGCTGCCGCTGCCAACCGGAGCAAGAGTGCTGGCCATTCACGGTACAGGCTCGGCTGCACGGTCGTGACCCTTCACCCGCTGCTCCGCTGCATGTCAGCGTGCCTCGGTGCGGCCCTCGAGAAAGCATGAACATCTTCGCAGACTCTCGGCGCGCACCTGCGTGAAGCGTAAACGACTCACGAGCACCGAGGAATTCAGGATGCAGCTGCAGCGTTGACGAAGTGCATGTAGCCCGTCCATCAGCGTAGAGGTCAGCTGACAGTCATTTCGGGTCACATGGCCACGACAGCAGACAGCGTGAAGCAGGAGAGGTCAAAGGAGGAGCCGGGGCCTATTCAAAGGCAGGAGAACAGGGAAAGTGCAGCGCACTACTCCGCCACCCCTCAACCCCTCCCCCGAAGCTGATAACTCGGCAGGCTGTCTGTTGCCAGGCTGGGAGACCTGCTTTAAGCAGCTGCAGGCTGTGCTGCCTCGCAGTAATCGACAGCCTGGGTTTGATTAAAGTGGCTCCGCAAGCAACCAGAAGGAAGCAAGCCCGAGTCCACAGTCTGAGGGCTCAGCATGTTCTGTTAATCCCAACAGGTGCAGGTCTGACAGAAAGCTACTCCTCGCATTGTCCTCCAACGGATTGTAATGATGCACGTGTGGAAAATAATGAATGTATGCACATACATGCTTAAGCATAAAATATGTTTGCTCCTACATTGACGCACGATGCATACAATCCATCTGCGCTCCGGATCGCTGACATTTTTTGCACCAAAACCGATGTTGATCCTGTGCTGTCTAATCTGATCTTGATCAAATCTCCGTGCACAAGCAAACTTGTTGCTGAAAGTGTCCATATGTCCATTCATCTACCTCGCTACAGAAACATCAACAAAATTCAACCTTCCTGCAGCTGTCATCTTCTTTCTCATACATACTCTCATTATCCCTCTCTCTCTCTCTCCGCTTCCTCTATCTCCTCCACCTACCTCCCCCTCCCTCTCTCTCTCTCTCTCTCTCTCATCTTCTTCAACTCCCCTTCACCTCCTTCTATCTCCCTCTCTTTCCCCTCCTTTGCATGACCTCCCCACTCTCTCTCTCTCTCTCTCTCTCTCTCTCTCTCTCTCTCTCTCTCTCTCTCTCTCTCTCTCTCTCTCTCTCTCTCTCTCTCTCTCTCTCTCTCTCTGATCTTCTGACCAATAAAAGCAGATCAGTAGTATGAACGGGCAGAGATCACTGCCGATTGCCAAATTGCCATATCGGCGATCAAGTGCCTCTGCACAGATGCTTTCTCGTGTTGGCTTGCCTGACCACTGAATGTACTGATGCCGTAAGGGGTCGAGCAACTGTTGTTCGGCCTCGTAGCCATTACGGCATGGAGTGACGCTACAGCAGCACCACTGGTGGCAGACACACACCCCACACCCGTGCAGTTGACAGTGTGGCTAAGGCAATTCAGCGATCCGTGCTATGATGGTCGAGATGCCTGCAGGGATTGCCTCGGGGATTGCTCTTGGATACATTTCACTTGGTCGCACGTCTCGGCAAAACATTACAACTTCGGGCAAACGTACGAAGGAAGCCAAACCTTCCGGCGATTTTATTTCTTGCAGCCAAACTCTCGGATTCTATGGCCGTGACCAATCGGACGGTAACGGCATTGGTGGCAGAATTGCAAGATGGATGGATGGCATTCGGCCTGACCACGTGTCGCTGCTGCGACAGCTATTGCGCCCTCCTATCGGGACCGGAGTGAGGTGGCAGCAGCGGCCAGCTGCTGCCACTCAAAGCACTCCGCCGTCTGCATGGCTCCTGCTGCCGCTGAGCTCTCGAGTGCGCACACAGGTGCTGGCGCCGGACTTCTGGCTGCCTGCCTGAGGCAGCTACGTCGGGGGGGGGGGGTCTCGGGCCGAGTCTCGCTGACCGGCTGCGACGCTGGCTGACCGACAGCGGTGAGTGGGCATCGCCTGCCGTACTTACGTAGAGCGATGCTAGCGCGGCAGCGGCGGCCAGTCGGCGAGGCAGTGGCGGGGAGTAGACAGAGGCGGCGGCAGCAGCAGCAGCAGCAGCAGCAGCAGCAGCAGCAGCTGTGGTAGTCCATTGCTCCATCGCTGCCGGTGTTGCAGGGCTGCCAACTCTGCCGCCGCCCGCGCACACGATCGCAGGCTGCTGCTGCCTCCACGCTGCCCGACCCTTGGTTATCCTCGAGCTCACGTGAGCGCTCAGCTCGGCCGCCGCCTCCTTGGCGGCTGCCTCATCGGCCGAGGCTTCCTTTGGCGCTGCCTCGGCGGCCGCCGAGGCTTCTTCTTTGGGCGGTGCCTCTTCCTTGGCCGCAGCTTTGACGGCCTCCACCTGGTCGGCCACTGCGGCCGGCTCTACCCTTGCTGAAGGCCGCTCTCCTAGCAGCGTGCGCAAGTAGGCCAGCCGCTCTCCCAGCAGTGCGGCGGCCTTCTCGTGGTACTCGGTCAGACTGCTCCGGTCTCCGGCCATGCTGCCCTCTGACAGCCGATGTGAGCTCGGACGGCGAGCGCTACACGTGTTCGGCCGCGCGACCGCCCCGCTGCGCGACCTCGGTCCGCCGCTCGGCCATCGAGGCAGCAGCAGCAGTGCACGAGGAAATCGGCACCGTCGTCTCGTGTACCCGGAGGCGACGCATCGGAGGATGTCGCACGTCTGACCGGAATCGCTATTGACCGAGTGACTTCCATAAGCTTTGACTCAGCAGTCTGCGCTGCAGTCAGCCCAAGCAGCTAGAATCCAATGTCTGTCCGCCGGCTGACCATTCTGCATAATTAAATGGCTGACACCTGCGCTCAAAAGGAGTGCTCAATAACGCTGTGGAGTGTCAACACGCCTGTGCAAACACCAATCTATACCAAGGCTTATCAACAGCTCCTCCTCCTCCTCGGAAGAGGAGGCTGCTGCTGCCGTAGCCGAGAGCAGACAACCGATCTCGCCTACGAGATGCCGACACGTGATACTTTGGTGGAAGCAGCAGCATCGGCGGCAGCAGCGATGACAACGATGGCTGCGGTTGGTGGTAAAGCACTCGCAGCTGCGCGCTCTCTGCAAGCCACTTTCGATGCATCAGACCGTCTGTCCGGGCGACTAGTGCCAAGCAGATCCCAGAATGCAGTTCGCGGTGATCCAATGAAAATTCCTCAGCGAAAAATGACGACTGCCTGCCTGCTGCTCTCGGCATCAAATCAATGATGAATGAACCCGGACAAGATTTCCGGTGCCGTGAACGTGCTGGTGCTTGGCTGAGCAGCAGCAGAAACAGATGGTTGCATCATGCGTGCACAAACACACACACACACACACACACACACACACACACGTCCACATGTAACGGTGCTGCTTGCCGCTGGTCGCTGCCGCACTGCTTCGCTGTTGTGCCACATCTACCGGAGCTCAGTTTTCTCGCACCGTAAGCAACCATGTAAAGGCACACGCACGGCTTCCACCGGGAGGTTTTCAAGACTCCCCCAAGAGTCCAACACGAGCGTGTCCTGCTGCCACCACTATTGCTCGGTGTGCACGCACCAACAACGACTTGGCTTTCACCTCAACACATTGTGGCAGTTCTTTTTGCTGATGAATGCACTCGTATTCGGCTGCTGGATTTCGGTCAGCCGCAATCTTCGCCCGCACAAGCAATGAGGTCTCTCTCTCTCTCTCGAGCGAGAGAGCATGCCTGTGCAAAATCCTCGCCACTCCGACTCGAACCGCCACTCCGACTCGAACCGCCACTCCGACTCGAACCACCACTCCGACTCGAACCGCCACTCCGACTCGGGCCGAGACGAAGCACAGCAGAGCCTGATGGGAGGGAGGGCAGCGGCGCCATTGGCCACACGCGATGCGGCTGCGTCCGAGCCCTTCCTCCGAGCCGTCGTCCGTCCCTTCGTGCGCTTAATTCTGGTGGAGGCTTTCCTCCTCCTCCACCTGCTTGCTTCTGCCGTTCGTCCGCTGCTCCACGACCGACACGTGCTCGTGTGAGCTTCACCTCTGACCTCAGGCTGGTGCAGGCATAGCTAGGGAAGCAGGGAAGCTCACAGGGCAACAAGGCAGCGATGTGCTCGGTCTCTTTATATCGGCGGCGTGTGCACTGAGGCGTCTTTATAACGGCGACTCTGATGTGCTCGAAGGAGGCCTCCCATCATCTTGCTAGCACCGAAGTACATCTTCTGCTCTGTCCTGCTGCCAGATTGCTCACCAAAAATCCTTGGTCACAGCACGAACGACAGCAGCGGAAAGCCAAAACCGAAAACTAGCGGCTTCGTATTTTACTACATAATCTGACACTCTCTCTCTCTCACACACACACCAACTCATTGGCTCGATCAATCATTTTCACCTTCCTTTCTTCGAAAAAGCTGTCCTGGCGCTGTTATTCGTAGCCGATCTGGACACGATGGACCGCACATCAGAGTGCTGCATGTCAGTGACCTAGATACTCCTCCTCACTTTTCCTTCTTTGCCCATTCATTTTGATCGGTTCTTTTGCAAATGGAACGACCACTTCCTCAACTGATTGGTTGCCGTTCGTGCCGAAGGAGCGACCTCTTCTAAAACTTCGAATTATTCTCTGGCAAAAGAAATACCACTCATCCCCGATTTTGACTGATTCCCAGGCAAAACTGCCATTTCTCCATGTGAGATGGCTTCATTCTCCCGAGTGAGGTAACGAGTGTAAAAGCCGCTTCAGCCTACCACCTCCAGTCGCATGCACTTAAACTTGAGGTTAAGATCACACCCAGACAGCCCCATGAGGAGCCGAGCTCATCGCCGCACGATGAGCTGTCTGTCCCTGCTGGCGACCTCAAAGCTCAAAGTGCTTTTTTTTTGCTAAGCAAAGGTGGGTCCTTCTTCTCTATCGCAGAGGCGCGGCTTGGTTGCACTTGGTTGCCCAGTGTGCAGCGAAAAAGATTGGAGGGCATGGTACTAACTAGGTCAATCCCGTGGTACTAACTAGGTCAATCCTGCGAGGCAGGACGGAGCACAGACTTTGCTATTCAGAAGCATACCAACACCTCAAATCAACCAACTGTCTCCACTCACCGTGTTCATGGCTCAAAACCGACCACTTTTTCAACATCACAAGCGACGGCGGGCCACCCACACGTGCAGCCAGGCTAAGCAGGTGGCGTGCTGCATTTGCAATCGGAGCGAGCACAGGCAACTATCGCTTCTTCTGCAGCTTGTGTGAAGGGGCTTGGAAAGGTTCAACGAGGATGCTATGCGAATGTCTTGTTGTCATTACTATTACTTGACGGCGGCCATGTCTGCCTCCTATCGAAGGAGCACCAGGCACGCGGTGCAAAGTAAAAAGAGCGCTGCCCACTCCGAGTGCCCCGTCCGAGATTATGACTTGTGGAGCCTGGTCGTCGCTGACTTTTGGCCGGAGAGAGCTTATGAAAGAGCCTTGGATAAGGAGGAATATTCCTGGACTGCGTTCCAGGTATTACAAGCTTGCACACTGAGTATGCCTTACTGAAGTTGCCTGCCGTATCAGCTAGAGAGAGAGAGAGAGAGAGAGAGAGAGAGAGAGAGAGAGAGAGAGAGAGAGAGAGAGAGAGAGAGAGAGAGAGAGAGAGAGAGAGAGAGAGAGAGAAACTCTTTGCTTTCTCGTGAGTTTGGCGTTGTTGGCAACACTGCTTAAGGCATTTCCTCATTTCAGCACTCACCATTAGGCCTACTACTAGCACCAGGTCTGTGCACATTCAATTAGTTGTAACATTACCTGAACTAGTGAGGGTTACGCGGACATAACACAGTGACTTAAGCTAGGATTGATTTGTTCTATGCAAAGGCAGCGTATTTTGCCCTGTCGTTTTCAACGGCTGACCGTTCGGCTTCGTGTTCACGGACTACCGGAATGGTTGTTCGAAGCCAGAACGTTGTATTAGACATAGCAGTCTCAAGTTCAATGTCAATGGCCAGGCTCAAAGGTCATAGTCATAGGGCATAGCACTAGTCACGAGCTCCCATGTCACAAATGAGCACCGGCACCCTCACTTGGTTATCGGACCATTTTAGAATCTATAAGAATGCTGCTCTGGTGCCAGACAAGTCTGGGCCGAGGGTCACAACCACCCACCTCCGGACGGAACTAGATTCGGTCACGTGCCAGCACGAACAGGAAGCGATATCTGGGCGCATAGCAGCTACATCAGCCAGAGTGTGCACACTTGCTGCCACGGTGCAGCAGCAGCAGTGGCTACGAATGGCGCAACTCGCCAGCAAAGTTCTAAGAAATCGAGCAGCGGCACATGTGGCACGGGCGCACTTGGCACGGTGTAGTCACGTGGCTGCGAGCAAATCGACCCGCGAGCACGCGCGGCCAGCGCTAGCACTGCCGAGTGACACCCGGCAGTCGGCGGAAACAAACCAAAGAATGGTGCGCATAAAAGTTACAACGCAAAAAAAAAAGAGAAAAAGAGGCACAGAACACAGGAGAGCAGCACAGAGGCAGACGCTGGCTGGCTGGCTGGCTAGCAGCAGCAGTAGCAGCAACAGGGCACGAGCGACTACGAGTGCTGGCACGCCGCCGTGCGCCCACAGCTGCTAGACGAACGCTGTTAGCACGCGTTGTCGGCTGCGTGATTCGTCTTCACTTAAGCAGACTGTTAATAATACAGACAAACGGAAGACTGCTGGCTGGCGCACGCACATACGATGCACGAGAAGAAAGTCTAGCTCTAACCTATTACCAGACACAGCCACCTATCAGTACCTTGATGACCTGTCAAGGAAAAGGTGAGCAACGCCATTACTCCAGCGGCGGCATGTGGCCACCATTGGCAAGCCCTCGGCAGCGGGCGCAGCAGCGCCCGACAAGAGCATATTGAGCTAGAGCAGATCTCGTTGCCCAAAGCGGCGCCGAAGCTTTCAGAGGTCGCGGCCACGACGCAGCTTCGGTGAGTGCAAGGGCTCAAGTTCGGAGCATCCCTGGAGAGCGAGTGAGCAGGACCAGGAGCACCTCTCAAAATCGTCTGCCAGCGATCGCCCACCAGCCCGTCGGCCATGCTAATTGCTAAATCACCAAGGCGGCTGATGGTTTGGTCCAGCGGTTAAGGTGCTCGCCCAGGTCAAGGTCTGGCCGAGGTCGAGGGCTCGAGCCCCGAGGCATATGTGAAGCACCTGAATAGATATTAAATTCTGTTGGGATGCTATACAAATGAATTATATGTTTTTAAGGTCTCGTAAAAGGAGCAGCCTACAAGGCCATGCGCTCGTCTGTGTCTAGCGGTGCCTTACCGCACGCATGATAGAATCGAGATGGATAGGGTCACGCTCGCTGCTGCTGCTGCAATGGATGGCTCCGACAGCCTCCGATCGACGATTTGATTCGACTATTATGACTATTCGACTATTATGAATCGACTCCGACAGTCTCGGGCAGCCGCCGATGAAGCCAAGCTCTGCCGCAAGCTTTCTGGCGGATGGGGGGCATTGGGACTTGGATGCGATCTGCTTCGGAGGCAGCTCTGCTAGACTGCAGCTGCAGCAATTCTCGGCAGCTGCTGCTGTGGCTGCTGCAGCTGCTGCCACTGCTGCGGCGGTGGCTGAGAATCCTGTATGTATGTTTGTATCTCCGTCTGTAACTCCACAAAGTCATAAAGACCAAGTGGGTGTTACGCAGGAGAGTTTTGTATAGCGCACTCACAGCCTAAGCGGCTTTCGGTAGCTAACAGACTTCGTCTCACGCAACAAAGAGAAAGTGGGAAGCATAGCAGAGTTAGGAGAGCAGTTGAGGTAGTGAGTAGCATAGAAGTAGCAGTTTAGGACCGCTGAAAAAGATGTGCCATAGTCGGCAGTTGGAGAGTAGATGTCGTTGCGTAAGAATTGTGGAAGCGAGTTCCACAGTCTAGGACCTGCAGAGCTAAAGCTTCTGTCGCCAACTGTCTTTAAGCGGAGGAATGGGACAGCTAATTTATTGTCCATATAGAACTCTGCTTTCCAGCTGCCCTTCCCCTTCGAGGGTGACTCCTACCCCCCTCCGACTGTCGCCTCGTGGGCGGACGTCCTGCAGCGGGGCTCGTGTATCCGTGGCAACGCGGCCGCCGCAAGCGCTCGACAGCAGCGGCAGTGCAGCTTTGCTGAGGCGCCTCCTGCTAAAACAGATCGAGAGGACCGCAGAGCGAACAGCAGCACACTTCCGCCGGAAGCCAGTGCTGCAAGCAGAAGAACCAGCTGCGGGCGGCGGTCTGAGCATTCCTGCTGCCGTTGCTGCTGCAGCTACGCTTTATCCAGCTGTGCCTCTTAGTGACCCAATTTAACCTGAGCACGCTATCGATTGGCTGCTGAATTTGCCAGCAGCTCGAGGACTGGCAGCTACCGGCTGGCTGTGTCGGACGCTGGCTGTGTCGGACGTACTGCAGCCAGCGGTAGCTGCGCTGTGTGGCTGGCAATTAGCAAGCTTTCTAAGCCCTGTAGGAGAGGGCGATTAACCCACTGGTTTCGATCGGCTGGCCTCTCAACAATGAGAGCTACGAAAATCTGTTGTTGCAAATCGGCTGAAGCATGCTCAATGCGCAGCTGCTGCACAAGCAGTCACTCGCAGCGCAGTTGCACGGTCGGCACGAGGGGTGCCAAGTTAGTCAGGCCTCCTCCGGCAAGCATACCCTACGATAACATTAGTGCAGTGCACTTACTAGATCACTGATGAATGCTATGGATTTTCTCCTATTCGATATCTCCACCTGCGGTCTCATGTCAATACTCTTGTAGAAGCTGTCGGCCCTGTTAAGAATTCAAACAACTGAATGAGCAGGGCATGCAAACCAGCGATATGTCTAGGCAATAGGAGAACAGCTGCAGCTGTGACAGCAGGTTAGTCGCATGAAAGAAAGAAAGAAAACAGGATGAGAAGAGAGAAGATACGATTAGACGAGAGAGGGGCAAGAGAGGGAGAAAGAGAGTGGGTGACAGCTTGATTGAGAGGGAACAAGAGGCAGAACGAGAGAGAGGGAGGGAGGGAGGGAGGAAGGGAGAGTGAGAGAGAGACAGTGACACAGGGAAAGGCAGAGACACATGGTGGGAGAGCAAGACAGATAGACAGACAGAAACAGGCAGAGAGTGAGGCAGACAGAGGCAGACAGAGACAGACGGAGACAGACGGAGACAGGCGGAGACAGGCGGGGACAGACGGGGACAGACGGAGACAGACGGAGACAGACGGAGACAGACGGAGACAGACGGAGACAGACGGAGACAGACGGAGACAGACGAAGACAGACAGAGACAGACGGAGACAGACGGAGACGGACAGAGACAGATAAGCAGAGAGTGAGAGAGAGAGGGAGAGTGAGAGAGGAAGAGATTCACTGCAAGTACTACAGTATTGAAGTACTGGTGGTACTAATGTCGAAGTCCAATGCTCGAAACGCTCATGCAAATGGACGGATCGTACAACATTATTATGAGAAGAATCATGCAACGGTTTGGATGAAGCAAGCAGCCTAGCGCACACACTTGTATCACGAGCTACCCTGCTAGCACGGACAGAACAAGAACCGCGCAGCAAAGACGGCAGAGGTATTGCCATATCATGCAAAGATGCACATGTGATTTTGCCGTTCAACACCAAGATAAAATGTTCAATGAGACCAATCCAGCAAAGGCGCAAATATCAGTGTGGTGGCTAAACCAGAGAGAAGGGCGTCTGCATTCGCCAGGTTTTTAATGCAAGGCGATCGCAGCAGCAGCAGCTGCTGCGTGGTTGCTTCTCTCGCAGACTTCAGCCTTTGAGACCTTCGAGAGTGCTTTCGTCTGAAGTGGGGGATGTCTACTTTACAATGCATCAATCATCGAATAATCAATCCATTTTGCCGCCGCAACGAACTGTGTTGCCTTGATGTACATAATGCGTTCAGACCCCCACAGGCCGGACAGTGGTGTGTAAGTGCTCTCTCCAGCTCCCTTGAGTGCGCACCAAATTCTTGCTCCAGCACTCGCGGTACTGCAGGCAGCTAAACCAATCGCATTCACCCATTCACCGGCACTGCCTTTCAGCCAGGCCCGATGCCATTTGGTTCGGAGGAGAGTAATTCTCTAACAGCGAGGTGGCAGCATTCGGCACTTTAAAGAAAAACGCGGCCAGTTGCTGTGCCCACGGAGCTGCCATGGCAGCAGCGGCAGCCTCTGCAGCAGAGGCAACAGAGGCTGCCGCTGCTGCAGAGGCGACCAGCAACGAGTGAAGACTGGGTGGAAGCTGCGGCCGGCCGGGCTATGACGTTGAATCTCTCTGGCTCCTCCTCACTGTGGCATGAGTGATTGGCTATTGGTGACCGTGCGAAAGAACGCAAAGGAATAAAGGAAGAGCTGATGGAGCCCGAGGCAGCCTCGAAATAGCTCGCAGCGGGTGCAGTAAGTGCTGAGCGCAGTCTGTTGCCACCATACCGCTAGCTCCGCGACGTCGGCATTCGTTGGCCAATTTGTAGGGCAGACAACGGGCACGACCGGATGCCAAGACGAACAACAAACCCAGCTAGAGAGCGAGCACGCCCGCGAGCAGGCGCCCTCTCACGAGAGCGTGCTCGCTCGAGTCTCCGTGCTCAGGGCCATCAGCAGGGCTGATCTCCCATCTTCCTTTCTCCCTCTCTCACGCTACGATATTCCTCTGTGGTGCACATATATTAATTCAGCTGAGAGCCAAGAGCCAAGAGTCACAATCCATCACCAGCCGGATTCAGCCAATGCCTGACAAGCTGGCCCACGAAGACTTGCTAATTGCCTCAGGGAGGCGGTGGCAGTCGGCCCCCTCAATTGCCGGCTGGCCACCGAGCAGCAGAGAAATGTGGCCCAAGTGAAAAGGCGTCACGCAGTCGCGGAGCCGCAGCGACACTCACTCCTTGCTCTTCCAGGCGGTCTTCGTTCGGGTAACCATGCTGTCGACGTGCACAGCGTCTCGCCTCTCGGATTTCTCCTGAAATATATATGTATATATATTCATATATGTATATAGTCAGTCTCCGTGCTGTCACGTGTCGGCATCATTGCAGCAGCAGCAGCAGCAGTGAGACGAGAGGACTCACCGAATAGGGCAGCAGCAGGGCAAGTGCAGCGCTGGCCCTAAACCAGGGCAGGGCGCAGCACTCACGCTCGCCACTTGCAAATGCACTAACGTGAGTGCGCTAGCGCTAGAGGGCGCACCTGCACGCAGGCGCGAAGGTGCTCAGATGCAAGCTGGCGCAGACCATGGGCTGGGCGCTGACCGGCATCCGACTACGTTTTAGCATGACCCTTTTACCCTCTGACTACTTTTAGGTGCCTACTTTTTAGCATGACCTTGTGCGGTACCCGGCAGCAGTCGTTAGCTGCTGCGAGTGCATTCCGCTGCCAGCAAGGACCGAACACGCAAGCTCTGGACGTTTTGCCTCCGACCCATGCTCACAGCAAGTGCCGCAGAGGAACTGCTAGATTGGCCATCAGATTGCTAGCCTCTGGATTCTGCTATTCCACTTGCGGTGCTCCTTGGTAGCAGCCAGCATTCGGATGACGTAGTAGCGATGGGTCACTTGCACACAGCAGCAAGCTGTACCGTGGTCGGACGACTCTGCTTGTAGCTTCATGCTCAGGTGGGGCAACTCTGTCTGTCTGTCTGTCTCTCTGTCTGTCTGTCTGTCTGTCTGTCTCTCTCTCTCTCTTTCTCTCTCTCCCTCTCTCTCTCTCTCTCTCTCTCTCTCTCTCTCTCTCTCTCTCTCTCTCTCTCTCTCTCTCTTTCTCTCTCTCTCTCTTTCTCTCTCTCTCTCTCCTTCTCTCTCTCTTCCGAGTCAGTCGCTGCACACCGTGGTCGGTCGAATGGCCATGTGCTCTCACCGCTTCACCGAAGCCGCCAGAGCTCGAGTGCCGGCTGCAGCCATTGGCCAGCCGGAAGGCAGCCGGTGCGCCCCAAATTACGATTGCCTCCAAGACGTCGGTGTCGTCGTCCTCGAGTTGAAAAGATGCCAAGCTTGCCCTGCTGGTCAGGGACGAAGGGACTGCCCTCGTCAGGAATGAGTCACGGCAGTCTGCCTCCGTCGCCATCGTGCCAGACGACAGAGTCACTTCCGTGGCCGTGGCCAGGAGAGAGCGGCCGACCGGTCTGTGGCTGCTCACAGGCGGGCCATGATCTGCGACGGCGGCCGTGGCAGCGGTCTCAGTCACGGTGGCCGAGGCATCGCCCGTAACGAATGCCACGGGAGTGGCTGTGGCGGCAGATGCGCTCGAGTGTACGAGTGGCCTCAAGGCATCGGAATGTGATGCCAACTCGGGCCGCAGCAGGTCCATCCAGCTATCGCTCGCTGCCACCACTACGGAAGAGGCAGTGGCACCAATGCAGGGGCCATCGTCGTCGGCGTCGTCGTCGGCGGCAGCAGCAGCGCAGACTGCAGGCTGGCTGAGAGCAGAGTCGTCGACAGCTCGATCTGATGGGCAGAGCTGCAGAGTGCCGCCCCCTGGTCCGCCTGCTGCAGGCCGCAGGTGCCACAGCCTGTTGACGGGCCACGGGCAGCATCCTGCTGCAGCGAAGCACGAAGTCGAGGCCATGGTGCAGTCAGGCAACCGTTTGCTCTGCTTGCAATCGCTCACCAGCGCCGAAGCCGGTCGTCGGTGGAGCCGAGGCTGCGGCGGCGGCCTTTCGAAGCTCTGCGCTCCTCGCTTTCCGGCTCTCGTCTCCTCGCTCCCTAGTCTCCAGCGCCTGCCACGGCGGGGACAGCGGCGCCATCCTGGCGTCCGCTCAGCGAATGACAGGAAATTGGCAGCAGAGGCGACACCGCATCACGTCAGTCGATCGGCAGACGGTAAGCGGCGCTGACGAGGAGAGTCTCCCAAGTGTAACAGCTCGGGTGCAGCCGGTGGGCTGTGACAGCCAACAGCTGATCGCTGCTGGTGGCTATGAGCGGCCGGCCACGAGAGTCGACTGAGGGCAGCAGCAGCAGCAGCAGCAACAGCAGACCGACTCCAGATACCACTGCTTCCTTAACTGCTGCCTAGCCCACTGAGTGACCGCAATCGTCTAACCGGATCAGACGACTGCAGCCATCTCCCTGGCACGGAAATTAGGGCAAGCTCGACCGGCTGGTGGCTGCCACTTAAGTGCCATTGATCAAGTGGAGACGACCTGGCACCAGCATCTTCCAACAACAAGAGAGAGAGAGAGAGAGAGAGAGAGAGAGAGAGAGAGAGAGAGAGAGAGAGAGAGAGAGAGAGAGAGAGAGAGAGAGAGAGAGAGAGAGAGAGAGAGAGAGAGAGAGAGAGAGAGAGAGAGAGAGAGAGAGAGAGGGAGAGAGAGTGAGAGAGAGAGAGAGAGAGTGAGTGAGAGAGATCAATCTCTGATCTCTGCCTATTAACCAATAGCCGTCGAAGCTCCCTCAGCAAATGGGGACACGTCACTGTTCTTCTCAAATTTAAAAAGTAACTTAGCAGCTACATCTAACACCAGCTTTAGAGCGCCAGCAGCTTTTTTGGCATTCGTGCCAATGCAGTAGTCCAGCTTTGACAAAACCAGTGAGCGAGAGCAAGATGTTTAGTTTGATGTTTCAGTTAAAGGAAGGCTGCCTTCCACATACATTATCCTGGCCCTGGTAGAGCCCACGACGACTGCCAGTGGAGGCAGTCTTCTAACAACATAAAACTTGCTTGACCTTTTTAACTTAAACTGTAACTTTTTCTAAAAACAAACTTTAAACGTCCAGCAGCCGCCGAAGAGGAAACCTTAGTAGAACCCTTAGGAAGCCTTAGTGGCTGATGTGTGGTCGACCCGAAAAAAGCACAGCTGACAAAAACATGTCTGCATGAAGGCCCTGCAAGGAACTTCAGGATGCTATCGGTGACCACAGCCTCTCGTGAAGCTGTCAACATCTCCCATCGTGCGAAACTTCCCGCCTCAGCCCCTAGAGAGCCTGGCCTCAGTTTGAGTGAGTGCCTCATGCTGAGCAATCTGATCGAGTCGCTTGCCGAAGATGACTATCGTATGCTATATTTCATACTATCACATTTTTAATATGGCTATTTACATAAGATGCAATACAATCTAGCATAATGAAAATTGATGTTATTAAAATACGATTTAAAGTTACATAAAATCATATATAGACACACCATATTTTTCCCATTCATGGCTAATTGTTAGTGGCACAGGACCACTGTTGCACCGTGTGGCCACTTGTTTCAAGAAATTGGCAGCTGACGTCATTGCTTCCGGCAACAAAGGCCGCTCTCCCCTTTCCAAAACCTGCAAGCCACGTTCTCCTCTCTGTCCGGTCGAGCTTTTCTGGGAAATCGCAGCACGGGAGGGGCTGAAGCACTGGGTAACCAGTCTATCTAAGCTGTCAGTTTTTCTACACTGACGTCGCTGGCGCTGGAAAAAGTTTGCTGCAAGTCGGAGTGAGTGAGTGAGTGGCCGGAGCGGGTCCTTGGGAGACCTCGGCACACAGAGACGCTGCCCTACCTGCCGAAGCAGTGCCTTGACATCGCTGAAGGCCTTCCACCAGTGCAGCCTCGCTGGCGAGACAGACAGGAAGCAAGCATCGGCGGCTGCGACGGCGGGACTTCGCGACGGCGTCAGCGCTCTCCTTCCGGCTCGCGGCGGCAGCGGCTGCTGCTCCTGTGGGCCCTCGCCACTGCGACCCGTCGAAGTGGGTGCCAACGTTGCCGCAGCAGGGATGTTGTCCATGCTGCCGCCGTCGTAATCGGTCGTGTGGCTCGCGTTGTCGCTCATGTAGCCGAAGCGCTTCTGCCTCTCCTCTTCACTGCAAGGTCGACGATCCGGCTGCACGAGGGCAGCAGCAGCGTGCCACCGGGCCGGCGGTGCCGGTGGCAAGAAGAATACGGTGGCGGCGGCGCGACACCAATGCGACTGGCTAGCTTGAACCCGCGGAGAATCGAGAACGCTTTCAGCTTTGCTTTGTGAGGCGAGTGTCCCCCCCTGTGACCGCCTAGTTGCTGAGCACGCCCCACCCGAATTCCAAGCTTACAGTTCACATTAACTTTACAGCAAGCCTACCCTTCCGTGCAAAAGTCGTGGGCGAATTATATTCGCGCACGTCCATCGCTTACCAAATGCAGGCAAATCACGACTTCCGGTCATTCTGTCGGTCGCTGGGGTGGCTTATTCCAATGCGCGGAAGCCCAGCTCAGCGTCGAGCAGACGCACCAGCAGAGACTTCTGCTTGGCGGCAGCTAAGAGGGAGCATGAAAGCTGTCGGAAAGCCATGGCAACCCTTTGAAAAAGCCCTTTAAGTTGATGGTACTGTGAAGTTTTAGCATTTTAATGCTCAATTTTAACTATAAGAGTGCCTGTTGCAGCTAAATAAGCAAACTAGGAAATCATCTGCCCTCTTTTTTGACTCGTCGTTGCTGTACCATGGTAGTACTACTACTACTGCAACTGTCAGGCCAAGCATTCAATGCATACGCAATGCAGCAACTGCTGCAGACAAGAGGCTAACAAAGCTAGCTTATAATTAGGTTGGATAATAAGTAGCAATGATTATAAAACGGACTGCTAGGCATCGTCGCCAACTTTTGGCAACTATGCCTAGCAGTGGGCGGCTGGAGGCACGATCCACACACGATCCGCACACGGTGCACTGTCTCGGAGCCTGAAGTTTTAAGCAGCCCAGCAGGTTGCAGTGCCCCTTCGTGCATGCACAGAGGGCACTGCCTGTGGCTGCAACACGCTTCGTGAGGCGACATGCTTCGAGAGCATGCGGACCGGGCTGTGCTCAGCATGGCCTGGTAAACGTTGACGAGATTTCTTCTGAGCAAACCGATCGACGGTGCGATGGTGCGATCTGACAAAAGTCATACGATCGCCAGAATCGTCAACTCAAACTTGTGGTCATGCACAATGCCGATTGGGGCACGCTTGAGTCTCGAGATCGAGCAGCGAGCAAAAACAGAGGGGCTGACAGCAGCACACCGGCAGCATGGGGCAGCTGCAGTGTGAACACGTGGCAGCGAGGCAGCGACGTCAGGAGCAGCTGCAGCAGCGGCAACAGCAGCAAAGTGCGGACAGGCAGCTCAGCTATGGCAGGCTTCGCCGAGAGCAGGATACGCTCAGCCTGTCCTGTGCTCACTCTGCTGGCAATCTGACGGGCAACAAGTGAGCGCTCAGAAAATACGACAAACAGCGAAGCAGCGTGCAAACCTTGTGCGCGTTCATGCACACGTACTCACGACAAAACCAAGTACTTACACACTCACATGTGACATCTCTCTTTCTCTTTTAGCTAGCTGTAATTCTCTGTCTCATCTTCCCTTCCAAATCTTATTATCTCACTTTCTCTATAACTAATCTTTCTCTCCTACCTAAGTGGTCTTGTCTCATCCCATTGTCCAACAACCTCTCTCTCCCTCTCTCCCTCTCTCTCTCTCTCTCTCTCTCTCTCTCTCTCTCTCTCTCTCTCTCTCTCTCTCTCTCTCTCTCTCCCTACTTCAATTGCACACCTTCTGGCTGATCAAAATGTCCTGTCGTTCACCCTTTCAATAGTCAATCACCACGGCTAGATTAGTTGTACCCAAGTGAGGTTCAGTAGCCAAGGGTGGCTGCTGTTATGTGATACAGTCAGCTAACGGTCACCGGCTAGGCCAAGCCTGGCATTAGACGTGAGGCCGGATAGGCGATGCAGCCCCTTAATCTGAGCCCCTTGGTCAGATGAAGTTCGTCGGGCAAGTAGCGGAATCTGGCGCTGTCGCCGAGTGGCCGAGTCGCTCAGCATCCACATCCCGAAGGCCGGCGTTCCTCGACCGTGCCATCAATCACGGAGAGCCACGAGGGGCGCCCATTGCCCGAGCATGGCGGGAGTTAAGCACGCTCGCTGTTAGGGTTTGCATATTTTTCGGCGTTCCCCTGCAGCGTGTTGTTCGCAGCATCCGGCAGCCCTTTCCCCTGAGCTGGAGGCCTCGGCAAGCCGAGAGTTGTGCTCCGCTAGTGAGTCTCCGTTTTTTTGCAGCCACTCGTACTCGCTGGCGAGATTGTTGGTATTCGTGCCCTTTCAAGATGGCTTTGGGCCGAGGGCGACCGGTCCTCGGTCGTAGTGCTTGTACCGTTATTTCCAGTGCCACCTCACCCCACTGTAGCCTGATGTACACGGGCCGCCAGCACTACTGTTTGGTTCCCCTCTTATTGTTGCGGCACGTGATATTTTTTAAGACATTTAATCAAACCGTCTTGGTCTTGCTCTAGTCCTGAGACAGCTAGTGCCGAGGCAGCAGGCAGGTAGCTGGGACAGGATGTGGTCGGGAGAGAATTAGCCAACCCCCTAGTCTCGGCTACATGTTACCAGGAAGCACACCTGCTTACGCTCACACCACAGCTGAGCAGCTTCGACCAAATGCGACCAAAGCAAGCATGCTCATGTTAAATGCGAGCCACACCCATGCATGCCACGCCCATTCCTGAAGCTTTGATCTGCTCAACATCGTCGTGCGCAGACCCGTCCATTTAACTGCTTAGCAGCAAAGGGGCGACGCCGAGTGTTTGCACGCTGGGATGCACGCTGGGATGCACGCAACAACGCGTCGAGCGACGGCGGCGCAGCAGGAAGTGACATCATGGTACCTGTTGCTCCGGTGACGTCACGCACCGACGACCCCCGCCCCACATTTTTGGGGACACGGGGTGGACTCTAACGGCCGGCGAGAGGTCAAACGACATCGTTGGTGGCCCTTGCGACATGCAAACACGAGGACACTCCAAGCTTGCCTGCCCTCCGTGTCTGTCAGCTGTCACCTGGCCGGCTGGCCGGGGACAGGCAAGCACAGCTAGCTAGCCAGCGCAGGAGGGATATGTGCCGTCACTGCTGTCCGCAAACAACTGTGGAGCGCCGACAAAGACCGAAGTGCAAGAGTGCGAGCCGAAAATGCGTTTAGCCGCCGTGAGACAGTGCAAGCTTGAGTGTGTGTGTACGTGCAGGTGCATGCGCACGTGCGCCCACGTGCATGGATGTGCGTTTGCATGTACAAGTTTGCGTGCGAGTGTATCCATTCGAGGAGTCACACGAGTGAATGCACGTGTGTGAGTGCACATATATAAGTTGCTGTGCACGTGCATGTGTACACAGTGTGTATGCATAGTTGATGTATGTATATCTGTATGAATGCATGTATTCATGTGAGTACATGTGTGTGTGTGTGTGTGTGTGTGTGTGTGTGTGTGTGTGTGTGTGTGTGTGTGTGTGTGTGTGTGTGTGTGTGTGCTGGGGCTCTTCAGAACAGACTTTTGACGACGGCAGTAACGACGGCGGTGATGACGTGTGTCCACAGTGACAACACAGCTCGGCGGCAGGTCATCACTTGCATGCAGATGGAACAACAATGGCACTACTGTGGCACTACGGGTGTGAGCACTGGCAGAGCACTGCCCGTGTGCCCGAGCATACACATAGACCACCTGTCATAGTAATAGGGGTTAACTTGCACAAGGAACCCGCTTCCGTCTTCTGCTTCGTAGCTGTCTCTGAAAAGTTTGTGGCAGAGCACAAGCCTTTAGAGCATTGCCCGGGGCTGCAGTGCTGGCATTCGTAAGGATTCTGCAGCAGCAGTGCTAGCAAGATGCACAAGCATCGGAAGCAAGTGTGAGAACAGCAGGCGCCTCCATTTGACAGTGATCAACCACTCAGCAGCAGCAGCAGCAGTGTCGTTCCCGTGCAGAATACACCTGCCGTGCATGCTGTCAGCTGAGTGGGTAGAATCTGCTGCAAGCATGGCTTCATCTAAGCGCTTAAACATTGCGAGGCCCATGTCGAGCATGTGCTAGCAAGTGCATGCAACGTTTCAATGTCCGCTACTCCATGATCTTACTTACCACTACCTCATCGTTAGTTTGCTCATGTGAGCTATGATAAACTGAGCGGACTTCAGCCACTTTGTTATCTCGGATTGAAGCCGAATGAACCATGTTGCCATCGCTGCCTCCATTTCCATTTCTCCTCCTTCTCACCCCCTCTGTCTGTCTGTCTCTCTCTTCTCTCCTTCTCTCCCTCTCTACATCTATTTATCTCCATCTCTAGCTCTAGTTCTATCTATGTCTCTATCTCTCTTTCTCTCTGTCTGTCTGTCTGTTTCTCACCATATTTCTCTATTGAAACATGTGCACACCTAAGTGGTTAGATGGCTAGTCAGTTGTACTGTTAATATTTTTATATAATAATAATATTAATACTGCTAATATTGCTAATGTTATTGTTAAAACTAGCCAGCATGCATACCGAGCAGGCACAGCAGGACCAGCATCACAACATCGCACAGCTTGACTGAGAGTCAAGGCCGGTGGGCGAGTTCAAGGTCGCACTCACCTCGAGCGCTGCGAAGGAGCTTCTAAGGTAACGATGTTCCATGACCTACACAAATACACACGTGTCACTGCGCTCATTTCGACAAGAGTGATACATACCATTACAAGCACTTTTCCAGCACGTCGGGAAAGCAGTACAAACTGTCTAGTTACGGCATGACACACTAATAGTACAACCAAGGCACCGTGCCTACAAGGATCACTTTGGTTATTAATCTAGATAAAATAGGACCAAGTGAGTGCTCGGACTTCAGGCTTGCCACGACACAAGCACAGTCCAGCACCTGAGCAAGCAAGTCGTGGGACACGGAAGTCGTGAGCTAAGTCGGGTGGTATTGTGTGGCCTTAAATTTTCTAAATTGAAATCGGGATTCAAAATGTTCATTTTGAATCCCGAATTTCAACAAGTTCGGGAATTGAGTTGATTCCCAAGTTGTGCCAAGTTTTTGTGCCAGCATGACAACACACGCACACCAGTTGCCAGTTATAAAAACCCACATGCATATGTAGATGCATATATATATATGTGTGTGTGTGTGTGTGTGTGTGTGTGTGTGTGTGTGTGTGTGTGTGTGTGTGTGTGTGTGCGCGTGTGTGCATGTGTGTGCAATCAATATTCACATAACTGCTGGTGCAGCGCAGCTCCGGATTTGTCAAGAAAGCACTTTACTTAAATTGTTGCTAGGTCAAGCAAGTTGGATTTCAAATTTCTCAAATTCTTTTCTTCTTGAGGGTCATATTTAGCAGAAAGATCACAAACCCAGATTCACTTCCACGAAAGTAAAATACTTTTCGACGAATTCTGGAGAGTTGCTGATGAGTGGCCCAGCCGGGCGTCTGGTTGAAACCCCCATGGAATGACTATAGAACGATGTCGACGGGCTGCTGATGCAGAGTGCTATCACGTGGCCTACCACCTATTTCTATAAAATTCTGCCTCCGTGGAATGAGCATGGACACAGGTATGTAGACAAAAGCATGCGTATGCAGACACAAACTCCAGCATTTGAGCTCACTTAAAAAGGCTTCCGGCGAGGCCCTCTCTCTATCTGCCTGTCTGCTCACTTTGCCATGCCACATACCACCGACAAGTTGCAGCAGACGTTAGGAAGACGATTAAAAGCTACAGAATCGGAAGTGGTCGTACTACGAAGCTTACTCGTCACTAGACTCCACTGCCAGCCTACTAGTAGGATGCAGCTAATAGGAAATTACTTTAAAATGTGCTGCTGCCCCTACCCCTTATGGGCATTGCAGAGGACTCACTCGTAAGGGCTGCCCAATCATTAGACTGTCTTCCCCATGACTGCTATGGCAACGAAAAGCCGTAAGCCTAAGACTAAAACATGTTTACGCAAGCGTATTTATAAACATCAAGTAGACCGAATTAGATTATCGGTGGCCTGGCAGCTGCTGTTCGATGAGACGTATACGTATTACGGCACTTTCTGGAGCTCAGCTCTTTTCGTTGCAGTTCGAGCGCCTTGGATTTCAGCTAGTCGGTGCACTTCGGCAGCCGATGCTCTGCCTACGTGGGGTCGTCTGCTGTTGCCAAAGAGTGCATAAACGCCGGCTTGCTATTCGAATCTCCAACATCAATAATAATAATAATAATAATAATAATAAATTTGTATAGCAACCCTAGAGAACTGAACTTCTTTCAAGATGCTTTACAGATGCTGTAAAGAAAGCATGGCCGAAGTCCCCCCACACCACCGGGCAAAAGCCAACATATTTCCGGTGCACAAGGGAAACCTCCGCTATTGAGCATGCCAGTCGACCGACCCGAGCAGCCTTCACCGTCATGGCGGCGGCAGAGCTCCAAACCTGGGCTCCAGGACCCCAATAGAAAATCAAGAAGAGGCACTCGATGAGCGCCTCTTCTTCCCAACCCAATCTGTTGTTGTTGTGCCGCACCATTGTTGTCTCCTACATGCGACAGTGCAACCCTTGACAGCAGACCGGATGCCCCTCCCCCCCTTGGTGGCGTAGCTAGCGAGCAGCTGGGCCCACCCCATCCACGATGGCCGAGTCCTCCTTCGGCGCATGGCCACTGCCGTCCACGGTGCCGGCGTCTTCAGCCAGTACGAGCTCTTGCGCCTTTTCGACACGGTCGGCTTGCCGGGCTCGTCAGCGATGCCCGTCGGTCGCAGCGCCTCTGCGAGCGCTTCGACTGCCTCCGCCTTCGAAGACAGGGCCGCCGCAGCAGCGCCACGGGCGGCAGCGGCGGCAGAGGCAGCGCCGGGTTCATTGCCGCCGCCGCCTCCTCGCAGGACAATCCGATGGGTGAATTCTTTGCCTCCTTCTCCTCCTCCTTCTCCTCCGTCCTCCTCCGCAGGCGGATCCGGACCTGGAGGCACAGTTCGCGTGCAAAGAGCACACGTCGACCGACGACGGCGATGCAGCCGGCAGCAACTGCGCCGCCGCCACTGCCGTCAGCTAGCTAGCTAGCTAGCTAGCTAGCTAGCTAGCGGACGTGGGCCGACGAATCACGTGCCGCTTTTATGCAAGTGTCGGCTGCGTTTGGCATCGGCACCACCTTGCCAGCCATCGGCGACCTTGGCATCTTGGCGAAGTGTGAGCGAAGGATGATGCTTCAAGCCAAGCCCCGCCCTCGGTGCTGCTGCTGCGGTCGCGTGCACTGCGTTGCGCGTGATCGCAGCAGCAGCACTCGCATGCTGAAAGACGATCCAGGCTGCTGCTGCTGCTGCCGTCGAAGCCCCCCCCCCCCCCCCCCCCCCCGCCACCGACCACCACCCAGTAGTCTCCAATGCAGCCAGGCCAACCACCGGTGATCACCTAGGTGAAGGCTCTAGCAGCGAGCGAGCACGTGCCCTCGAGACCCATCCATCAGCACTCATGCAACCGAAAGCATGCAGAAACGACGCCGCCGAAGAATTGCACAAGAGGCAGCTGGAAAAGCTGGGTGAGAGAGAAAAAAGATGCCCTGCAAAGAAGCGAAAAACGACGGATGCCGCAACTGGCAGCAACTGGCTCACCTGCAGCCGGCAGTGGCTGCCTGTGGACTGGGCCGGCTGTTATAATACAGCTCGGGAAACTGAGCTGCGGCGACAGCGGCACTCCCGTCGTAAGGCTCTGGCATCTGAGGCTCGGGCGATCCAAAATCGCCACCGAAGGTGCCGTCGTGCCCGGCGGTGGCAGCCATTTCGGCATCGTAACCTGTCTCTGCCACTGCTACACCACCACTGCCGGCATGCCGAAGACTGCGTCTGCTGCTCTGGCCACCGTCGCTGGCCGCCGACCGAAGCCGCCGTCTGGCTGGCGTCGGCACCTCTTGGCAGTACGAGCCGCCGGAGGCGTGGTCCTCCTCTCGGCCGCGCCTCCGGCGCTGCTGCGAACCGTCGCCAGCGGCGTAGCAGCGACCAGACCGAGGTGCCGAGCTCCGGTCACGGTCGGCCGATGGCTCGTAGGCACCGTCGGCACCGCGGCCCTCTCCTGTGCCTGCTCCATCGTCATAGAAGCCACCAGTGGCGCCGTCCTCGCCGCCGCCATCGCCTCCGCTGCCACCATAGTCTAGAGGCTCAGCCGAGCCTCTGTCGCCATTGCCATAGGCAGACATTGTCTCGTAACCAGTCTGGCTTAGGCCGTAGTCGGCAAAGTACAATCCAGCCCGGCCTTGCGATGCCTGGCCCTGACCTTCATTCGACTCGTTCTCGTACAGCTCTCTGTCACCAGCTATGTAGTAGGCATCCTCTTGTGGCCTGTAGCGGTCGTAGTAGCCAATACCGTCGTCGTCGCCACCTCCGCCATTATCGTCAGCACCACTGTCAGCTCTGCCACGATGTCCTCTGCGCGTGTTCCAGGCACCGGCGTCGCTCTCTTCCGCACCACCGCCTAGTCCGTCCTGGCCGCAGTCGTCATAATACGGACGGCTTTGCGCCCGGTAATGCTCTCCGTAGCTGCGTCCGGCGGCTCGCCCAGATCTCTCACGGCACTCGCTGTCGTCGGCGCCAACTTGTGGCTCGTCGTCGTAGAGGCGACCGGCATCCTCGTCTGTCTGGTATCTGCCCGGATAGCCTTCGGCGACAGCAGCGACAGCGTCCTCGTCCTCTTCGAAGGCGTCGTCGTAGCCGGCTGACACGGAGCGCTCATAGCAGCCGCGCATCTCGGAGGCCGCCGCAGCGACGGCGCGAGGGCGCCGGCCGCCGGCAGCAACTCCTCGATGCTGCTCGACGCCGCCTCTGCCGACGACCTGCTCGCCTCTGCTGTCGTCATTGCCGTCGCCACCGACGACTGCAGGCCGCTTGAGCACCTGGCGATACTGGTGCACACCGGCATTGTGCTGGTGCTGCGTCGGATAGTTGATGTCGCTTATGTAGTCGCTGTCGATGTCTGATATGCCGGCTGCAAGCCGGATGTCAGCGAAAGGCATGCAGCGAACCAAGTGCCGAGGGGTGATGCCCCGGAAAGTGGCAGAGGCGGAGCACGAGAGGCCCCTGGCTAGGATGATAGAGGCAACAGTCCAGAGGAGCGGCGGCATACACTCGGCTCATGCAAGGTCCACACGCCTCATGCAAGGCCGCAGCTGCAGAGTCAAATGCTCGAGCGGTGGTGGCTTCAGTAGCAAAGAGGTATAGTATAGCCTGAGTATAGTTGGGCATGCACGGGCATGCAACCGGTCGTGCTCAGATATAAGAGAGAGAGAGAGAGAGAGAGAGACAGAGAGAGAGAGAGAGAGAGAGAGAGAGAGAGAGAGAGAGAGAGAGAGAGAGACAGAGAGAGAGAGAGAGAGAGAGAGAGAGAGAGAGAGAGAGAGAGAGAGAGAGAGAGAGAGAGAGAGAGAAGAGAGAGACAGACAGACAGACAGAGACAGACAGAGACAGACAGAGACAGACAGAGACAGACAGAGACAGACAGAGACAGAGACAGAGACAGAGACAGACAGAGACAGAGACAGAGACAGAGACAGAGAGACAGAGACAGAGAGAGAGACAGAGACAGAGAGAGAGAGAGAGAGAGAGAGAGAGAGAGAGAGAGAGAGAGAGAGACAGAGAGACAGAGACAGAGAGAGACAGAGACAGAGACAGAGAGAGACAGAGAGAGACAGAGAGACCAGAGACAGAGAGAGAGAGAGAGAGAGAGAGAGAGAGAGAGAGAGAGAGAGAGAGAGAGAGAGAGAGAGAGAGAGAGAGAGAGAGAGACGTCTGCTTCACAGGCACCGGGCTTGCTCACTGCTTGCATCCTGCAAGCTTCAGCTACACATCCGGGCCTATCTACTTACACTGCGACAGCACGACGCCGGTGCCATCAACGTTGTAGGCCATGTCCTGCGCAAAGGAAAAAGAATCCCTTCGTTGAGCCATTTGCTGGCTGGCGCAAAGCCAAGCGCTCCGAGCAACGCTCTAAAACCGTGCGAGCTGAGGCAAAGGACACGAGAGAGCGGTACACTTGTGCATAGCATCCCAGTGATTTCATATTTTTTCATATTCTGCTAGAGTGCTGAACTGTGTATGATTTAGTGCATGGTACTAACAAGGCCCGGCCGGCGCCTTTGCAAGTGCTTCTACCTGCTTTCAAGTGGTCACGTGGTCACATGCTGCTTGCTCGTCTAAGCGTGACACCTTGCTTGCCTGTGAATCTTGGCTATTGCTTCTTCTGACAGCGAGCTGTAAAGCGCCCGGATAGCAATTTGGTTCTCTTAGGACACTTTTTACTATTGTGATCTATTATATGTTACACTTATTTTTATTAGTGTAAGTAGTATTACTAACCTCATCGACAGTGTTTACATCAAAGCTAAACTTGTATCTACCCATAGAAACGTAACGACCCCGGTCGTGGGTTCGAGTCCTTCAGCTGGCAAGCTTTTGCTGCCCACTACAAACTGTGGCAATAGCCGTCAGAAATCTTCTGCCGCTATATAAATGAGGCCCTTAAATCAGCCCAGACCTTTACAAGGGGATCAACACGGTTGAGCAAGGCCTGGCTGCAGCAGCAGCAGCAGGTGGGTGGAGTGGGGAGGGGTGCGGTGCGGAGGTGTGTGGTGCATTGTGGGATGCATACTCACGCCGGTGTCTTGCATCTCGTTGAGCTGGCTGAGGCGCATCTGCATCGTCTGCACCTCGGCACCATCGCTGTAATCTGCAAGTCAACATATCAAACAATTGGCGTGAAGCGACCGCTCGAGCTCCTGCTGCGACTACGGTGGCAGCGGCGGAAGCATCAGTAGCAGGTGGCGAGCTAGCAAAGCCAGCGAGCCGCTATGCACGAGCAAAAGCTCCAAGGGGTGAGGGCGGCGGCCAAGGCTCTCGGATGGGATGGCTTGTTGGCAGCGGGCCGCGGCGGCATGAGAGTGGCTAGACAATGTGCATACGGCGACAATGCACCAGTGCGACAGCATTCCCTCCCCAAAGCCGACTCGGCTGGCTAAAGTACTCGGGTGCCGGAAAAAATCCTTCTCAAAACGGGGAAGTTCGTCCCCCAAACGATCGGCGGCGCTAAATTCGAACGACACTTATGATCAAAATATATTGCAAAATATTTCAAAATAACACTGACTACTCGGATGAAAGAAATGGTCTCACACGGTGCTATCGGTACTGCAGCTGCACGGCAAGGCTGCAACCGGTGGTTGACATAACCCAAGGTCATGGTCACGGGTCAGATCAGGTGCCGTACGGCTGGCCGAGGAAAAGTGAAGAGGGCCGGCGGGCCGTGGGGGGCCTCGCGAACAGTCGGCTCTGCTCGGCTTGGCCCTCCTGCAATTGGAACCGACGATGGATGAGCTCTGACGAAGTAGGCTCGATGGCCATTGGCACGTCCAAGCTGCAAGCACCAGTGCACGTGGAGCCAATCGATGCGGACGTGGTCGACCTCACTTTGGCATGTGCATCGGCCACCCTTGTGAACCGACTGCCACTTGCAATGATTGGAGAGAGAGAGAGAGAGAGAGAGAGAGAGAGAGAGAGAGAGAGAGAGAGAGAGAGAGAGAGACGAGAGAGACGAGAGAGACGAGAGAGACGAGAGATAGAAACAGAGACAAGAACCGGAGACAGACAGAGAGATGGACAGAAACAGTGACAGTGACAGAGACAGAGAGGTGAGACAACAGAACACGCGCGATGTTGGGTGGCCTCTGCTGTCGCCACGCCCCCATGCACTCACGTGGCACACTCCTGCTGAGGCAGAAGGCTGCTGCTGGCTGCAGCCTGGGCAACGACAGCTACCTGCATGCCTCGCGCTCGTTCTGCGCCGATGCATCCAGAGCTCCTTCAGAATCATAAAGGCCATCACCGTCAAAATGAGCAGGCCCGTCAGCGAGACAGACGACACCGGCTCCTCTAGCTGCCCAACCAAGCCCTCTAGCAAACGTTGCAGGCTGAACCAAAAAGCCAGAGAGCAGCCTCACGTGCTCCGCTTCTGCCGTTGCCTTCTGCCGTCCACCGTTCGATCGTGTCACGGCCCGCCCCTGGGAGGCACCTTAGGACAAGACGCTGAGGCGTTAGTAGTTTGCATCGAGGCGGCTAAAGAGGCGACTTCTCAAGCGACCGGCAAATTCCGGCCGCATATAATAGCCGCCGGCCTGAGGGAGCCGAGAAGGCGGCTTATTTACTAAGCTCTCAGATGCAAAAGAAGCAGCACTGAGCAGCTGTCACCGGGCTTTCTTCTGTGGATTCAGATTACTTAATTATGGATGATGATGAATAATGAGCTTGCGATCCAGAGTCGGCTAGCTAGTGGCACACCAGAGAAACTCAGCGAACGCACATGGCAACATCATCTCAGCAGCTGTTTGCTGCAGCTGCTTCGGCAGACTGCTGCTGCGATTCGCTCAGGCTCAGTTTACTTCGTATAGACGTCGACGACGTCATTGATGTCATCTTATCCAGCAGTAACTAACACGGCGCATAATTCCCCTCCAAAGTGCAAAAGCAGCCGTCAGCCGACTTCGGTCAACCACTCGGAGCGAGTGCGAGGCCTCAGAGTGGCTCCATGCTACAAAACCACTGGCCTTAATCGTGCATTAACGATGACTGAAACATCGGAATTAGAGAAAAAAATTCGATCTCGTTTTCTCGAGGAATCTGCTGTCACCCTCCAACCAAAGCTGCTAACCGAAGTACGACCGATAATGATTGGTCAAATTAAAATGCTGCCGATAGCCCCCCACCCTCCACATCGATTCGGGGCCATTTTCTGGACAGCAAACTCTGTCGCCCTTTCCATATATCACAACACGTGCTCTGATGAATCTGCTGACTCGAGCGCCCAAGCAGCTGACCCGTCTCATCAGTGATGGTGCCAGGATTTTCATCTGGGGGGGGGGGCACAATTTCAATGCATGGGGCAAGACTCACGAGATTTTAATGTAGGAATGGCTAGACCAGCAATCAATGAAAAATTGCTGCGAAAAATCGTAGTGTTTATTTGACACGAACTCAGCGTTTGCTTATTGAGTGGAATTAAGATGTACGTTTCGTCTTTGTTGACGGTCGGGTAGGGTAGGAACCCTGGGAAGGGCAAGGCAGGGCAGGGAAGGGCAAGGTAGGATAGGGTGTAGCCCAGGGCGATGCCCTGCTGTGTTGGGAGCCGTGATAGCAGACCAGGAGGTAAGGTGCATGCTCTTCACAACCGAGTTCGTGGGTTCGAATCCATGACGATCCTTTATTGCCAACTGCAAGTAGTGGCGATAGCCATTACGGCTCTTCTGCCGCTATAATAATAATAATAATAACAATGCACTTGATAAAGCGCCCACAGAGAACTCAGTTTCTTTCTAGGTGCTTTACATTTGCTGCAAAGGGAAATGCAATTGAATGGTGAGTAATATCGCACTTGATAAACAACATGAATAACATGGTTAGGGGTGACATGCACAGAGTCAGCATGCAAGTGTGGTTAGTGGCAGCATGCACAGTGTCAGCATGCAAATAAAGCTGCAAAATCGGGAAGGGGTGGGGCAAGTGCCGCCTGGCTCCACCCCTGGTTCTCACTGCTTCTGTTGTTGCTGCTTTGACTGCTGCCGTTTCTGCTGCTGCTTCTACTGCTGCTGCTGCTGCTGCGTTCTTGCTGCTAATGCCACGCTGATGCAAGCACGCATGCTATACCATAAGGCAGCTCAAAACGCAAGTCGAGGCAAATGTTCTTGCCCGTCGGCTTCTCTGTTCGCAGAACCGTCTCGCCTTGCATGACGACATCGCCATCGACAGGCAGCCATTGACCTTCAGCATCCTGTGAGTATAGGACGGCAGTGGCAATACAAGGACGAACGCCAACGGTTTCGCAGCCCAATCGAGCACTATCGTGGGCCATCGTGGCAACAGCAAGCGATCCGAAGCAGTCTTAGCTGCACGAAGCTCAGAGCTACGAGTGACCCTTTCCTTCTTGCCCTTTAGGGTCATTTCCCGATGCACAATCACGTCGCCCGGACATGCAGCCCGGAATCGAGATGTATCGTGGAGAGCCATTTCCTTCCTCTTTAACGAAAGTAAGCCTCCAATGACCACTCTGGGGGCAGGAGCCAGTAGCAGGCAAGACGGAAGAAGGCAAACGGACATAGACAACATCCTTCAAGAAGGATGACCGAAGCAGGGCAGAAGCAGGCATACCGTGATGTTGACACTAGACCTGCTCATAACTATTAGCTTGATCTTAAGTTAATAATTAAATATTTTGTTTTATCGTCCTTAAGCTGTGGCGAAAACTTCATCGATGCAAGCGGTGCAAGAGATGCATTCTCGGCCCTCTCTGTGATTCACGTCGGTGAGTCTGATGCACAGCTGCAGGCTGAGAATAGTCAAAGGGATGTGTAGAGCAGATAGTCAGCCTGCGAAGAAACAAAAAGCCAACCTTGAGCTTGGCGATGTCATTGACCATCAGAGGGAGAGTGGTGAAAAGAAGGGTAGGACCTACGACCAGAACTCTGTTCTGAAAAATTCTAATGTAACTCCACCTTCTCTCCTGCTGCTTACTCGGGTACCTCCTGTCCAGCCATCCTATACTGATGCTTGTATGCTGCTACCTACTACTACTTCGACTCCTGACCTCCTGACCTTTTGCCTCTCACTCGCTTCCTGTTCGTTGTATGAAGCAAAGTCGAGTTGGTTTGGTCCAGTGGTTAAGGTGCTTACCCCCGACCACGGTCTGGCTGAGGTCGTGGGCTCGAGCCCGGAGGCATATGTGAAGCGCCTGAATAGAGATTAAGTTCTCTTGGGGTGCTATACAAATGAATTATATTATATTATTATTAAAGTCTGTTGAGCGGTGTGTGCATAACAAAAGCCACCGACAGCATTGAGCATGCTATATAAAGATCCAGAAAAACATCCACTGAGCCTTACTGGCTTTGTGAAGTTACAGATGGGTAAACACACAGACATTTGCTGCACACGCAACACAATCTTCTGCTTCATCCCTATATACAGCATATCCACAGCATTTTGGATATCCGGTCCGTGATTAAATGGTTTAAATCCTACTTTATCGGGCATAGCAGACGATGGCTAACTGTCAACCACAAGGCCGAATCATACAGTTTTGGTCCACACATGCCATTTGTGCATACGGCAACATCTGAGCAAGGCCATTCCGTTTAACGAGCAAGGTTAAAGAATTTCAATCAGCCTCTTTTGATTTGCCACGGTGATAACCAAGATAAATGCACACTTAGCCAAAATGTATGTGTTCGCGGGTGTTCAAAAGTCTCCTAAAAGTTAACGACGATGAGACAGCCATATGTTTTGCTAGGGAACCTTCCACCATCCCTTCCTCTCTCCCCTGCTCTCTCTCTCTCCCTCTCTCCTTTCGTCCTCCTCGGCTCATACAACTTCTGCAATTCAACAACAACAGGCATTCAATCAACAAAAGAGGTAGCTGCAGCTGGATGAGCTATATATGTATATATATATATATATATATATATATATATACATATATATATATATATATATATACACACACACATATATATATACATACATACATACATACACGTACACATTCACACACATATGTGTGTGCGTGTGTGAGTGTGCGCTCATCTAATGCCGGCAGTCCCAAAATGCTTGGATGCAGCTACTGATAGCTCCAGAGTATAGGCCATATAATGCTTGTTTTGAGTGCTGGTCCAATGCAAGAGGTCGTATTACGATCACGAGCTACCACAGCTACTGCTCACTGGCACTACTGCTTGCAACATTCAAGGTTCACTTTAAGTCTCACGCCGAAATAGCACTGGCCCATTGAAAGAGAAAGCCGTCCTGTGGAGCAGAGGTGGATGCTGACGCCGGCGGCTGCTGAAGTTCGGCAGCAAAATCGTTAATTTACTTGTCGGCATTTGACCGATTCACGAACTCGCAGCAGCTCGTGGCTGCTTTTGCCTATGAAGGATGCTCCGATGAGGCACCACCCGTCGAGGCACTGCCAAAAATTATGTTTACCGGTCAAGAAGTGAGCTCCGCTGCCGGAAGCTGAGGCCTAACGAGGTAAACCGCAGAGCGCATAGGATCCGGTGCTGGACTTCGAGAGGATGCAAATGCCCTTTTTAAGTGGCCTCTCGGGATTTTGTCTGGTGCACTGAAGCTGGGAATAATGAATGGACGTGAGCACTGCAAACTATGGACACTTTTATCTGCAGCAACATTAATGAGAGATCTGCATGTATGACATTACAAAAGAGGATATGGAAAGGAGAACGCTGCACTGCCAGGCTGCATGCAGCAGTGGCTGCATGCAGCCTGGCCACACTCCTTCCACCATAGCCGAGCTCTTCGGAAGTGATCGAATCACTGCTAGTTCTGCCCTAAAGATTATTCGAAGGTGCTTGAATTTTGGCAAAGTTGGTGAATGGGCTGCTAGTAGGATGGTAGGCAAACCACAGCAAAATGATGTAAAGTTATTCCCTTGTTCTCTCTCTCTCTCTCTCTCTCTCTCTCTCTCTCTCTCTCTCTCTCTCTTTCATCCTCTCTTTCATTCTCTCTTTCATTCTCTCTTACATCTCCTGGCTCTAGCACTCAAACTCTCTTTCTTGTTCCCATAGAGTTAAAGAAAGACTAGGAGATAAGGATTCGGCCACAGCTAGCAGACTCTCTCCCCCTTTCTCTATTTCTCTCTCTCTCTCTCTCTCTCTCTCTCTCTCTCTCTCTCTCTCTCTCTCTCTCTCTCTCCCCCTGTCTCATTCTCGCGGATGCCACAACACCGTAAACCAATTTTGAACCCCAATAATAAGACACTTCCAATTTATAAAACAGAGTATATCTAACACTAAAATATAAAGCAAAGCGCCATATAATTATTTAAAAGTGCTAATAACAGCTGTAGGGGATGAAACTGGAATTGCAGACACACCAGGTGACATCCACTCATTGATACGGAAATGAATGGGGCAGTGGACAACAGCTTAACTGCCCATTCTAAACGAGCCCGTATAAAACAGCAGAAATCAGGCTGGCATCCGATAAGATGTCCGTGGTAGCGCAAGTGGGCGCCCATAGAACAGACTGAGCCCGGCAGTCGATGAGAAGTGAATTAATTAGCTAAGCCTCCGCAGCAGTCGCTGCATACAATCGAGTATCTGCTGGAGGCAAATTAAAGCCAGCGCTCCAGAGCGAGATGGCCAGACACGATAACAGCAGTCGAGCTGCCGAAGAGGGTAGCCGAAGGAATACAAAATAAAAAAAATTAAAATGCTGAGTCAGCCGCCATTTGAAAATAGCAGTGACCCTGAAAGGCTCGGCAAAGCCGCGGCAGCTACCCTCGGGGGACCTACTGCCAGAGCTCAGTGAGCCCCCCAGAGCACGATCAGCAGTAATCAAGCCTATTACAGTTGAGTCGCATGTCGGTCTAGCAGCAGCCCACGAATACCAGAAAACAAGGTTGCTAGTGCATGCAAAAGAGAATACGGAAGATGGAAAGATGGCCCAAGTTTGAGAGCCCTTGTGTGACCAACCTGCTGTATCCTTCGGGATAGATGCATTAGCAGGAACAATTGTGGGCTGCTGGGCAAGGTTACAGATAACCAAGGTTAAAGTAAAAATGGCCAAACTGCAGCCTCTGCTGTGCGATAGGCCTGCAGTTGGCAGTGGGTTCAATTCCCACTCCGAGTAGCTTGACTCACGCCTGTCTAGTCCCAGCTGGTGCTATCGGTCGGCTCTCTGGTTGCCAGGTTCAGTGTAAGTAAGCCATTGGAAATGCCGTCGAGAGCGATTCTACTACTAAGGTATATCTATATACAGGGAGTTTGCTTTGCTTCTGAATGCTGATGTATGCACCTCTGTGTGTGTGCTGGTTCTGAAACCGTCTGGCAGGACTGAGGGATGTGGCCTGGCTAAATGATCTTGCTGAATCGTCATGCTGGTTAGAAGAACAAAATCTGTTGTCACTCAAAAGCAGCCACAAACTTGCCAACCCATGCCAGTGTGACCATTGTAACCCGACCTTGGACCCGCTGCCAGTAGCTCATGCTACCACAAACCATTCGGTCGTGCTTCCTTTGCAGCAAGTGTAAAGTGCCTAGAAAGAGATTGAGTTCTCTGAGGGTGCAATATCAAACTTATTATTAGAAGTATTATTATTATTATACAGAGCATAGCCATACTGCATCAGAGCTGTCTATCGTTACACCGACAAAGTCAAGATTAGCTTGTTCAACGGCCTCATTCATAAATCAGCAGAAGAGCCCAACACATGGGTCCTGCAAGCGGTAACAGCACTATCCTGTGTGATGGACGGACATTCTCCCCCTCGGACATTTCTCTCCCGGACATCCCCCCCCCCGACATTTCCACCCTGGGGGAGGGTTTAGGGTTAGGGGTTTTAGGGTTTAGGGTTTCATTTGATCATGTATATATGTATGTATGTATTCTTAGTTATACATTCATCAACAAAGGGGGAAAGCAAAACATCAAAGTACAGTTTTTGTGGTTAGACTACTTAAATGGACTGTGTTGTCCAAGGCCAACCAGTGAATGTGTCATACGGAATCAACAAAACGTCCAATTATATTGAGTTGACTATATTTCAACAGAGTGTGAACTTCATTTGATTATGTATATATATATATATATATATATATATATATATATATATATATATATATATATATATATATATATATCTGTATATATATATATATATATCTGTATTCTTAGTTATACATTCATCAGCATAGGGGAAATGTCCTATGGGGGATGTCCGTGGGGGGAATGTCCTATATTCATCCTGCTCTGCCACATGGGAGTCTTAATTAGTGCCACTGGACAAAAATAGCCATCGAGATGGAGTGATATTTGATTGAGACACACCCAACTGTCAGCTTTCGATGGATTTGGTATTGGCCACTGACATCATCACCTGACCCGAGGGCAGAAGCCTCTGGGCACACACACATGCTGCTGCTCGATCCGAGCTCCTGAGAGGAGGAGCTTTGCATTTTCCACGGACCAGTTTTAGCAGAACGCACGGTGCACGGTGCCCCGGAGCCGTGCAGTTGACGGCAAGGCACGAAGACAAATGCAGCGAGGAGTCGTTTCAAACGCAGCATTAATCTGACCAGGCACCGGACAGAAGTTGCGGGGCCACAAAACCGAGGAGAAATGAAGCAGGAAACGCATCCAGCGATCGACAGAATGCGCATGATAACAACGTGAAGAAACCGAAGGGATGCCCGACCGTTTGCATAAAGCAGATCCGGCACTGCATCAAGGCCTGGCCGAGCAGGCCTGGCCAAGCATAGAGCATGGAGAGATGTTAGCATGGAGCGACTCAGAGTTGATCAGAAAGCCGAATGGGTTTCTGCGCGCCAAAAGCCTGAGCAGCAACCTCCGGAGCGAACACGCTCTGCCATCCAGCCATCACACTGCCAGTTCGACCAGCTTCAATGCTGCGTTACCGATCGCAACCAAATGCAACAGTCGAGATAACAACGGGTGAGAGGGGCGGCAGGTAGGCAGCAGCCTAGAGAGAGAGAGAGAGAGAGAGAGAGAGAGAGAGAGAGAGAGAGAGAGAGAGAGAGAGAGAGAGAGAGAGAGAGAGAGAGAGAGAGAGAGAAAGACAGACAGACAGACAGAGACAGAGAGGAAGGGAACGATGCTTGATCATGTAACCATATCTATGTGCTGACCATGTGCATCTCACATCTAACAGTGTTATGCTTAATGACATTGCGGATGTTACTATTAATCCTAAAGTCATGCTTTCTTCACAGCATCTGTGAAGTGCCTCGAAACAGATTCAGTTCTTTGATGGAGCTATGCGTATGTATTAGTATTATTATTATGCTTACTAGTGCCATACCTCCACATAGGAACATGTGTGTAGCCAGGCTAGGTTCGGTTGGCTGGGACAGGACGGCTGTAATGTGGTAAGGGTCACCGGCTAGGCCGGGGTCTGACCTATGGGTAAGGCCGGATGTAAGGTGACGAGAGGTCACCGGGGCTCTTGGGTAAGTGAAGTTGGCCGAGTAAGTCGTGGTGTTGGAATAACAATAATAATAATAATAATTCACTTGATAAAGCGACCTCAGAGAACTTAATCTCTCTCTAGGCACTTTACATTTGCTGTAAAGTGAAATGCAATTGAATTGTAAGTAAAATCATGCTTGAAAAACAAACGAAATGAATAATATGGTTAGGGGTGACACGCACAGGGTCAGCATGCAAATGTGGTTAGTGGCAGCATGCACAGTGTCAGCACGCATAAGCACGTGAAGGATGAATCACAGGGACCCACTAAATGCTGTCCTAAATAGGTGTTTTTAGGTTCCTTTCAAATGTGGTCAGGTCAGGGGATGTTTTGACGCAGGTCGGGAGGGAGTTCCAGGCTTTAGGAGCATATGAACTAAATGCACGGTCTCCACAGGTATTCAGGTTTGTACGAGGTATTTCTAGACTGTTGGATTCCGAAAAGCTGGTGGTACGATGCTTGGCCTGATGGGGTAGTATATCTGACAGATAGGCTGGAGCCTTAGAATGAAGGGACCTAAAAGTGAGTGACAAAACCTTGAAGTGAATCCGTTGCCTCACTGGTAGCCAGTGCAGGTCGGCGAGAAGTGGAGTAATGTGGCAACTGCGACGCTCACGACAGACAAGCCTAGCTGCGGAGTTTTGCACCAGCTGCAATCGCCTGATCGCACATGCCGGTAGGCCAGTAAGCAGTGAGTTGCAGAAGTCGAGACGGGATGTCACGAATGCATGGACCAACTTAGATGTAGTATCTTTATCTAAACAAGCCCGAATTTTAGCCATGTCATGAAGCTGAAAATAGGCAGCTTTGACTGTGGAGCTGATATGGTCGTCTAACGAGAGGTCGCTTTGGAATATGACACCTAGATTTCGAGCTGATTCAACTGGAGATATGCTGGCAGAGCCAATTTTGAGAGTCAGCCTGTCCAATCTCTGGATCACACTGGGTTTGCCCATAACTAATAAGTTAGTTTTGTCATCGTTAAGTTTTAGAAAATTTGCTGCCATCCATGTGCGGATGTCATCAATGCATGCAGCAAGTGAGTTGAGTGAGTTTGAGGTGCTTGAAGGCTGGGAGGGATCAAAGCAAAGGTACAACTGAGTGTCATCCGCATAGAAGTGAAAGCCTAGATTGTGCTTGGCAATCACATCAGCAAGAGGCAGAGTATAAACCTTGAAAAGAACCGGACCAAGCACTGAGCCCTGAGGTACGCCATATTTCAGCGGTACTTCAGATGATCTTTGTCCATTCACGTCAATACTCTGGAGTCTCCCACTGAGATAGGACCTGAACCACTGCAGAGCAGTGCCAGTGATGCCCAGGCGAGATGAGAGGCGCTCTAGAAGAACTTTGTGATCGATGGTATCAAAAGCTGCCGAAAGATCAAGCAGAGACACTCTACCCATGTCTGCATTCCTAAGTAGGTCGTTGTATACCCTAAGCAATGCTGACTCTGTGGAGTGATTAGCTCTCAAGCCAGACTGGAACTTACTAGCAAGGTGTGAGGTTTCGATATACGAGTTCAGCTGGTCCGCCACGACCCGTTCGAGTGTCTTTGATAGGAATGGTAGAAGGGAGACTGGGCGGTAGTTGCTCAAGTTCTCTTGGTCAAGTGTAGCTTTCTTGAGAAGTGGCCTGACTACAGCTTTTTTGAAAGGTGCTGGGACATGACCTGAGGCTAATGACATATTAATTATGTTAGTTATGCATGGCAGCTGCCGGTCTCCCGAGTTATGCACCGGGATGGGTGCAGGCGTGCTCCGGCGATGCGGCCATGCACGTAAGGCACCGAGTGCCCAAGGCCCGAGTGGAGCTTGATAGCCCGCTCGTTGTTGTGACTTGCATATTCCGCGTTAGCCGTGTAGCGTGTTCGTGGCCTCCGTGAGTTGGCATCTTTCTTCGGAAGCTATTGACTGTGGTAGTCGTCGACTCCGACTAGCCAAGCAGTTACTCAGCTAGCGGGATCTTTTATGGCATATGCTAGAACTGTTGGAACTGAGTCGGCACAACGGCAGGACTGCAGAAGCCGACTGACCAACTAACACGTTTTTCGCGCTTGTGCCCCTATAGTGTACTTTGTATAGGACCCTCCCTGTAGACTTGCTTAGTTCCTTTGTTGTTGTTGGTGCATGCGATATTATTTACCTTAGCTCAGCGGCATGGCGAGAGGTGGTGTGGCCTGAATTAGTGGTTGAATTAGCCGCTGACCCATGAACTCAGCTACATGTATACATATGCACAAATTCAGGTATATATATATGTGTGTGTGTGTGTGTGTGTGTGTGTGTGTGTGTGTGTGTGTGTGTGTGTGTGTGTGTGTGTGTGTGTGTGTGTGTGCGTGTGTGTGTGTGTGTGCATGTGTGTAAAAATATGCATATATATATATATATGCCTGTATACATATATCGCATATTTTACATTATAAAATATATATTTACTTAAGTGCAAAGCTGTGAAACTGTGAAAGAGTCACTGGGTTAAAAGGATGGCTCAAAAGTCGTCTGCCCTGCATTAGGCAGTGTAGCACAACTGGTGACTCGCACGGCTTGACTTGTGGCGGCAGCGGCAGTGAGCATGACTTACCTCGTTCGAGTGTCTAACAGTTTGCAGAGGCACCCACACACAGCCCAGCTTGACGTCCCAGAGAAGTCCCTTGTCCCAAACTTCGACAAGAAGACCAGAGTTCAGTTGCGACGTCTCGCTGCAGAGTTCGGAAGCAGGCCATGCTAGTCACTCGCGAGCCACGATCGCTCGAACTGCTGTGCTCTGAGCCCAGCAAGTTCCGGCCCAGCAAGTGGCACCAAAAGCAGACGACAGCAGCGCACACGACTGCTCGCTAGACGGAGCAGAGCAAGACACGGACAGATGACACTACGGGCCATCACTAACTGATAACGATAACTGATCCAAACAAAAGCATAATCGGTACGAGCTCGGCACGATCTAGGCCAGGCACTGCACGAGGGTGTTAAATCGGACCAGGTTGATACCAGCCGACGATGCATAGCACACCCACGGAGCTGGTTTGGTTCAGCGATTATGGTGCTCCCCCACCCCGACCAAGGTCTGGCTGAAGTTGTAGGCTCGAGCCCCAAGGCATACGTGAAGCGGCTGAATAGAGATTTTAAGTTCTCTTGGGATGCTATACAAAGGAATTTTATATATCAGACAATCGCTCTTTGCACAGCCACGCGTGCCCTCACGAGCTCGGTGTGAGCACCGTGAGCGTCCTTTTGCAGCAGCTGCGGCAGCAGCTGCTGCATGCAGCTTCAGCGTCTTCTTCAGCTGCTTCGTCGGCTCGTCTGCTACACTGGCGTCTGCTACACTGCTCGTACACTGCTCGCTATAACACTCTAGCATTGTGCAAACTGCTTGGCAACAGGTCATCACAGCCAGACGGAACACATGCGCCATGAACAAGAAGCCTCGAAAAGCCACGGGGGGGGGAGGGAGAGAGGAGATGAGACCTGCTCGGTCTTAGGCTCGCTTGCATCAGCAGTGCAATAGAGAGTTACATGAGAGTAATCTCATGTAACTCTCCATTCCATCCGCAATAGAGAGTTACATGAGAGGGCGCTCGCAGCGCGCCTTCTCATGTAACTCTCCATTTCTGTCAGTATCGCTCGGTCGTATCCATTCTGTCGGTATCGCTCGGTCAAGGCCACCATATTTTGTCCTAATATTAATAATAAGAATAATAAGAATACATTTCTCATGGGTGCCCTCGGGAAATACAATCTCTCTCTCTCTCTCTCTCTCTCTCTCTCTCTCTCTCTCTCTCTCTCTCTCTCTCTCTCGGCACTTTACATTTGCTGCAAAGGAAGCACTTTCAACGGTTAGTGGTAGCATGCTCAAGGACAACAAGCAGAACATGGCTTGAGGTGACTTGCACAGGGTCAGCATGCAAATGTGGTTAGTGGCAGCTTAGCAACCCCCAGAGAACCAAAGAGAATTAAACCTCTGGAAGCCCCGCCCCTAGCAGCATTCACGTTCACCCACTTACAACATGAAGTCTTGGTTCCAGCATGGTTGGTTACCCTTCACTGCTACTGTCGTCGACTTCACGTTCTGCAGCTTCAGTACAACGTATGTGTTAAACTTATCTGCCAAATCATAAACGAAACAAATTGTCAATGATGGAAACAGTGTCAGATCTGAGAGCAACACAGCACAAAAGCGACAGCATAGATATAATGTGCTAAAAGAAAACATAGCCCGTGCAACTTTGACTCTGAAGTCTTTTACGGTGGATTTTAGAACTATCTGTAACTCTCCCTCTCTCTCCTCTCTCTCTCTCTCTCTCTCTCTCTCTCTCTCTCTCTCTCTCTCTCTCTCTCTCTCTCTCTCTCTCTCTCTCCCTCCCCCTCCCTCCCTCCCTCCCTCCCTACCTCCCTCCCTACCTCCCTTCCTCCCTCCCTCCCTCCCTCCCTGGTCCAGGTCCTCTTTGAATAAAACTCTCCAAGATCGGTATGGTCGTGCGCGCGTGTGCACACGTGCACACGCGGACGTGTGCTTGGCTTGTACACATGAGTGGGTTTGCATGTGTGTCTGTGTGCCCGAGCGCATGTGCACACGTTTATTTACTCGTGCATACAGATATTGCACACGAGGGCATGGAGGCAGCGTGTTTGTACAAGCAAAACACTCAGCAAGTTCACAATGCACATGAGCATTTAGATGGCATGTAATGCATGCACCTCCATTTGTGAATGCTCGAAACGTCATATGCACAGAGTAGCGGCTTCAGCCTAGGCTGTTTTTGCAGCCTTGTAATGGTTAGGAGGAAACTCAGTATCAACTTCTGAAGGGAAAAGTCAACGACGCAGCCATTTTATGACCTGCTTGGAAGACAAAAGAGCCGAGGTTGCAACCCGAGAAAAGCCAGCGTTCTGCGAAGGGTGTTGCAGACCAAGTCCAAATCAACAATTGTCGAGACTATTCTGGCAAACTATTATCTCTAAGGCTTTCGTGGGGCCAGCTTTTGTTTTGCAGCGTTGCTGTGCAGCCTGGGGTGGACAGGGTTGAGCAGCAGGGTCAGACAAAACTAATTCCAAGAGTGTCACTCCTGGCGCATATCCACTTAGCTTTATATGGTTTGCAACACTGAAGCTGTTCTGGTGGCGTCCTTTTGGAACTAGTCTACAGGAGCCGAGGAGCAGGGCGGGGCTCCGCGAGCGAGTTTCTCTGCTCTGCTCGCTTTTCTTCTTTTGTTTCCTTCGGCGGCACGTGACAGCTGCATCCGGTAAGTGGATGCACACGTGATACTCAGCAACACAGCTCAAAAAATAAATAGCTACTACAAAGTGCTCGTCCGTCCGTGTCAGAGCTCATCGATCCGAGATCCGTCAGCTGTTGGTGCGCAACAAACAGCGCGCCCTAGCGGAGACCCTAGGTGATGTGCAGCCCTTGATTACAGCCATGCAAGGCCGGCGCTCGGCATATCACTCCGAGTTGGTGTCTTCTCATCAGCCACATTCTGTCCGTCCAGCCGGGCACGAGCAGGCAAAAGCTGGGGCCACCCGCAGCACCCACCCCGTAGTGGCCACTGGACCGCCCCTCCCCCGGGGGCGCCCCGCCCTGGCATTCGTACGAACAAATCCCTCGTGCAATGTCTCACGGGCACTCAGCTCAGGAACTCAGCTCAGGAACCGCCCAGAATCTCAGTTGCTGGCAACTGCTTCTGCCAGCTCCAGCCCACGACACTCAACCTTTGACCTTTGTCTCAGGGGTCCTTTTCGAGCTCGGGCAGGGGTACACTGTACGACCAGCCGAGACGTCACAACTCTGCGACGTCTGCACTCAAAGGAAGAAACAATGGCTGCCAAGGCCGGGCAGGCGACCTTAAAAATGGCTCTGGCCGGCGGCCACGACTAATTGCTTTAGCCGACCAACTGGTCCTGCTCCTGCTCAGCAGCTGCTGCCGCTGCTGCAGACGATGAGCGTAGGACCGCCAGGTCTTTTATGGAAAATCTCAGTGCACTTATGCTTGCACAAGCACGCTCGTGACTCACAAAAATTCGCATGCTCTCGAGGGGTAGATTTGCCTCGGGTATTGCGCAGCCATAAACGAAACTTGCTGGCAGTCTCCAGCCGAAGCGTACCTTGCCAAAGAAGTAGAGGGATAAACCAACCTGTTAGGCAGCAGATTTGGCACTCTGCCATGCCACGGCAAGGATCTGATGATTTCACCAGGAGCCTGACTGAACGACAGCCTCCCCCTCCCCAGCCATCCATGCCTCGAGAGAGTTTGACTGATGGCTTGCTACCTGAGCACCACCGTCTGATATCACAGTGGTTCAGTCCTACACAAACCATTCATATATTCTACCGAGTGCACAACAATGTGTTTAGTGCTCGGAAGCCCACCAACGGGAAGAGAGATAGATTAGAGAGAAGAGAAACAGAGAGAGGAGAGAGAAAAGAGAGAGAGAGAGATTAAAGAGGAGAGAGATGATAGAGAAGAGAGAGAGAGAGAGGGGAGAGAGAGAGGAGAGAGAGAGAGAGAGGGGGGAGAGAGAGAGAGAGGGAGAGAGAGAGAGAGAGAGAGAGAGAGGGGGAGAGAGAGAGAGAGAGGGGGAGAGAGAGGAGAGAGAGAGAGGAGGGAGAGAGAGAGGGGGAGAGAGAGAGGGGGAGAGAGAGAGGGGGAGAGAGAGAGGGGGAGAGAGAGAGGGGGAGAGAGAGAGGGAGAGAGAGAGAGGGAGAGAGAGAGGGGGAGAGAGAGAGGGGGAGAGGAGAGGGGAGAGGGGGGGGGAGAGAGGAGGGGGGAGAGAGAGGGGGGGGAGAGGGGGGAGAGAGAGGGGGGAGAGGAGAGAGAGAGGGGGAGAGGAGAGAGGGGGAGAGAGAGAGGGGGAGAGAGAGAGAACACAAATCAATCCATGTATGTGGTACCTTGGGATTTGTGATATCTTGTCTAGACTTCTGAAACTCACTACTTGCGGGTCTTCCTGCCTGTGCAGTGAGGCGCTTAAAGTTGGCAAAAAGCCCTGCAGCTAGGCTTGTCGGTCGTGAAAAACGCACATCGAAGCAGTTCTAACCGACCTGCATTGGCTCCCCCAACCAGCAGAGTATTGACTTAAAGGTTCTGCCACTCCCACGCCATTCAATTGTCCCTTCGGTCTCTGGCTCTGGGCCGACCTACCTGAAATACTCCCTAATCAGGCTTTCCATAGCACTGCCACTCATATATGAGTGGGCTCGTTTTGTTGCGCTCTAATGAACCTCACATCCTTTGGAGACAGTGCCTTCAGCTCATATGCTCTGAAGACTGAAACGAATGACCGACTGACGTCATCATGCCATCCCCTCACGTGCAACAAACTTAAAAGAAGCTAAAAACACCTGGCTACCAACCGTATTTGCTGTCAGCATGATCATCATACTTCTATTGTCCGCCCAGTGGTAAGGTAGGTGCTTGCCTTAAGCGACTACGGTCGTGGGCTCGAGCACCTCTGAGGCACCTCGAGTCCTGAGGCTTATGTGTTCTGACACTGTGCATGCTGCCACTAACCATATTTCCATGCTGACCTTGTGCATGTCACCCCCTAACCATGTTATGCTTGTTGTCATTGAGCATGCTACCACCAACTATTCGAAAGTGCTTCCTTTGCAGCAGTGCCTAGAAAGAAATTGAGTTTTCTGAGGGTCCTAAATCAAATATAGTGTATTATTATTATGTACACACCTGAATATAGATTAATTTATCTTAATTAATAAGGTAAAAAGTATTAAGATATCAAGTTATCTGTCCTTATAATGACGATGAGATCAACCTAATCGCTAAGGCCGAGCCTATATGTATCACACTAAAGTTGAAAGATCTCATCCTCAAGTCTGGTTCATCTAGCATCACTCTCGTGAAGTATGCCTGTAATCTGGGTGCACTGTTCGAAAACGACTGCTCATTAAATGAGGACACTGCATCCAGTCAAGTCGGCCGAATGCTAAGTGTCGCTGCGGAATATTGCTAAGATCATGCCCTGCTGAGACAACAGTACGACGGCCAAATGAGTTCACGCGTTTGTGAAAGTTGTATCTAGATTAGTGCAATTGCCTTTATTTAGTTACCATTACTTAACCTGAGCCCTTGATTGTCTGCAATCGGTGCAAAACTCAGCAGGAGTTCGGCAGGCAGTCAAGGTCAGCAGGAGAAGTTGGTAGCTGCCACAGCATACAGTTTCTGTCTGCACTTCACGTGCTCACTATCAAGCATCACATCGACTTCAAGCTCCACATGGCTTACAAGTCGCTTCACTTCACGCTGCTCCCGTCAGCTAACCTATCCGACATCATTGCACCTTCAACGTTGCATCTCCCCATTCGCTACTAGGCAGCCATTTGAGTTGCCTTTCTTTGCACTAAAGTGAAATCTTGCTGGTGGTCGGGTCCTCAGTTCTTGTGCACCTTAGGTCTAGAACTCGCTTCTGGCTTCTGTCACCGCCTGCATTGGCTTTACAGCATTAAAGCCTCAGCCTTCAATCCTTGTATCCTGGTGTCCGCTCAACATTCCCTGTGCCACAGTGAAGACGTCTAACGTCCCTATGTGCTTTGCACACCATTGATGCATTGATTCAGTGCATGCTACTAACGAGGGATCCCACTAACCGAAAGCCCCCAACTGTCTTCTTACATGCTTGCTTATGCAGCTTGTCTACGCATAGTACCTTGCTTAGCATCAACTCATGGTTGATGCTTCTAGAGCAATCTGTAGTAAAGCAACTGGACAGATGATGTTCTCTTAAGTGGCTTTACAAAAGAAATTAGTATTATTATCGTTGCTGTTTTTATTTGTGCGCTTATGCGTGCTGAAATTGTATATGTTACAACTAACCAATTATCATGCTTCCTTTCCAGCATGTGTACAGTTCCTAGAAAGAGATGTAATTCTCTTAGGGCACTATATCAATGTTATTCTGTTATTGCTATTATTTGTATTACCACCCTCTAAAGATTAGGAGCTCAGAATCTCGCTGCGCTGCCAGTGTTTAGCAGCAACATTTCAAACTTTGTAGCACTCTCAACGTGTGGATACGTGGCACAATAGCATTTCCACTAGATTCTCACTCTCCACCCGGCTCCTCTTAGCGGCTCAACAGAAAACGCAGTGAAGGTGAAGTAGAAAACGAAGCACAACGAAGCGTTGGCTCGTGGTTCTTTGCACTGAAAGAACAAAGCCACTCCTGCCAAATGCCCGACGATGCACAGATCGAGACCCTCTCACCCCAACCCACTCCCACTCCACCTCCCGAGTTGAAATCTGCCTGAACCAAACGGATCGAGGGCCAAGTTGGGCATACGTGACCTGACTCTGGTGGCTGTTGCTTCGGGTGCACCGCCCACGCATACTAGATCCGTGTAGCGGCGGCAGTACATAAAAGCTAGATAAACATGCAGACACAAGATGTAGATTTGATTAGGACGCAAACACCAGCAAAAGCACACTTAGCGATCAATAATGCAGCAGTGGTGTGACTTTTAGTGCAAAGCCTACCAGTAGCCTACAACAAAGTGATACCTTTTCAGCTTCTCGAGAAGAATTATATTGTCGTGCTCGTTTTGAAAAAAACACACGTAGCACTTGCCGAAGTCTGCTACGTAGCGCTGCGGTAGAGAGAGACGGAGACAGAGACGGAGATAGAGACAGAGAGACAGAGACAGAGAGACAGAGAGACAGAGACAGAGAGACAGAGAGACAGAGAGACAGAGAGACAGAGAGACAGAGAGACAGAGAGACAGAGAGACAGAGAGACAGAGAGACAGAGAGACAGAGAGACAGAGAGACAGAGAGACAAGAGAGACAGAGAGACAGAGACAAAGACAGAGAGACAGACAAAGAGACAGAGACAAAGACAGAGAGTATGTGTGTCGGCATAGGTGTGCACGTGCGCTTCGTCGTGTAGATGTGTCAGTGTATGTGCATACAGAGTGTGCTTCAAGACGTCACAATTGTTTGGTATACATAAATGTGTGTGTGCGTGTGCGTGTGTGCATCCGGCCGTGCACATTTTTATATACACACACGTGCACGCACGCGCACACGCACACACCCCACACATAGAGCAATCAGCTGACGTGCAGACAGCTAAGTGCTGCTGCTGCTGTGGCTCCGGCAGCAGCAGCAGCAGCACTTAGCTGGACCAGTAGAGAGGAGGACGACGACGATTCATTCCGAAGAGCAAGCAGCAGGTCCAGGAGCCAAGCACAAATTCGTGCCACCGCAGACATACGCTGCCATGCAGCCATGTTGCTAGAAGCTTGTGCTTCAGCTGCCGGCGAAGCCGAGGCTTCGGGCCAGAGCAGGTACTGCTTTCCCTGCATGCATGCTAAGTGGCTGAGCAGTCAATGCCCCGCCCACTCTCGTCAAACTCCATGAACACGGCGAATCTGCTTTGGCTGCTGCCACGAGGTGGTCTAACAAAGGAAGCCATGACCGATGTATGCTCGAGCCAAGAAAAATGGTCTTTTTATTCGCGATGGCTGAGGAGAGCTGGTGACATGACATGGGAGAGCTGGTGCTCTATAGTCTGCTGAGAAGCAGCAGAACCATCTCCTGACACGAGTCAGCGGTCACTGGCATCGGGTTTCACTGGCCAAGTGTCCACACGAGTCACAGGGCTGTGCCCAAATCGTCAATGCAGGTCAGTGTAGGGTTGCAGCAGCACTGAGAGCAGCCCCCCCATCTCAATCATCCTCAAAAAACCGACTGATCAACCTTGGCCTTTTCTCGTGCACCCTCACCAGCAGCAAGGCCTTGTGAGTATCATGACTGCACGGGTTTCAAGACGGTTAGCCTGCCACAAGTCGGATGAAGCAGACGAGCGAGAGAACGAGAAAAAGAGAGATATGAAATAGGAGAGACAACGGTGAATGGCTGGAGGCACGCAAGCACGAATAACGCAGGGGGGGCCAGGCTGAGGCAGCCGCAGCCTTCCCAGAAACCGTGGTGGCACTGGATGACCGCCGACTCGCCACCAGGAAGACGAGCGCCTAGTGAGCGGCAACTTCAGCTGCCACCCCTGCTGTGATGCAAACTGCCAGCAAACACGGTCGCAGAGAAAGTCTGCATGCTCGTGATGCACAATTGAAGAAACAGTAACGACCTATATAATAGCGTTCTAGTGGTGCCAGAAGCACTAGACGAGTAGCTGTGCCACCGAAGCCGGCACAGCTGTTCGAGCCACTGCTTGACTCACACTTACATCGTGTGTGCTCGAGCGCGCGCACACACACACACACACACACACACACACACACACACACAGAAGCACACGTGCATGCTTCTGTGTGACAATAAGGCACAGGGAGGCTTGTATCTTAGTTGTCCAAGACAGGACATCACTGCACGGTCATTTCATCCGGCATTACGATTAGCTGAGGTGCGTGTTGCCAATCCGCCCACAGTATCTGCCGACAACAGTGGCCACCGGCAGGTGCCGGAAGTTGCCGAAGCATGGAGCCGCCACCACCAAGGTTATACTCTCTCAGCACAGTGCTCCTCTGCATTGCAGTGAACCAAATAAATGTAATTCATAACCGGAGGCATGCCTTTTAGCACAAGGGGTTCGCCCTTAGCCGGCGTGTGATCAGGAGGCACCCAACCTCTGCCGGGCTCACAGAGCATCTAATTACGATAACTGCATTATAATAATGATCATAACAAACATTTGTAGAGCACAAGCACAGCATGCAAAATCTCTCTCTTTGCCCTTTAGATGGAAAGGAGAAAAGGTCAATAGGTTTTTGATACAAGATTCTGCACCTATAAGCACACAAAGAAATATTCACAAGGACGAGCATGTGTGAGAAACATGTGTGCAGAGCCTCATCTTAAATGTCACGCCAGCTATCGTGATGATATCAGTCGGTAGTGGGTTCCAGGCCTTGAGAGCAAACAAACTGAAGACAGAGTGTCTAACACAATTGATTTTGGTTTCAGTAACTGCTAAATGACTTGGTTCTAGAGAGTTACTTTTGGGTCTAGATGGCTAGCCGACTTCTTAGACTCGAAGATGAACTTCGACCCGAGGTCAGCAGTGGCATGCTTGAGAGTGAAGGACACTGAAATGGAGTAAGTAATGGAGGTTGAAGAGTCCGTGGAGAATGTCTGTTACCTTGGGGATGGACTCTCTGATTTTGTCTATATTTCTGTCATTAAGGCTAGACAAACGATATGCAAGATCTGCTGCACGGATCTTTACCTATGGAGCTGACCTGAGAGCGGTTAAGGAAATGATGGTTGATGGTTGACATCAACATTTAATGATTCAACTATTTTCTAATAGAAGCTAAACTTTAGCTTATTGGTACCCTACAATTGTCATCGTATGCCATTCCACGATCGGTGATCAGCCCCTATCTTAGGTTTACTGTTTCAAGCTTGTGCTTAAGAGTATGTTTGCAGTTCAAGCCATCTGGATGAGAGCCTACAATGTGCTTAGTAAGAGGAGCAAACTCGTCCAGAACATGGGCTAATGCCGTGTCGTAGTGTTCCACACAGTGAGGGCAGGCTGGATAGAGCTTAGCAGTAGACACGGCACAGAAAACATGCTTTGCAGACAGCATTAATGCCTGGAGTCTTACAGTTTCAGAGGGTGCGACAGTGAAGGATTAACTGGTGCAGGGGGGAGTTGGGGGGGGGGGTAATTTCTCATCAAATGCAATTTATGGTTTCCTAATTATTAGAATGATCTGCCCCCTGCTTCCTAAGCGGCTGCATGTCAGTGCACCTGCTGCACAAAGGCCTCGAAAGAAAAGCACATTGTCCGAATTAAGCATAGCTGATTTAACAGCCTTGTTTTGCATAGCAGCTGAGGAGACTGAAGAGCTACCATCACCTTTGCAGCATGCGATAAAGAATCGCCCACTACGAGACTCCAACCCACGACCTGGGTCATGAAGAGCGAGCACCCTAGGCAGGTGCACTGGTCCTGGGCTGAGACCCAAGGACCGATGCACCTGCAGCATAAAGGCCTCAGAAAATAAGCACTGTGTTATGTCCGCTGGGTGTGGTCGAGACAGACTACTGGGTTGCAGGTAGGTACTCAATGTAGACGTGCCCCAGCATGCAAATCGAATGATCGTGTTTTTTCCGACTCGTTGTGACTTCACAGAACAGCATTCGTCGATGGAGCATGACCCGCGCAATCGCTGTGACTTTCGATTACGCCTCATGATAGCGGTGATGGCGGCGCCATGCTGCTGCCTGCCATCCCCATACCTCCAAGGTTTCTCTCTCTCTCTCTCTCTCTCTCACTCTCTCTGTCTGTCTCTGTATGTCTCTGTCTGTCTCTGTCTGCCTCTGTCTGCCTCTGTCTGTCTCTGTCTGCCTCTGTCTGCCTCTGTCTGCCCCTGTCTACCCCTGTCTGCCCCTGTCTGCCTCTGTCTGCCTCTGTCTGCCTCTGTCTGCCTCTGTCTGTCTCTGTCTGTCTCTGTCTGTCTCTCTCTGTCTCTGTCTCTCTCTGTCTCTCTCTCTCTCTCTCTCTCTCTCTCTCTCTCTCTCTCTCTCTCTCTCTCTCTCTCTCTCTCTCTCTCTCTCTGTCTCTCTCTGTCTCTCTCTGTCTCTCTCTGTCTCTCTCTGTCTCTCTGTCTCTCTCTCTCTCTCTCTCTCTCTCTCTCTCTGTCTCTCTGTCTCTCTGTCTCTCTCTCTCTCTCTCTCTCTCTCTCTCTCTCTCTCTCTCTCTCTCTCTCTCTCTCTCTCTGTATCTGTCTCTGTCTCTCTCTCTCTCTCTCTCTCTCTCTCTCTCTCTCTCTCTCTCTCTCTCTCTCTCTCTCTCTCTCTCTCTCTCTCTCTCTCTCTGTCTCTCTCTCTGTCTCTCTGTCTCTCTCTCTCTCTCTGTATCTCTCTCTCTCTCTCTCTCTCTGTCTCTCTCTGTCTCTCTCACTGTCTCTATCTCTCTGTCCTACCTATGTCTCTCTTATCTCTACCAGCACAGCGCTTGCCAGTCTGCAAGCAGTCACAGCATTCTAGCTAAGCACGCTCATCTCGCTTTCGGCAATGAGTCCGATGGGGGTCTGAGACGATGCCAGCCAATCCAGTGGCAGGACGACGAGCACGTGACTGCTGGTTCACTCAGTTGCTCAGGGCGTTTACGTCAGATGCAGAGCCGGGTAGAACTAGGGGTTGCACGAGCTTGAGACTAGGCAGATGCAGACAGCAAGCACTGCAACCGACGAGATGCGGCCACATTGTACACGACTGCAGCGTTTTACAGACGAGCCGAATTCAAGGGACAAGAGACGGTTGCTCAACAAAGGTTCACAAAGATTCACAGCTGCCGCAGCCAACATCACCAGAATTGCCTCCCCTGCCTCGCATCCCCGAGCGCTTGCGATGCAGCCGATGGTGGGCGGTGGTGGCACAGGTCGGCGAGGATGCTGCAGAGGGGGAGATGGGGACAATCGCATCCTAGGACTAAACTAGCGAGAGGTTGGAGGTTGGAGGCTGCACAGTCGCCAAGCCGCACATGGCCGTGACCTACGGCCAGTCACGCGGATCATGTCGTTGCCAGACCTCACGACCTCACGGGGCTCAAGAGGCTCGAAGCAAATTGCTTCCTCGGCTGCTAAAGGTGAACGCCTCGAGTGCACGTAGGCACGTAGGCGACGACTGCTTTCATTATGGACAGCACTAAGCCAAAGGGGGACACAAGTAGGTTGCCGTCATACTTCAGACGTGTCTGCATAATGGATTCGCTCGGCTCTCACAGCTGGGCTGCCGTCACCAAGTTATTTCAATTCCGGCGGCATTACCACAACAGCAGGTCCCAGCAGCCACAGTGGCAGCCAGTCTACGGGTTCGCCACGCCTCAGGGTCACGGGCCACGTGGCCGGGCCACGCCTCAGCCTGTGCTTGGTTCCAGAATGGCAAGCAACTGCAGAGCTGCAGCAGCCAATGCCACCAGCGGCATTGGCTGCTGCAGCTCTGCAACAAATGCAACAAATGGATTCGCATAGTTGATATAAAAATATATTTAGCTGATTTAACAGCCACATTTGTACACAGCTGCAGAAGGGCCTTAATGGCTATCACCACCACCTGCAGTTGGCAATGAAGGATCGCCAACTGCAGGATTCGAACCCACGAACCCAGGACCTCGGTGGTGGAGAGCGATCGCCTTAATTCCTACGCTATTACGGTCCTGTTACCGTCTTACACTCGAACTGCTGCTCTTGGAACATCGTGTGGCCTTGGCTGTTATCTCCCTCCTTTCACTCACTATTCTCACTCACACTCTATCCCTGGTGCTCTCTCTCCTCTTGCTCTTGCACCCCCTCTCTCCTTCTCCCTCCCTCTCTCTCTCTCTCTCTCTCTCTCTCTCTCTCCCTCTCCCTCTCTCCCTTCCTCTCTCTCTCTCTCTCTCTTTCTCTCTCCATCTCTCTCTCCATGTCTCTCTGCGTGTCACAAGTCACAAGTGAAGTGCCTGGATAGAGATTAAGCTCTCTTCAGGTGCTATACAAATGAGTTACTGGATATTTTTATAAAGTTTATCTCCCTGTCTGTGTCTCCTTGTCTCATAACTCATTCCTTGTCTATGCCCCTCACTCATTTACTTACATTCACTACTCTCAATTACTTACAATGTCAGATCTGAGAGCAACACAGCACAAAAGCGACAGCATAGATAGAATGTGCTACAAGAAAACATAGCCCGTGCAACTCTGACTCTGAATAATAATAATAATAATGCACTTGATAAAGCGCCCTCAGAGAACTCAATCTCTCTCTAGGCGCTTTACATTTGCTGCAAAGGGAAATGCAATTGAATGGTGAGTAATATCATGCATGATAAACAAACAAAATGAATAACATGGTTAGGGGAACTCTGACTCCGAAGTCTTTTACGGTGGATTTTAGAACTTTCCGTAACTCTCTCTCTCTCTCTCTCTCTCTCTCTCTCTCTCTCTCTCTCTCTCTCTCTCTCTCTCTCTCTCTCTCTCTCTCTCTCTCTCTCTCTCTCTCTCTCTCTCTCTCTGCTCTCTCCCTCTCTCTGCTCTCTCCCTTACTCTCACTACCCCTCACTTTCTCTCTCTCCCCTCTCTCTCTCTCTCTCTCTCTCTCTCTCTCTCTCTCTCTCTCTCTCTCTCTCTCTCTCTGCTCTCTCCCTTACTCTCCCTCCCCCTCACTTTCTCTCTCTCTCTGCCTCCATTCCTTCTCTCACTCATTTATCCTTCGCATATTCATCTGTGCTGCAGCCCACAGCCCCCCCATGAGTGTAGCCAGCAGCTAGAGTCAAGCCTGCACCTGCTCAGCACCTGCTAACGTGTCCCCACTGATTAATTAGCTAGCCTGAGCCATGCGACCCTTTTAGCCAGCCGGGTAAAGATGACCCAGCACGGGGGGGGGGGGGGGGGGGGGGAGGGGTGTGTATTTTGTGTGAGTACATTTAACCAAAACGGTCGCTCATCTGCTAGTGCACAGCTTACCTGGCGGTCCATTGTATCTTGCCTTCTTGACTGCAACAAAAAGGAGTCGGACAGTCGGTCACGAGCCGAGTGGTGGCGTCACTCTATAGCATACAGAGCCGTCGGCCGGCCAACCAGAAGCCACACACAGCACGCAGGGTCTAACGCTGCTACAGGGCACTGCTGCTGCTGCTGCTGCTGCTGCTGCTGCTGCTGCTGCTGCTGCTGCTGCTGCTGCTGCTGCTGCTGCTGCTGCTGCTGCTACTAGCTGGCAGTCTAGAGGTCGGACATAGAAGCTACTGGTGTGCCCTGCCAGCTGGCCTTAGTGCAGCTGCGGCAGGCCACTGATGCAAGGCTTTTCGTCGCCGACGACGATGTCCTGTTGCTGACGGCTCGAAATCCCATCTAACCCACTATCGGTCGCCCTAACGCTGCTGCTGCAGCAGCAGTGCAACGAAAGCGGTCAATTGCGGCCGAGCTTGTGTACACAAACGCAGCTGCCGTAGTCGCCAGCCTCTCTTTTCCTGCTCTCGGCGTCAGAGCCGATATCCGAGCTCGAGGCCTCGGCCTCAGCAGTCGGCTGCAGTCGGGTTTATGTAGAACAGCCAAGGCGGCTGCGGCAGTGCGACCTCTCTGTCCACTTCACTGGCATAGAGAAAAAGTCGGCAGGGCCGGCGGCTTTCGGCTTCGGGGACGCTGCGACCCGACAGCCAGCAACGCTGCCGACTCGGACGCGGTGGCAGCCGAAAGCCACCTGGACACCCCCGTCCGGCGCCCACAGCCGCGGCAGCCAAGTTACCTACCGCATACGCAGAGCAGCGACATGGTGGAGCATTCATCCAGCGCAGCCGAGAGACGGCAGAGATCGGCGCTATCTATGCGGCGACAGTCTTTGTGAAAATATGGCCTCGCAAATGACGTCAAAGAATCGATAATTTGGCGGCAGCCGGCGAGCAGGTGGCTCTTCCTGGTGGACAGTCGCCCAAACGAACGAACGCTGCAGACAGCTTCCGGGTCGGCGCTCGCGCTGTTCAGTCTCCCTCTCTCTCGCTCGCTCTCGCGCGAGCTCCCTCTCTGTCTCTGTCTCTCTCTCTCTGTCTCTCTGTCTCTCTCTCTCTCTCTCTCTCTCTCTCTCTCTCTCTCTCTCTCTCTCTCTCTCTCTCTCTCTCTCTCTCTCTCTCTCTCTCTCTCTCTCTCTCTCTTCCTCTCTCTCTCTCTCTCTCTTTCTCTCTCTCTCTCTCTTCTCTCTCGCTTTCTCTACTTCGGTTAGCCGGTAGACGGATGCTCTTCGCTGATTTGGCGTAATGAAAGGGCCGAATGGAAGCGCTCGCCGCCGCCGCCAGGCAAGCAAAGGGCCGGTAGCATGCGGGCGTGCGGTTTGCACGCCTCCAGACCAAAGCCGCCGCGGCGGGCGGAGGCGGCGCGCTCGGATCGAAAGGAGAGAAGGCGGGCTGGAGAAAAATGCGACGAGCGAGACGCAAAGCGGCTCAGTCAGGTCGGCCCGCAAACCGAAGTCCGGCTTCCCGTCCGAGCGCAGGCGGCGGCGGCGGCGGCGGGAGCGGAGAACGAATCCGCGGACGCGAGCCCCGTCCGTCGAGGCCTTGTGTGCCCGCCCGCCCCCCCCCCCCCCGCGCGCGCTACAGCTCCAGACTGTCCAGCTTTGACTTCGGCTCTCAACGAGTTTGGGTAGAATACAGCAGAGACCCTGGAGTCGAGACCAGCGCAAAAGCCGGCGGCGACACTGCAGCTCGGGCTCGAGCGAAACACTCCTCCTGCAAAGGAAAGCAAACTCAGCTACGCGGTCGGCTGCCCTAAACCACTAGAGGGTCTTTACGCTAACTTTAAAGAAGCCACTGGAGGGTCTTCACACTTTACTTTACGTTCGGCCCGCGACGAGCTCATAAAATGTTGACGAACGACGTCCGCCCGAAGCCTGCGCGTCGCTCTTCCGAGCCTCTCGCCTAGCCGAGCGCGCGGGCGAGCGTGGGACGCAGAAGCGCAGACGAACCTTTCGCGGTCGCTGGGGGGGGGGGGGGGGGCGGGGCGCAATGCGGCTGCCGTGCATGCTGGCCGTATAGCAATGGATTGCGTAAGGATTGGTGAGCTCACGCTAACAGCTTCCGCTGTGCGCCGCGCGCCTCAGGCTGGTCTCCTCCACGAAGCATCCACCGGCTCGCAAACCCCGGACGCTAAATTAGAATGCATGACTGGCCAGGGAGTTCTGGTCCTATGGTTTTACCACAACGTACCCGTTTGATGAATCCAAAAATGGGCAGCGGCAGACGGCGCCGATCGCTTCTCTCGATTCGTTGTGCAGAAGATAGACAAAAAACAGGGAACCATCCCTCGTAGCCACAGCCTTCTCTGGTGAAATTCGAGGCTACCATGAAGATATGCCTGACTGCATCAGAACATCCCCTGACTGACCACATTTAAAAGAAACTTAAAAACATACCTATTTAGGACAGCATTTAGTGGGTCCTTGTGATTCGTCCTCGATGTGCTTATGCGTGCTGACACTGTTCATGCTGCCACTGACCACATTTGCATGCTGACCCAGTGCATGTAACCCCTAACCATGTTATTCATTTTGTTTGTTTTTCAAGCATGATTTTACTTACTATTCTATTGCGTATCACTTTGCAGCAAATGTAAAGCGCCTAGAAAGAGATTAAGTTCTCTGAGGGCGCTTTATCAAGTGCAATATTATTATTATTATTATTATTTGGACCAGGCTCCTTTCCCTCTCATTTCGCCATTTAATATGAATATAGGAATCCCATACCCCCAATTACTCCAAGAACTATTTTAGATCATATCTGAATATGTATTGGCTTATAACTATTACCCTAATAACTGTTATTACTCTTTCACTCTTTTTTTCGCTCTCTCTCTCTCTCTCTCTCTCTCTCTCTCTCTCTCTCTCTCTCTCTCTCTCTCTCTCTCTCTCTCTCTCTCTCTCTCTACACCACTGGTCTCTTGCTCTTAGCAGCATCCTTTTCTAACACCTCTCCGATCCAAAAAAAATTTCTATTCACACTTATGGAGTTTGAGAGTGCTTGTGTGTGCTTGCGTGCACACGAGTTTGACAGTTTAATGGGGGAGAGGGAGGAAGAGAGTGAGAGTGAGAGTGGGAGCTGTCGTGACGAAGAGAGAGTGGGAGAGAGATTTGGAGAGAGTGGGAGATTTAGAGAGAGAGAGAGAGAGAGAGAGAGAGAGAGAGAGAGAGAGAGAGAGAGAGAGAGAGGGAGAGAGAGTGTGTGAGAGAGAGAGAGGAAGTGGGCAAAGTCTGTGATAGAAAGAAAGAGACTGGGCGAGCGAGACTGCGAGTTCGCGAGCGAGTGAGAGTTACAAGGGGACGAAGGTGAGGCTCTGTGTGGAGCTCTCTCTCTCTCGCTCGTGCTTCTGACCAATGCTGTCGTGAGGCGAAATGAAGTAGAGCTAAACCCGCTCCCGCAGTGCATCGGTAGCTTTACTTCACTCCCAGTTTCTTCACGTCTCTCACCCCACCCTGGTAACATTATGATAATGTCTATATTATAATTAGAGAGCCAAATATCTATCCGTGTGCTTCATTACTCGTTGCAAGAGAAGCTATAACCAAGGGTTGTAGACGTGCAAAGGCCAGCGGCAGCGTAGCTACGCCGGCGGCTAGTAGCCTGCTTACTAGTTAGGATCGTGCGAACCTATTTTTGCTGCGTTATAGTCGTTCAAATGCATTCCTAGATTGTAATGCTGTTTCTAAGATCCGTGAATTGTGCATTAACAAAAGAAAAGCACCTCGGAGCCGATGCTAGGACCAGCAGCTGAGTACACGCTCGTTTAGTATTCCTAGCACTGTCTCGAATGCACTGTCTCGCAACCCCGACAGGCTTCTCCTTCTTTCAACCCCTCGATCAATCAAACTGGAGATGAAGTCACTATTATTACACGCTCGGCCTTCAATTTCAAGCCGTTTGCAGCCCCTCGAAGCATTCTCTCGAATCCATTGCTTTGAGTTCATCCGACAACAAACTACCAATGGTGGCACTAGTATATTGTCCACCAGGTACGAAGTCCTCCTTTATCTCAGATTTACGTGATCTCATTTTGACTCTCCATGCAAGAAATTGATCCTTCCTCATCATGGGTGATTTCAAAATTCATTTTGATAACTTATCTGACACTTCCACACCAAATTTCGTTCACTGACTGACTCGTGGTCTATTGTAGCTCATGAGAATGGCCCTACTCGCATCAATTGTCACTCACTCGACCAAATTTTCTCCTACAACTCCAAGTTATCCTAACCAGTTATTGCCAAATTCTGCTTATCTTATCATGCATACCTCATTCAGTCAACAATGTCTGTCCTCCCCTCATCTAAAATCACATGTGAATCGCGAAACCAAGACCCTTGATATCGATGCTGTCCATGCGAGAATATCTTCTTTGCCCCTGCTGCTCAATCCCCCTTCTGACCTGTCATCATTGGTAGATTGCTACAACACGACACTAACTGACTTACTCAAAGAATGTGCACCTCTGACTAAGCGAGCAGTTCGCCCTCGCCCAGACAGCCTATAATTTACCGTAGACATTAAACTAGCTAGGTCTACTGAGCGCAAGCTTGAAAAAGCATGCAAAAGATCAGGACTGGCTGTCCATCGACAATTATACGAGGACTACTGTAAATCGTGCCAATCGATCCTAGCAAAGGCCAAGTCTAGCTTCTATGAAAACATTGTTGAATCACAAATTCAAAATCCAAAAATACTAATGTCTACGATCAACTATCTCCTAAACCACTTCCAGGTTACCTTCTTACCTAGCGATCATTGTGATGATCTTGCTGGTCGTTTCTCTAGCTTCTTTGTCAACAAGAGAGACAAGATCTGCGAGTCCAGCCCTAGAGTGGCAGCAACCACCCTAGAATCCGTTCCCTCAATTCCGAGCAGCTCCTTAATGTCTGCCGTCAAGGAGGCTACTAATGACCTCGTTCTGAAGCTTCATATCCCATTCAAAAAAGACAACTAGTCCTCTGGAGCCTATTTCCACTGTCCTGCTCTACGATGCAAGCATGTGCTACATCCATGCATAACTAATATCATAAATATGGTATTAGCCTCAGGTTGTGTCCCAGTACAAAAAGGCTGTAGTAAGGCCATTACTCAAGAATGCAACACTAGATCAAGAGAACTTTAGCATATTCCGCCCAATATTCCTTTACCGTTCCCACCAATGATACTGGAATGCATCGTGACAGACCAGCTGAACTCAAATATTGAAATTTCAAACCTTGTTATTAAGTTCCAGTCTGGTTTTAGAGCTAGTCACTCCACAGAGTCAGCTTACTTCGGATGTATAACGACCTACTTAGGAATGCAGACTTAGCTCGAATATTTCTGCTGGTTTTGCTCAACCATTTGGACGCTTTTGATACTGTCAATCAGCAAGTCTCCTTAAGCGCCTCTTATCTCGCCTGGGAATTACTGGCAGCGCACTGCAATGGTTTAGGTCCTATCTCAGTGTGAGACTCCAAAGTATTGATGTGAATGGACAAAGATCATCCGAGGAACCTCTGAAATATGGGGTACCTCAGGGCTCCGTGCTAGGTCCGGTTCTTTTCACGGTGTATACTCGCCCTCTTATTGATTTGATTGCCTTGCACAATCTAGGCTTTCACTGCTATGCAGATGAAGCTCAATTGCATCTTTGCTTTTATCTTTTCCAGCAATCCAGCTCGTCGAATTCTCTCAACTCTCTTGCTACATGTATTGATGACACTCGCACATAGAGCAATCTTTCTTAAATTGAGTTATGATAAAACCAATTTACTAGTTACGGGCGAATCAAGCGGGATTCAGATATTCGAAAGGTTCCCGTTCAAAATCGGCTTTGCCAGCATACGTATGTCCTGCTGAATCTGCATGAAATCTAGGTGACCTGCTTCAAAATGACATTTGATTGGACGGCCAAATCAGCTCCACAGTCACGTCTGCCTACTTTCAGCTACATAAGATTGCTACAATTTTTGCTCGCTTAGACAGGGATACCACATCTAAGTTGGTTCATACATTTGTGACATCCCGTCTCAACATCTGTAATTCATTGCTCACTGGTCTACCGGTTTGTGCAATCAGGTGCTTACAACTTGCAAACAACTCTGCAGCTAGGCTTGTCTGTCATGAGCATCGCAGTTACCACATCATACTACTTCTCGCTGAATTGCACTGGCTCCCAGGCAAGCATCGCATCGACTTCAAGGTTCGGCCACACACTTTTAGGTACTTTCATTATTTGGCTCCAGCCTACGTACCAGATATACTGACCCACAAGGCTAAGCATCGTACCACTTGCTTTTCGTAATCTTATTGTTTACCTATACCTCGCACAAATCTCAAATTCTTTGGTGATCGCGCCTTAGTTCGTATGCTCCCAAAGCCTGGAACTCACTCCCGACTTGTGTCACGACATCGTCCTGACGCGTCCACATTTAAGAGAAAACAAAAAACGCATCCATTTATAGCAGCATTTAGTTGTCCCTGCGATTCTTCCTTTATGTGCTTGTGTGTGCTGACACTGTGCATGCTGCCGTTAACCATATTTGTGTGTTGACCCTGTGCATGTCACCCCTAACCTTGTTGATCTTGTTGTTTATCGAGCATGCTACAACTAACCATTTGATCATGCTTCCATTGCAGCAAATGTAAAGTGCCTGGAAAGAGATTGAGGTCGCTTAGGGGTGGTATATCAAATGTATTATGATGATGATTATTATTATTAAAGGAATCGTGCAAAGATGAGCATACAAAAGCATAAAAGACGATACCCAAAGCCACTGTACAATAGGACCCTTGGTTAGAAACATGCGCCGAATCACTTACACTGGTAAGCGGGCTACCCATACATGAGCTAAAAAGACCTCGCTAGCTTCCTTCTGACTGTCTGTCCTTCTCTCTCTCTCTCTCTCTCTCTCTCTCTCTCTCTCTCTCTCTCTCTCTCTCTCTCTCTCTCTCTCTCTCTCTGTCTCTCTGTCTCTCTCTGTCTCTCTGTCTCTCTGTCTCTCTCTGTCTCTCTCTCTGTCTCTCTCTCTCTCTCTCTCTCTCTCTCTCTCTCTCTCTCTCTCTCTCTCTCTCTCTCCTCTCTCTCTCTCTCTCTCTCTCTCTCTCTCTCTCTCTCTCTCTCTCTCTCTCTCTCTCTCTCTCTCTCTCTCTATCCCTCTGTCTCTCTCTGTCCCTCTGTCTCTCTGCCTCTCTCTCTTTCTTCGTAGTCTTCTGCCTCTTTATTTTCTTCGACGGCTTTTACGAGCTATATCCTCGGATTATAGAACATCCTCGGATTTAGTTCAAAATACGTAGGATTTTAACTAGCACTCTGATGTCTTATGTCACTATCGCAGGGCTACCACTTGGGAACTTCAAGCGTTCACTCAGTGGCGGTTCCATAAGCGCTGAACTAAAATACGCGCGCTTCCTTGACGCGAGGAAGCAGTTGAGTTAACATATAATAGTAGTAGTAATACATTTAATATAGCGCCCTCAGAGAACTTGTAAGCGCGTAAAGGTCGAATCACAGGGACCCGCTAAATGCTCCGATAAACAGATGCGTTTTTAGTTTCTTTTTAAATGTGGGTTGCAATCAAATATAGCTACGCCACATATAAATATAAAAACGCAGTCAATAATAACTATTGACTGAGAGCGTTCGCAATATTTGAAGTAAACTTTCACAAAAAACTTGGACGTCAACGTCGGGAAGCCGCGGTTTTGGAGCGCGGAGAGACGGCAGCTCGGCGCTCTCCTTCTCGTTCTCTGACCTATCCTGACTGCGGTGGCTGACTGTGGCAAACGGGAACGTCTCTGCTACGATCCTTGGCGACTTGGTTCTACTTTGCGGCATACTGAACTACGCGTTGTGGACGTTAAGCGTTCTCACGATTTCAGAGGCGGATGATCCTGGAAGCCTTTAGCTCCCCCACCCCCCCAAGAGATCGGATCGGTGCACTTGAGGAGCGCCGGGAACACTTCCGCTTTAAAGGTAAAATGGCGAGCTTTCGCAGCTGCCTTGGGTTGATTTCTGTTGGCCAACTTAATTATAAATGAAACGTCATTATAAATAAAAATTGATTGTAAATTATAATTATGCCTAACACATCGTCAGAGTGCACGATTTCTATTCTCCTGCTGCTGACTGTGGCACTCCATTTCCATCCGGCTTGAGCTGCTGCTGCCATGCTACTCACAATATTAACTGCCCGCCTGACTTTTCGTAGTCACTGACCGAGATACGCATACCTGCCACTTGCAAGTGTAAAGTGCCAAGGAAGATTTTGTTATTTTTTTAATATAACATTGTATAGTTATTACATTATTGTATTGTATCATCATAATATTGCATATTACTATTATTATATTATATTACAATAGCGTATATTATTAATAACTTGTTTAGCGCCCTAAGTGTAATTCATCTCTATTCAGGCGTTTCTCATATGCCACGGGAGCGAGTCCACAACCCCAGTCTTCAAATGCATTCACCTTGACCTTGGTCGAGGCGAGCACCTAAAACCATTGGGCTAAACCAGCGAGACCTTAAAGTAAGAAGTCCATATCCGTAGCGTAGAGAAGTCTATTCATCAACGAAGGAAGGTCCAGCATTAGCCACGTCTTGTAAAAACTCAATCCCCGGTACGGCACCAGAGCACCACTTAACTGACACGAACGAACGAAACCCTGGGCAAAACTTCGGCCTAGCTCAGCGTCTAGTGCCCAAC
>WPIO01000056.1:2272500-2302500 GCA_009760855.2 Cristatella mucedo
ATGTGGATGACACTCAGTTGTACCTTTGCTTTTATCCCTCCCAGCCTTCGAGCACCTCAAATTCTCTCAACTCACTTTCTGCATGCATTGATGACATCCCCGCATGGATGGCAGCAAATTTTCTAAAACTTAACGATGATAAAACTAATTTAATAGTTGTGGGCAAACCCAGTGTGATTCCGACATTGGAAAGTCTGACGCTCAAAATTGGCTCTGCCAGCATATCTCCTGTTGTATCAGCTCGAAATCTAGGTGTCATGTTCCAAAGTGACCTCTCGTTAGACGACCACATCAGCTCCTCAATCAAGTCTGCCTACTTTCAGCTACATAACATTGCTAAAACTCGGGCTTGTTTAGATAAGGATACCAAGTCTAAATTGGTCCATGCATTTGTGACATCCCGACTTAATTTCTGTAACTCGCTGCTTACTGGCCTACCGGCATGTGCGATCAGGCGATTACAGCTTGTGAAAAACTCTGCAGCAAGGCTTTCTGTCGTGAACGTCGCAGTTGCCACATCACACCACTTCTCACCGACCTGCACTGGCTACCAGTCAAGCAATGGATCAACATCAAGGTTTTGTCGCTCACTTTTAGGTCACTTCATTCCTTGGCTCCAGCCTACCCATCAGATCTACTCCCCACCAGCCCAAGCATCGTACCACCCGCTTTTCGGAATCTAACTGTTTACCGATACCTCGTACAAACCTGAAATCCTGTGGAGACCATGTCTTTAGTTCATATGCTCCCAAAGCCTGGAACTCACTCCCGACTTGCGTCACGACAACCCCTGACATGACCACGTTTAAAAAGAAATTAAAAACGCACCTATGTATGACAGCATTTAGTGGGTCCCTGGGATTCGTCGTTTACGAGGTTAAGCTTGCTGACACTGTACATGCTACCACTATCCACACTTGCATGCTAATCCTGTGAATGTCACCCCTAACCACGTTGTTCATGTTGTCTATCAAGCATGCTATTACTCACGATTCAATCGTGTTTCCTTTTGCGGCAAATGTAAAGCGCCTAGGAAGAGATTGAGTTCTCTGCGTGTGCTTTATCAAGTGCATTATTATTAGTATTATTATTATAGCAAATATAAAGCACCTAGAAAGAGATCGAGTTCTCTGAGGGGGCTTGATCAAGTGTATTTTTAATATTTTCAACTGAGTTATGCCCGAGGTTGACAGGCAAGCCGCCATGGTTCTGCGAGGCTTGGTGAGCCGTGATGGCACAATAAGTAAGGCGGTTGCTTTCACGACCTCGGCCCGAGGTCGTGGGTTCGATTCCTGCGGTGGGTGATTCTGTATCGCCACTGCAAGCGGTGGTGATAGCCGTAAAGGCTCTTCTGTCGCTATACAAAAAGAGGCTGTTTAATAAGCTAGGATTTTTTTTGACACCTTAGTAGAACGCGCTAGTCAGTAGCTGCACATCGGCCCTATGACTACGCCAGAGCCGGGTTCTAGCGATTGGTCAGCTCCCGCCTATTGATCGCCATTATACAAAAAGCGACGAATGAAATCTGTTGTACCGTAGAGAAACCAGCGAACCAGCCAATGAGCTGTTCCCGTATTCCGGAAGACCCGCCATTGCTGCCGGATACCGATTTTTCGGCGGTTATCCGCTGTTGCCGGCGGTACTACACTGTATCTGCCCGCCGCACTGTTCAGGTATTGCATTCTATCACTCTCCGTAGGATTTCAAGCTAACACGCATGTGTTGGATTAACCCATTTGATTGGCGTATCCATAACGATTGATTGGCGTATCCATAACGAATGACGATAGTGTTCAGACTTATTTACTGCGCCGGCTTCCACGAGCCATGGGTCCTCCCCACCCCCTAAGCTGATCCATTCGCTTAATCCAGCTGCCGAGGTTACTTGCATCCGAGAGAGAGAGAGAGAGAGAGAGAGAGCAGTGCTAGGTGTGTATTTATTAGGTGCGTTTTAGAAGAGGTCTACAGTCAGGATGTTTTTCACTGCGCTTCGCGTGTTTTCTAACGGCCGTCATCGGTTTGCCGTCCGTCGAGTCGATCTTGGCGTCTCAAAAAAAGTTGTTCTCTGCGATTTATCGAGAGAAAACTTGACGCCGAATGTTCCGCTTCTGCCATCGAGCCGCTTCGCCAGTAGCTTTCCGCCATTTCTTCTTGCGACGACTCTTCGTCTGAACGTTTGGTGCACTGCGTTCTCTCGAGCACTCGCTCTCCACACCTCTCCGTTCCGCTTCGTTCTCTTACCCACGCTGTTCGCGCCCTGTCTGGCTGCAGCGAGCGGAGGCTGGTGCTTCGTATGCGGTGTTGGTGCGTCGTAGCCCAATATCGTATCGTTCCCTCGCACGGAATTACGCATTACGACCTGCCGATTCGCCTGATATGAGAACGTTACCTAGAACGATGCTGTTCAACACTCGTGTTGTAATGTACAGTAAGTAGGTAGGTACCAGCTATTAGATTTAGTCATTGATCACCACTGGTAGGAGCGACGTGAAGTGCTAGGTAGTGCAATGATTGCCGATGTATCATTTTCAACGGTTGATACAAATCAGTAGGCCAGCGCTCCGGTAGTCCGTTGCTATCAGGTTTCACCCAGTGTCGAGACTTGCTGCTTCCTTTTTGAGGTTACTTTTTAAAACTTTTTTGAAGAGCCGTGGTACTGGGACGGTTGCCAGACGAATGTTAGCCTTACTTCGTATGAACCTCAAAACCGTTGGAGACCGTGCCTTTAGTTCGTATGCTCCCAAAGCCAGGCACTCATTACCGACGCATGCCACAACGTCCCCTGACATGGCGACATTTTAAAAAGAAGCTTGAAAACGCACCGTTTTATTGCAACATTTGGTGGGTCTTTGTGGTTCGTCCTTCGTGTGTCTGTACCTGCTTACACTATGCCTTCTGCTTGCGAATGTTACCACCATACATATGGTAATGTTTTCTATACAGCATCTGTAAAATGCCTAGGAAGGGATTGAGTTCTCTGAGGGCGCTACACAAATTATTATGAATGCAAGGTGACAGTAGGCGAGGCCTCAGCCACTGTGGTGCATGCCATATCCGATGGCGCTAGTAGCATCCAGAGGTGGTACAGTCAGCCCTAGGGGAAAGTGTTTCGTGTTAGATTTCCACTTCCCGGGTCTTAGCCCAGAGGTAAGGCTGTCACACCTCACAGCCTAGTGCCTGGCTGCTGCTCGAGTCCTGCAGCGGGCCATCCTTTAATTTCCCACTGCAAGTGATAGCTGCTGCGCTGCTAAGGCTTCGCCGGCACCTTATGAATGAGGCCGTTAGATCGGCCTTGACCCTAACGTATTCCTGCTGCCAGATGCTCGGTGGCCCCCATTCTCGACGATGACACGGCCAGCGGCTGCCGTTGACGTGCCAGTCCTTCTCGTCTCCGTGCCATCAGCCGAGCGAGGTCGCTTTGGAGCAGCAGCAGCTAATGAGCTCGAGCTGAGCCCCGCTCGTCGTTGTGTGATGCCCTGTGCATTTTCCTTCGGCCACGTGCGGCAGGTGCCCAAGTACAGAGCAGCTTCAAGGGTCCGCACCATGAGCCAGAGGGAGTTTCGGCAGCAATGGCCGCCAACGAGCACGTTCTCCGTGAAGAGCACCGAGGAGGAGGCAGTCAAGTCGCGAGTGTTCGTCGGTAATCTGCCCACGGATCACATGGAGGGAGCCAAGGAGCTGCAGAGTATGTTCGAGAAGTACGGCAAAATTCATGGTAAGCGCAGCCTGTCCCCCCCCCACATCCGCCTGCACTTGTGGCCCCGTGGAAAGAGAGAGACAGAGAGAGAGAGAAAGACAGACAGAGAGCGACACACATGCGCACAGACTCAGAGAGAGAGAGAAAGAGAAAGATGAGTAAGTTTTCCATGCATCTGCTGTCATTTCATTTTCGAGTAGTGGCCTCGTCTGACGTCACTCTTGTCGCGCTTCTACGTGTGCTGCTAGTTCATGCATCGGCAGGCCATGGCTGGTCGGAGCCGCCATTCATCGGTGCGCCTATTCGCGGGCTGTGGCGCCGTCGGTGTCGCTCGTGCATGCGCGATGGATTCAGCACTGAAGTCAGGCCAGAGTGGCTCAGGCAATCCGAGTCGTGTGATGAGCACGAGTTCATATCCGTTGGCTCAGTTCAAGCTGGTGCTGGGGAAAGCTTCCTCGGTAGAGTACACCTTGCTTGCTGTGTGGCCACCATGTTACTACTGTCCATGGGTGCAGGTTGCAGTGAGGTGAGCTGTTCGGCCTGCACACCCTCCTCCCCCCTGGCTGCATTTGCAGTCGTGGTCAGCTATAAATGGCAAGGCAATTTGTATGTGACACTATAGCGTTGATTTATCTTCAGCCAATCACGTGTTACAGCAGCTGTTTCGTGGAGGGAGCCGGCGGCTAGTCAGTCTGGGAAGCTGTCGCTTGTAAAAGGTCGGCAGAAAACGTCGACGAGAAAAAGTCGACAGCCTCATTTGTATCGCCCACTGCTGCAGACAAGCCATCGCTCCGGCTTGCAGTAGGCAATTAGCAGAGGGCGCGTGCTCTGGGAATCCGCTCACTCTGCCAGCACGGTACCCCTAGGCCAAGACCGAGGCATTTGGTTCACGGTGGCATGCCCTTCTGCTCAGCTGTCGAAATAAGCACTCTGCCCGTCGAAATAAGCTCAGAGTGTGGGAACTAAGAGAAAAAGCCGGAAGATCGACGTTCGATTGATGAGCGTGCAGTTTCGACGGTTGCCTCGTGCCGACAGCTGAAACTGAACGAATGCTGACACCTGTGCCACACCCACCCGCGCCACAGGGCGGCTGGCTGGTGGCTGATCCAGTGCGAAAGCTAGCTGTTGGGCTACATGCTACCGGTCAGTGAGCTCTGCCTCAGACCTCCCTTGCCACCGCCTCTAAATCGTGCTGACAGAGTGCAAGCCGCCGAGGCTCGACCGCTGCAGCCGTCGACCAAAAGTGATGACAGTGACTTGGCCATTTTCTACATTGGCTATTTTCTACAGCAAGAAGTAGCAAGAAAAGTAGTCTTGCTACTTCTTGTCACGCCTCCGAGTGCCAGTAGCCGCAGTGCGGTGAAAGAGCGCTTTGAGCAAGTGTCGACTTGTAAGAAGTTTACGCAGGCGATTTTCACCGTGAAAGCTTCCACAGAGGCATTCACAGACCGTCGCTCTCACGACCGACCCGGTCATTTTGTCTTGGAAAGCCAACTTGAGCCGCGCGCGCGGCGAGTCTTGCTTCTCTTCGTCTTTTTGTCTGAACTCTGGCCTTCTTCCTTGTAGGACGTTTACTTGGTCAGTCTTCCTCAAAGTCTTGCTTCCCACTTGCTTTGCCCCCCCCCCCCCCCCAATCCCCGAATGATCGCTAGGAAATCGCTCATGTTAGGGAGGTAGGGAAATGGCTCTCCGAAATGCATCACCTGGCGATTTTTAACCTTACACGCTTTGCCTCATTATCCGATTCTTCTATTACGAGTTCCTAGTGTTACATAAGAGGGACTCGCGTGAAACGCTTCGACGATGGCGCCGGTCGAGTCGGTCGCCGTGCTCTTCAAAGCGCGCTCTTCAAAGCGCGTGTTCGGCCTTGGCCAAGAAGTAGAACCGGCCATTCGGCTTTACAGTCTTCGCTAAGTGTTCCCCGAGTGTTGGACCGCCCCTAGTCTTGGCGAAGTACTCACCGGAGGCTCGAGTAGGACAGAAGCCAGACTCGCCGTGTGAACTCGACTTGATGCGTAGTTCCTTCAGCAGCCGAAGGCTTGCTTGGTCCGCCGCATTCCATGCGTGAGAGGCGCCCCCGAAGCACGTGATCTGCTGTCGCGGGCTGCTTGGGTTTGGTTGCGCACAGCCAGGCTCGCTGCCTGTCTCGTTTCGGCCACGTTTCTCGGCCTCCGTGGCATGGCCAGATTGCAGGAGGTGAGGGCAGTTTGTGTGGCAGGCCCTCGTCAGACCTCAAATGCTCCGCTCGTTTGCAGATGTATCCGTTCATAAGGGCTTCGGCTTCGTCCAGTTCGGCAACCCGGACGATTCGCGAAAATGCGTGCTGGCCGAGAACGGCAATAGTTACAAGGGTCTGAGACTCGGTGAGTGCCAATGGCGGCTGCCGGCTCGCACCGGAAGCGGCGCCAGCTCGAGCTGCACGAACGGCGAGCGTGCGAGCGGGCACGTGTATAGTGCCAACGGGTCTGCCGGCCCGCGCTTGCGTCCTGGTGCCCGCTTCAGCAGCCGCCGCCGTCGGGCTCTGCCCAGTGGTCGGCTGAGGCAGGCAGCCTATGCCTAAGCACCTGTTTATTACAGCATTCACTGGGTCCTTGTGATTCGTCCTCTTGTGTGTACTTGTGCTTGCCGATACTATGCCTGCTGCTACTAACCACATTTACGTGCTGACCCTATGTTTGTCACATCTAACAATGCTGTGCTTGATGACATTGCAATTGTTGCCACCGATCATTTGGTCGTGCTGTCTTTACAGCATCTGTAAAGTGCCTAGAAAGCTAATCGCTAGTCTGAGGGCGCTATGCAAACGTAATAATATGATGGTTCTTATTGCCATTATCTGCCCTCCGTCGACGTGTTGTCGTCTGCTTTGTCGTCGCTGCGCGGCCTGCCGTGGTGTAGACGTCGTCTGCTTTAAGCTAGGCTGCCGCTCTTCTGCTAGCCCTCTGCGCTCCACCTGGTCGAGACTGCTTACCGGGAACGTTGCTGCCAACCAACCGTGGCGGTGGGGACCGGTCGTCCGTCCCCCTAGTTCAATAAAGCCGCCGACTAGTGGGCAGCGCTGGCGGGCGTGACACTCGGCGGCGGTGGTTACCGAGGGCTCGCGTTACGGCTGGCCTAGCCGAAACACGTGCTCGATCATCGGCCACAGCGAGAGTCAGCCCCACCCCCCTCCCACTTGGGCCCCTGTCCCGGCGTTGCAGTAGCATTGACCTTCCCTTGCTCGTCTGCTTGCTCGTCTGCTCGAGCAAGCGCCCGCGTTGCTGCTGCTGCGAGTGTGTCGCTTCTGCTGTGCGTGCACGTGCCCTGTGCCCAAGTGCTAGGACCCGTCGTGACGTGCCGAGCTGTGATTTTTTGCTTGAAGATGTGAAAGTGGCGGTCGAAGGGCGCGTCCGTAAACCTGAGGACCGCGACCGCTCGCCACTGAGAAGGGACCGCGGCGACGGGTAGGTAGGCAGACGCTCGCTTCGTTCTGCGGGCCGTCATCGAGCAGCCCGCCGCGTTCGGCTGGCACCGGTGCCACGCGGCCATTCGCCTTGCTACGCGCGCATGGCCGGATGCGGGTTGCCTGCCGAAAGCTCGGTCGTCCGGTCGGTGGCGGCCGTGTCGAAGCGCGCTCTTTTGCGTTCTGGCCGTCTTGGAGTGGCGCCCTCTGTCGCCTCGCGTCCTGCTCGCCTCGATGGCCCACCCTATGCCCGCATCGTGAGACTCGTTCAGCTGATTGCTAGCTGTGCAGTCAGCTTCTTGTTCCGGTAGTCACCGGCGGCATGCACGCAGAGGGGCAGCGCAGGGCGGCAGAGCAGGGCGTGTACACGTGCCTGCTGCAAAACTTCCAGCTCAACTACGTCTCAAGCTATTGGCATCGCACGGAGTCTCCTCTTCAGGCTTGTGGCTCCCTTTTAGCTGCTGGTACCATCGTGAGGAACGATTGCTGGTGACCAGATGTGAGAGATATGAGTGCTGTGCCCACGAGTGTTGTGCATTAGCCAGCAGGGGTTGCCTGCAAGCAGCCATTGGAAAAACTCGTCACTGCATTCGCCGTGGCTCATGCGACGAAAGCATAGAGAGTCGAGCTTTATTTGAAGGGTGCATTTTAAGTTCACTCTGTGGATAAGTCGCCTTTATTGCTTTGGTGCAGCTGTTGACGAATAGAACTCCTTGACCTTACTCGGCTGACCAATCATAGGTGAAGCTGAAAGGTCGTGTCATCGTCGGGGTGGGGGACGGCTATGGCCCGCACTTGGGCACACGAGGCTGCTTTTGCGTGGATTTCTTGCTGCATGTGACACGTGGCTCTCTGTCATTAGCGCTAGCTCAGCATTCGAGCAGATGCTTGAAGCTTCTTTAGGTTGCTTTAGCTTAACGATAGTTCCTCGCCCAAGCTCTTCCGGTGATATCATCGGCGCGCTATTTCGCAGACTGCTTGTGGTCTCACATGAGACTGTGCCCACGAGTTTCACCGCCTTGCCTCAAGTTGGTTTTGGCGGTTTATGCCGAGTTGGTTGGCACGACCGTGTTCGAGCGATGAGATCCGGGGACGCGTCCCTCCGTCGCCTGCTCGTCTCTGCGTCCTCGGCTGCTTCTTTCTTTGCCGCACCCACCCACCCACCCACCCACCCACCGTTCTACTCGTCTTCTGTTCAACATTGTGTTTGTCATAGCATGCATGGGACTGGGTTGAACAAAAGCTGAACCGTCTCGTGGCTGTCATGGTTGTGCCATTTAGTGGGTGTCCTTTTGGTAGAAAAAAAAAAGTGCATTTACCTCAGTTTGATTTTAAATGCACTAGGGTTAGCAGAGGGTGTCCAGCCAGACGGTGCAGCCTAGCCTGCCGGTTTGACCGCTGAGTTTCCTTTTTTGCAGGCTGACATTTCTCCTTCTCGAGTTTTTGCCCCTTGGCTGGGCGAGGAGAGCTGTGCCGGCGTCGGTGCCGGCACAGCTCTGCCGATAGCTCACGCAGTTCATGCGCTATAGGGAGAGCCGTTCGTGCTGAGCGTGGCCATTGGAGCTGATGCTTGGTTGCCATTGGAGCTGATGCGCATGGTGTGCGTGCGTGCTTGTGTGGGTGCACACGCCGTTTATCGCCCGGGCTTCTTTCGCAAGTGTAAGTTTGGTCGAGCCATCATTAATGACACGTGAAAATGGTTGGATGACTTTCGGCTAGATCATTAGGTCCACGGCCAGTGTTTTGCTGCACAGCATGCCGAGCAGAGCAAAGCAAAGCATCCACTTAATTTTCAATGCCGAGTGGAGCCGACCATTCTGCGGCAGCTATTTGGTGCACATTGATGAACGATTGCTATGACCTCTGTGCACGGGAGGTTGCCTCTTGATTTGAGTGCTCCTCTCATTGGCTATCGAGAGAGAGAGAGAGAGAGAGAGAGGGGGGAGAGGGTGCTCGGTCCTGTCCAGCAGTGCTGAGTCGTGCTGAGAGGCTCGTGGCTCGTGCTGTTCGTCCCATTTGAGCGAGTGTGAGCTCATCCGACGCAGTGTTCTCCACAGCAGAGCTCGCCATCGTCTGACATGAAGCACTCGGGTGTCCAGCTTGTCCAGACGTCCGTGCTCTGGTGCTTCACGTTTAGTCTGTCGTAGCATTTGTCTGACATATGCTTTCCATCTTGTTCTGGGAGGGACGAGTGGCACTCAGGTGCCTCAGTGTGCCGAGTAGTAACACTTGAGCGGCTATCGTGTCTGATCCAAAACAGGGAGCTGCGGGCTCCTCCTTTCATTTGGTGCATGGATGCTGTTCAGCCTCCAGCACTTTTCTGGTCTCCTTCCACTGGCACACGCGCTTTTGATCGCGCACTATTGCATCGTGTGTGTAGTTCCTAGTAGCAGATGCATTGTGCGTTGTTTGCACTTGACAGATCTAAAAAAAAAAGAGTGCTTAAAAGAGGTTACTCGAAGTTTCTTGACGATTCACTTAGGTCTGTCTGTAAGCACAGGGCCGGTTCTTTTAGTTTATCTTGAACTGGAGCAGGTGCTCCGTTATCAGTAGATACTGTTAAACGGCTTTTTTCAATGGAAATAATATGGTTGCATTTAATTTCTTAGGCCGGTTCAGCAGCAGCAATGCCGATTCTGGCGGTCGGGCAACTGCAACAAGGGTGATAAATGTTTCTACCGACACGACGACCCACCGGCTGTAGACGACAGGTACTTTTTGTAAAAGCTCGCCTTGCAATCTATGTGCTCGTGTCGTTCGTGCCGATGGTCTTTCTTTGTGCAATTCTTATTGTAAATCCTTGCGGTATTTCACTAATTTCTATTCTTTAGAGTGGCATCCGGACGGCCTGGTCCACCCGGGCCTTCTCGTATGGATGGCCCTGAATTTGGTGGTCGGCCCATGCGTGACCAGCCACCTTACAGAGGAGAGAGGGAGATGATGCAGCATATGACGCGAGATGGGCCACCTTCAGTGTCCCAGCGAGACGTCGGTGGACCCATGCGTAACAGTGGCGCCATGGTAGACTTGGGTCCTTCTGGTCGTGATGTGGGTCTGCCGGGTCGGGAAATGATGGGTCCGACCGCAAGAGACTTCATGGGTCCAACCGGAAGAGATGGCGTGGGTCCGACCGGAAGGGACTTCATGGGTCCATCCGGAAGAGACGTCATGGGTCCACCTGGAAGAGACATCATGGGTCCGACGGGAAGAGACGTCATGGGTCCGTCTGGAAGAGATGGCTTGGGTTCGACCGGAAGAGATGGCATGGGTCCACCCGGAAGAGACGGCATGGGTCCACCAGGAAGAGACGGCATGGGTCCGCCCGGAAGAGACAGCATGGGTCTGCCCGGAAGAGACAGCATGGGTCTGCCCGGAAGAGACGTCATGGGTCTGCCCGGAAGAGACGTCATGGGTCTGCCCGGAAGAGACGTCATGGGTCCGCCCGGAAGAGACGTCATGGGTCCACCCGGAAGAGACATCATGGGTCCGCCCGGAAGAGACATTGGTGGTCTGTCTGGCCGTGGCCGAGATGACATGTCGAGGGAGTGGCAGCAGAATGCTTCGTCTGGCAGCAGAGAGATGGACATATACAGGGACGGCTACGACAGAGTTCAAGGAACACAGCGCCACGACGGCTACACTTCCGGGTGAGTGCAGCAGCAGCCGAGCTAGGGAAATGCCCGTGCTCGTTAGCGACTCGTTAGAGGTAGCCGCGATCCTGTATCGTGTGAGCAAATCAATTAGACAATTTCAATTTGGCAAATGCAAGAATAAAAAAAATTCGGACGGGGGCCTGGGTTAGGTCGTTTGTGAAGTGCCTCTGTGTAGTGGTGGCGGCGGCATTTTGTTAGCTGCCTGCATGTAATGGTACGCTGCTTGAGACTTTGCTGTCGCGCCCCTGCTACGGCGGCATTTCTACGCGAGCCGGGCACGTCAATCGTCTTGCACGTCAGTAGCTTGACCTGTTAGATCAGTGTGTCACGCCCACCCATCTCATAGCTCTCGAGACTGCTTAGGAGCTGTGGCAGCTCGTTCTTGTGCTCTTTCTCATCTTGTCGTCCGGTTCGCCAAGTGCCAGCCTGTGGCCAACTCGCCGCCGTCGCCGAGCCGAAAGGCGCCGTGCTTTTTTTGCGTGCTCTTGTTTAGCCCTCTGCTCCGATGTGACGTGTCCGCTCAGGTGGGATACCTATGCGGGCGAGCCGTCTGCTTTGGCCCGTCAGCAGCCGCTGCAGCACCAGCAGCACCAGCCGCAGCAGCACCAACACCAGCCACAGCAGCAGCACCAGCAGCAGCTACCCTCATACCGAGGAGACAGTGGAGCTGAGCCGAGAGACCACAGCAGCACGCAGCCGCCAGCCGCCGCTCCGGTCGCTGCTGCCGCCGCCGCTCCTGTTCCGAAGCCGCCGTTTGACTGCATTCTCATTGCTTGTCAGCAGCAGCAGAGGTACACAGTGCCCCCGCCCCCACCAGTGCCCACCTCGCTGTGCGCCTCTGTTCCGGGCTATTTCGGGCCGGTCCGCTGCCTGGTGTCAGCCGGCCGGCCGCTTGACGCCCGGTTTGGGTTGTGCACCAGTTGCTTCGGCTTTGGGCCAAGACGTCCGGAAGTGCTTGGCGGCGCGGCGACAAGCACTCCAGCAGAGCGCGGTGGCAAAAACTGCGCCGCTCCGCACGACCACGCCGTGCGTGTGTCGGTGGAACCTCTCACTAACCTATCGCTCGGACGCGCCGCCGAAGGGTCTACCCTACCCTAGCAAGCAAGAGCTCAGCCCGTCGTCGGCTGGTCGTTAGGTCTACGTCCTCCGGCTCGGTGCAAGCGTGCACGCCCACGGATAGAATCGTTTAACGATCCTCAACGGTTGTCGACCTGCGTCTTCCTTTGGTGTCCAGTGCAGCGGTCGGCTCTATGTGGCTGTAGACGTATGCCCGCCTGGCTTGGCCGATGGCGCGGTTTGCCCGGGGCTATGTCCCAACGAGCAGATCGATTGAGTGCACACGCGAAGAGCATTCTGCAGCTGCCTGGTCAGCTTTTGCTAAGATGCACCCGGTGGCGTGCAGCTGACTGGCAGTGGTGCAATTGCCTCGGCAATTATTGCCGGCAGTTAGAGGCCAGCCTGAGTGAATAGCCATCAGGCTCACAAGCTCGCACGGCCTTTTGCCAGTGATTTGCATGAGGGTAGTGGTCGTCGAAACCATCTGGGTTTTGAAAGGAAGAGAATGGCATCCTGGATATGTTTGACATACAGGCCCTGCTAATAAGGTGCCAGAACAGCAGTGGCTGCCGTAACCAGCAACTGCCCTGCCGCAGCTAGAAGGCACTCGAGTGGGTGGGGTTAACTCTGCCGTAGAATGGTAAGGCAGGAGCAGCGATTGCCACAGCACGCTAGCCGTTGTTGCCAGTTTGCTGGCAGCCATGCTTAAGGCTAGCAGCTGGCAAGCCGCACCTAACGTAAGCGCCTCCGAGCTTCAGCCTTGCACAGCAGTTGCGTACATGCAGGCTGGGCGTCTCGCCATCTTTGCGCACGCGCAGCGGCTTCTGTGCGTGCGACCGTCCGTGCTTGCATTGCATTTCCGGCAAGCTGGGGTGGGAGGAGGTACTGCAGGTGCACTTTCTTGGCCCTTGCTGCACTGGCAGCCTGCCGCTGCTTGCAATCCACTTATTCTCACTGCCCTGCGTAGCTATAAAAAAAAAAAAAAACTGAGCTCGCAACTGCAGTTCGTGCTACCGTAATTAGTGCTACCGTGATGCCGCAATGCCGGCTCCTTACTCAATTTTGGGATGCGCCCTGTTCTTCATAGCCATTCTTTTGTTGCTAATGTAGCTGATTGCTATGAACAGTTAGGTGTACGGGCACTGTTGGGCCTGTTGTGCTGACACTCGTGGCCAGTAATGCTGCATGAGACGTGCGTAACTCGTCATCGATTGCATGCTTTAAGGCTGGCAGACTATAGGATGTGGGAACAAAACAGAACGTGGGAACGAAATACTGAAAGTAATAATAAGGGAAGATGTGCATGCAATGTGTCGAACAATGAATATTTGTTTAGGGTACCTTGCAAAAGACAAACAAACAAGTCAGAAATGGGCCCGAGCAGCTGTGACCCTATCTGCCCGAAGCTCGTGCTCAGCATGAAGCCAAATGAAAGCTTGGTCTTAAGATTGGGATGCGCAAATGGGTTTCGGAGGCAGGCCTTGGGACTGGGAGGTACTATCGGCAGAGGAAGTGTCATTGGTGTGCTGGGCATTTACCCTTCAAGTCCAGGAGACTCTGTCTCTTGGTCAGCCACTTAGCCATCCTAGCAGGCAGCTTAAGAGTTACCGGTTAAGAAAAGAGAGTTACTAGAGAGTTAAGAGAGTTACAGAGTTACTGGAAAAGACACTTCTTTAGAAATGCCTCCTGTTTACTGACCTGTCATGCACAAAAGGCTTCACATAAAATTGCCATAAAATCACGAGGTGCTCAGATAGTCAGATAGCGTCTGCAGACTGGTTTCAGTTGCGAACGCGCCCCCTTTCTCGGTTTGGTTTAAAAAGAAGCTAACGATGCACTTGTTTGTCACAGCATTTGGTGGGTCCTTGTGATTTGTCCTTTATATGTTTACACCGTGCTGACACTGTGCATGTCAGCCATAACTATGCTATTCTTGTTGTTTATCAAGCCTGATACCATATTCGCAGTGCTGGCCATCACTTGCATGATTGCTGGCGCCCGCTTGCATGACTGTTGACAGCCGAGCCAGCTGTCAGCATTTTCAACTTCTGCTGCTGCATGCTGCTGCTGCTGCTGCTGCTGCTGCTGCTGCTGCTGCTGCTGCTGCTGCTGCTGCTGCATGCTGCTGCTGCTGCTGCTGCTGCTGCTGCTACTCACCCCCACCCCGCCTCTTTTCCAGGGGCTACTGCGAGACGATCGAGCGACGCCTGCGAGCGCTACGCATACTTACCAACATCCACGTGCCGAAGGAGAAGGAGGCCATACAGGAGCTGATCGTGGAAGCAACCCGGCGCGGCGTTCCTTTCGCGATCGTCGTTACCAATCAGAACGAGCAGCACAGGTCGCTAACTCTGAGCATCCTGCACGGCACACCGCAAGGTAGGCGGGATGGGCCGAAGCAGATGACCCGTGAGATGCCGGGCAGTGCGCGTGCCCTCAGTGCGCGTGCGCTGCCTCGCGGAGGGACAGTCATGTGTGGGAGAGATGGTTGCTCAGAAATGTGAGTGGTAGCGTTGAGTAGCTGGCTGGCTTCGTGTGTGCTTTGATTTTCGGCTAGCTACCACGTGACAATAGCAAGTGAGACTGCACTCGACTCAAGAAGCTCATGTAGGCGATCGGGTTGCAGGTGCCGCCACTCGATGTCATTTACCTCAACTGACTGGCCACTGTCGCACTACTTGCATTTGCAGAGTCGACTTACACTGTTGTAGAGACTTGTTGAATTGACCTTTGCCCGTTGGCAGGAGCTGCATTCCTTGCAGAGAAGGAGTGTCAGTGCTGACACCTTTCTTGGCGAATGGTAGTGGACACCTAGCTTGCAGACCTTCGATGAGTTTTTGCTTTCGAATCGCTTTATGCCTTCGTTTCCTGGTTCTAGCTATGACACTTGCTGCTAAGTATGCTAAGACCTTGGGAACATATTTGACCCACAAACACATACACACACACACACACACACACACACACACACACACACACACACACACACACACACACACACACACACACACACATGCTATATATATATATATATATATTTGTGTGTGTGCGCACGAGCGTGTGTGTAGGCATATTTTCTGGTTTTATTTTATTAAGAGTGCCTCGTATTAGAGCTGGTCCTAAAGCGTCAGCCTTGGAGCCAACGTCGATACCAAAACAGATTTTCTTTAAACCCAGAGCTCGAATTTGCTAATTGACGACTACAGAGCCAGAAAAGGACACCGTGTGTTTGTGTGTGTGTGTGTGTGTGTGTGTGTGTGTGTGTGTGTGTGTGTGTGTGTGTGTGTGTGTGTGTGTGTGTGTGTGTGTGTGTGTGTGTGTGTGTGTGTGTGTGTGTGTGTGTGTGTGCGTGTGTGTGTGTGTGTGCGCGCGCATTCCTAACTAACGCTATAGCATTGTTTTCAATATCTTATGCGTATTTAATGCTGAGCATTACAGCACTGCTCGGTTGGTTCCGATAAGCTGTGCATTAGTAGTCACTCTGTCATAGCATTCCTATTGACACACATTATATATTGTCCTGTGAACTACGATGAGGTGTGGTGATTGCCCAGACAGTCAATGCGTATTAAGGCAAGCGGTTTTTGTGGCAAGGCGGCTATGCTGTCCACAATCTTGCCTGCTTCGCTCGGGTGATGTGATGCTGGTGTGAAGCTTCTTGATTTCACTTGAATGCAGTTTTCCAATCTGACTGATCTCCACGTGCTGTCGATTGCCTGCAGTCGTTCCGTCGTCGTTCCGCTGTCGATCATTATGCAAGCGATCGCACCAGTGTCTTACACGGGAAAGGAACTGTTGTGTTTTTCGACCCGATCGCACCATGCGCCCTGCTTTGATTTCTTATTTCTTAGCTTCCTTTTCATGCCTCTCGTGCTTTGCTTTTTGTCATCAAAGATGTAATGTGGCTGTCCATTGTTTGAGCCGTAATCGCCGTCCGGTTGCCGTCCTCTTTGCATTTATCTTCCTGTGCCAGCGGCTGCGGGACCGGGCTTTAAGCGAGAGGCCGGGCAGTTCACGTCCTGGCCAGTGGGCCCTCAGGCTGGCGCTGCAGCCGCCGACTACTTTTTGCTGCCAAACTGGAGCAGTGGACTTTAGCATCTGAGCCGTAGCCGTCTTGCTAGGAATGCTCTGCGCTTAGGTTTGCATGCCATCCCAGGGCACCGCGGCTGCCGGTGGGCCTTACCAGATCATCTGAAACAGTACTGCTATCTGGAATTGTATCCGGGATCATAAGCTGTCACTCTAAGTCGAAAGTGGGCAGAGCGACTGTCCCTGATGCTTGTCGCTGCCCAGCCCACTGTTGTCTATGCTCAGCAGTGGGCCGATATTTGTAGCTGTTTAACCGTGTGACGGCTGTCGGTGATTTGATCATTTCCGGTTATTTGCTGTGTGTAGATCCGAACTTTGGGCTCTCCGCCTCCAATCCTTGGTCTGTCGAGACAGCGAGTTTTTAGCACTCAAGCCTCGAGTGTCAGCAGTCGTGAGGTAAACTCGCTAACACCGAAAAACATTCCATCCCGGAAGGATGTCGGCAGACGAATTCCTTTCTATTCTCTGCCAATATTCGAAGTCTGCCCGTGCGTCTAATGCAATGCTTGCTTTTGGGTGACGAGGGAAATAAATCAGTGCTGAAGCTCTTTAAGCAGTTCTCACCTGCAGCCTCTAAGAATTCGATGGCCGTGCTGACATGTGTTGTGCTAGCCTACTACTTACATGCAACAGATTCTGTCTACGCGCAGTCGAGCAGGACGTTGAACAGTTTCAACAATGGGGCACTGGTACAGCTCTCCAGTATTTCCTTGCGATTGTTGTATTCCCGACACACCTTGTGGCATCTCAGTTGTCACTCTGTCTCAGGCGTGTCAGTTGTCCCGTCGGACAAAAAAGAATAAGCTAAGAATTGCCAGTTGTCACATCCATCAAATCCGCCATCATCCTTGCTTGTTTGTTTTCGCTTTGCTGATAGGCCGAAACGTGTTGATCTCAAGATCGGACCCTTGTGTCGATCGAGTTCCAACCAGATTGGTCTAGCTGGTAGTTTATTATCCTCTTGTGTGAAAACGTTTGCTGAATCTCGGTTAGACGTTTGCTACTGGCAGATGTCTAGACTCGGCCTCTGCATTTCTGTAGTGCACACAACCATCATTACAGTGCTCCTTTGTTGATAAATCCAGAGAACCTAGCTGCACTCAGCTGCATTGGTTTAACATTGAACATCGTGTGCCCGTGGCCAACCTAAGTTTGACTGCTGCTGCTGCTAAGCCGAGCGATGGTTTTATATTGGTGCTCGAGTGCCAAGACCGTGCCAATGGCCAACGTATGAAAATCATTTTTAAAGATGCTTAGCAGCCGACTGCTCCAGAATAGTTTGCCTTAACAGTCAAAAGTTGTGAGTAGCAGCATATTTTTCTCTGTGTGTGTGTGTGTGTGTGTGTCAGTGTGTGTGTGTGTGTGTGTGTGTGTGTGTGTGTGTGTGTGTGTGTGTGTGTGTGTGTGTGTGTGTGTGTCAGTGTGTGTGTGTGTGTGTGTGTGTGTGTGTGTGTGTGTGTGTGTGTGTGTGTGTGTGTGTGTGTGTGTGTGTGTGTGTGTGTGTGTGTGTGTGTGTGTGTGTGTGTGTGTGTGTGTGTAAGTGTAAGTGTTACTAGGACGACGACAGTTGCATTTGCGAACACAACACTTGGACCGGTATACGGCGCTGCCTCGAGGTCATGAGGAGCCCCCGCTCATGCTCGCGTGCGGTATGTCTCTTTTTGCCCAATAGAACACCGAAACATGCCATTGGAGGATGCTATGAGCCTCGTGGCGAGAAACTTTGACGAGTATGTTGAGAGCATGCGTCGAAAGCAGCTGGCGGCCGCAGCGGCCGTCGCTAGTACTGCGCGAGTCGCGGCCGTTGACCCGGCGGCCGTGCCGGGGGCCGGTGGCAGTGGCGATTTTGATGGGCCCGACAACAATATGACGTATCTGCTAAATCTGCTGGCCGACGGACGTCCGCTCACACTTAGTGAGCTGGATCAGGTATTGGCGTACGTGGAGACATGCCGAGACAAGGCAGCCGGAGTCACCGCAAAGGCTCTTACAACTGCAGGTAGGCTTGCTTACTTCCTCCACCACCACCACCACCCCCCCCCCAACTCGCCGCCGCCGGCAATTTATGGTTGGGGGCCGGCGAGCGTGCAGCTGCGCCTTTGCCGAGCTCTACGTGCTGAGAGGTAGATTTGGACGTTGGAGAAGCAGATTCTGGTCAGACGTCCTCGCCGATGATATCTTTTAGACCAGCGACCTGCATCCGTGCAGGACAGGAACTTGATGCACCTACAGCAGCAACAGCAGCAAACCGATCTGCAAGCCAAGATCCTCACCCTTCTGGGAGGGGGACAGTCGGCCATGGGCAGCATGGGACCGGGCAACCTTCAGGCTGCTGCCACCATGCCGCCTCCACAGGCTGGCCACGTGCAGCAGCCCGGCGGCGGCGCCCATCGCTACGGAGGAGGCGGTGGCGGCCCGGCAGCAGCAGTGCAGCAAGGTGCCACTGCTGCCCCAGTCCCGGCTGCGGCAGGAGGCACAATAAACTTTGATAACCCGCTGGTTCAGAGGGCCCTCGAGAACCTCATCACCAGCGGCCCTTCGCTGCTGCAGAATATTAAGGGTCTCGCACCGGCAGCCCCGGGCAGCTCAGGAGGCCAGCCAATGGCACGCGGAGGTGCAGGGTACAATAATTACTACTGAGGATGTGCCCTCTGGCAGCGATAGTGTGCTCTGCCTGCCGCGGTAGTAGTGTTTGTAGTATCCGTGGTTGGCGGCGTTGTATTATTTTCTCTTCGTCCGTGTGCTACCGGCGAAAGCGGTCTGGCCACGGAGCAGCGTATACTTGAGTCGTAGTTGAATAAAGTCCGATGCTGTTGTTAGCCGGCGCCTGCATCCTGGCATCGCCTTTGCCGAAGCGACATCCTCAGCCGCTTCCTGCTGCTGCTCGGTAGCAATCAGCAGCAGCCGCCGATCTCTCGTGCTCGAGGTGGCAGGCGTCTCTCGGGGTCGTCCCTCGTCGGAGGAATCGGTCGAATGGCCCAGCCGCTGTGAAAGCCAGTGCGTGGCAAGTGTATGAATGACCACTTGCTGGCCATAGAAACCGTTCAGGGCCTTCAGCTCAGCGACAACTTCAGCTGAGGAATTGGATGAAGAATCAGCCAAGGAATTGGATGATGAATCAGCCAAGAATGTGTGAGCATTCTTGAAGCCTACTTTATCCTGGCCACGATACCGCATAAGCGATGTTAGCAACATCCGACTGCCTTCCTGCTACCATCCTTCCTTCCTTATCTCCTTACTGCTGCTGTGAACCAGTGCAGCTGTCAATGGAGTGATTGTGCTATGTTCGATGCACAGTCCTCGAAACTTTGTGAGTGACTTAAAACGAATCACTGGTTTGGGAGTGAGGTCTTGTTAGAGCATGCAGAATTGCTGGCAGCCCGAAGGCTGCCCCTAAAATTTCGTCACCACGTCATGGGAGGGGAGCAATGGCTAACTATTTTTCTACGGCCGGTGGGAGTGAGCCCGAGTTGCAATCGGATTCGCTTTCACTTTGGCGCCGCTAAGCTGGTGAAGAGAAGCCCGGCAGCAGTGTTATCCCAGCAAATACAGTATAATGTAATGTATTTGTATTAATATTTCACGTCCTTGGCATTCCTTGGTTTTGTAGATCACCAGTCAAGGGAGTATCTTACGTGATTATGTTTGTGATACGGTTACCTCGCCCCCATCCCTCCAGTGTCTTGTTTATTCTCAGCATCAAAACCTAATGCCGCGCCGGAACCAAACTGCGTGTCGCCCTTTTTTCCTTTTAAGAATCGCTCGGCACACCCTGGGGGCAAGCTGTTGATGATTTTAGTCTCTGCGCCTCTGAGTATATGCGACATTTGATCACCGTTGACGTTCAACGCACCATGCAGTTCGCATTATCGAGCTGTCAGGAGCAAGTGCTAGGCATACGTCATCGTCTCGTCATCGAATGGCATGCGGGAGTGGTTTGCCGCTGATCGTCGATGAAATAAGGGCCTTTGCCGGGCACGAAACGTTGCAGTCCCGACTACGTCGAGAATTTAAACGGCGAGCCGGCCCCTATCCCCGAGCTTTTCGGCTGTAGAGATAAGCTGACGTTGTTTCCTATTTTAAAGCACTTAAATCGACCTCGATAAACTCGTAAACCCGACCGCGATGTCTCGCTGAGCCCGCCCGGCTCTTGGTCTGGCCGCTGCCGCTCGGCTCGACTACTACTGCCGCACGGCTCTCTGATGTCGCTGCTGGAGACCGCTGAGGATAGGCCGATCAGATCGCGAAATTCCATCGAGCGGTTGGCATTGCAAGATCACCTTTATTCGCGCATCTAGGATGCCTTGTCTTTGCGACAAAAAAGAACTCGTTTACGCTGCAAGGCCCGGTCGACGCTAGCTATTCGTGTGCGGCGGGGCAGTAGCCCGCGGTGGCCATGGCCCCTGGTCGCAGGCAGCTGCGAACTCATCGTCTGATTCCAGGTCGCTGCCGTCCACGTCATTGTCCATGTAGTAGGAGCGCTCCATGCGCTGACTCTCAGTGTCTGAGCACTCGTCGGCCGCAGTCGCAGCGTCGAATTCGTCATCGTCGTAGCTCTGCTGATACGACGATTCGGTCATCTCGCCGGCCGCCGCAGCGGCGACTCCCGAAAACAGCTGCTGCTGCTGCTTGATCGGTTTCAGCTGGCGTCGCGGCGCGGCGACCAGCGGAAACGCGCCCATGTTGTGCCGAAGGATTTCCGAGAACTTCTCGAAGTCGGAGCACCACATCGAATCGAGCTGCGAAGACGACGAGTCGCTATCCAAAAGCATCAGCTCCTGGACGCCGACGTTGAGGAAGTAGTTCTCGTCAGCGTCTGCCGCCGGCGAACTGCCATCGCCGTGTGCGGCGGCTGCGACGACGTCGGGATGCCGTGCGGAGGCGTCCGCTGTCGTTCCCGGCGAGCGAGAGCCTCCGCCGCTCGTGGCGCAGCTGCTGCTGTCAGACTGCTGCAGCGACTTGAGTACCGCAGCGACGCACCAGTCGCGGTAGGCCGTCCACGAGTGCTCGCCGTCTTCAGAGAGCTCGCCTCCGCCGGCCCTGACCGGCTTCGGATCTGTGTCCCTGGGTTCCAGGAACGTCAGGACCAAGCTGCTGCGGGAAATCTAAAGAGGTGGAGAAATGACAGCATAAACTCACGCGTCTGCCGCTAATGCTGAGGCTGCCGCAGCGACCGGCTGCCGCAGCGACCTTTTCAGGCAGCGCGGTCAAGTCGCGAAGGTAGGCGTCGACGACGGGCTCGCGGATTTCGGCGAGACGCCTCCTGTCCTGAGTGAAGAGATCCTTGATGCCTAAGCGATTAAAACAAAAGGGTGAGGAGAAGAAGGAGAAGACAAGCTGTGCAACCTGTCCAAGCCGTGCTCGCACGGATTGGACGGACCGGATCTCAAGTTGAAAAGCTTCCGGTCGGCGGCGGCGCTCTTGGCATCGCGTGGAAACGCTTTGGTCAAGCAGCCGTGCAGGACTTGAAACTCGTCGAACGTCCGCTTGACGCACTGTTTTCGCTGGTCCGACCACTCTGTTTCGACGACGAACGCGAAGTCGTTCTTGCCGCGAACTTTAGCGAAGCCCGTGCAGCGGGCGCTGACGCAAGCGACGTTGCTCAAAGACGGCTGCGTCCACGTACTGGATGCGGCCATACCGTCGGGGCCCAGCGCTCGCCGTCCTACCGAACACGCGCCGAGCGCCTCCCCACACCCACTCCCGGTCGGGGAGACGAGTCAAGCGGCGGCGGTCATATCCTGCAACGATCGCGCGAGAGCGTTCAGAGCTACGGCGGCGCCTTTCCGCTGACTTCCGGCGAATGATGCCGCCGCCTGCTGAGCTCCCGTCTGCAATGCCGCCCTTCCCCACCGTGCTCAGGACGTATGCCGCCGGTTCTCGAGCACTCTACGGTAGAGCCGCACTCTACCGTAGAGACTCGCGCTCTGCCATCGTCGTCGTCCGACGCGATTGCATTTACCGGGCGAAGTCTGGCGACGAGGCGACGTGCCCGCACGGCGAGCGAGCTTCACCGATAGCGCCCCTTTAGTGCCGGTCCCGCGGCCGCCCGCTTGTTGCTGCTGCTCGAGACTACTGCTACTGCCGCCGCCGCAACGCAACGGCCGCGCTCCCTAATTATCGGCCTGTAATAAGCTCAAATTACCGTCCGTGCATCCTAGACCGACCCGAGCGCAATCGGTGATCGATTGCGCCCGGGCCAGAGGGCGGCGGCGCCGAGCGCTAGGCGTCGTGCGTTTCGGCATTAGCGTGCGATTGGAACGCCCTCCTCCCCTCCAGCACCTGTCTCCTTGCAATCACGCCCCCTATAGATACTCGCACCAGTGCGCAGACGCGAGCCTGCTCTACCGGTGGGGCGTGGCGAACCAGTGGCGGAAGTACGTCATTCGCATCCCCTAGCAGCGGAGGTCGGCGCCTGCCCTAGCCATAATGGCCGCCATTCCAAGGGCTGGCGAGGCCGTTGCGCAGCCGAAGCAGCTATGTACGTAGCGCTTGCTCGTCGCCGGGCGCGCGATGTATATCGAATGAAGCGCGAGCGTCCATTTAAGAGATTTCAGGTGAAGATTTTGGTAAAGCTGGATGCGCGAGGATCGCGCTCTCGGCGGCCGCCGCCTGCCTGCGCCGTGTTGGCAAATGGCCGCGGTCGGTGCGCCCTTCCCTCTCCGACGGGGAAGGGCGCACCGATCGGACTGTCGGTGGCCTGAGTCGACTCGCAGCGAGAGGCCGCAATCCGGCGCGTTGCGGCCTCTCGCTCTCTTTGCTGGTGCCGTCGCTACGTCGGAATCGCTGGTCGTCGCTTTCGGGACCTCGCTTTTAATAATGACAACATGTATATACTTGTATAGTGCCCTAAGACAACTTAAATCTCTACCCATGCGCTTCACCATATGCAGCGGGGCTCGAGCCCACGACCTCGGCCAGACCTCGGTCGAGGCGAGCACCTTGCTTAACCACTGGGCCAAACCAGCGCCTCGGCTTGGACCTCATTTCCTCTTCAACCCGGCCGCGCCTAACCTTTGGGTCCCATCTTTGCAGGAGAATGAGGCCGCTCTCGAATTGGAGAACGCCCCGCGCAGCCGTCCTGCTGTGGATCTTCATTTCCAGTAAGCCGAAGCGGAAGTGCGCCCGTTGCCGGGAAGAGAGCGCCCTGCGCGACGCGAGCCTCGTTTTTGCTTCTCTTTCTGGCCGCGTGGCTGTCACGACGACCTGCGGGACAGTCGCCTGTTCAATTTCATCGGGCTTTCGCGCGCGGGCGGCGTGGACGGCGGCGTCGGAATCGCTGCTCTTTCATACCGCCGCTGGGGCGGGTGCGTGGCACGGTGCGTGCAGCACGTGCTCGCGCGGAACCTTCTCGTCCGCGGCGGCGGCGTTTGGCTGGAGAGAGGGCTATCCGGCCGTCCGGCGAGCGCGCGCTCTCGCGTGGCCCACGCGTGGGGCTGGCTGGCTGGCGAGACCGCCGCCGCGCCGCAAGACGCCGCGCTGACTGCCCGCATTTCGCGAAACAGCGCACGCAGATATCGGTCGGGAGGCCGCGACGGTCGGCAGCAGCCTCTCGGCGGTCGACGCCAACGTCACCTCCGCCGGCGGCAGCGGCGGCGGAAGCGTCCTCACCACTGCCGCTCCGGCGGCCGCTATCGCGACGACCGCGGCCAACAGCTCTGGCGGCGGGAACTTCAGTTTGGCGGCCAAAGACAGCGCTATCAGCGGCTCGGCGTCGAACGTGACCTGCCCGCCGGGCTACATCTGCTTCTCCTTTACTGGCCCCATAGGGCTCGACGCGAGGTATCCGCCCGACGTCCTGCCATCCATAATCACCACGCTGCTTTTCATCGGCGGCTGCGTCGGCGGCGCCGCGCTCCTGTCGTACGTCGCCAACGCCGTGTACAATCGCTACACCGCCGTGCCCGCGGCGCCGAATCCCGACGACGGCGAGGAGGACTACGACGACACGGTCGTCAAGCAGACGCTGCTCACGCGGCTCGGCGTCATGAGCTGGAAGCCCGACCCGATCAAGCCGCAGGACCGGTTCGCCAAGCGGGCCGTGCTCACTTGGCTCCGCCGCGTGTCGCGCGTCCACCAGGCGTCCGTCGAAGACACCGCGCCGTCCGTCGAGACGGCGGCGGCGGCGACACGCCAGCCGGCGCAGCAGGCCGCCGCCCCGCCGGCGCCTGCGCGCGCCGCATCCGGGACGGCTTCGATTTCGATCGTCCCGCTCGACGGTAACGAGGCTTGAGGAGAAACGAAAACCTCCGCGACGACTGACCCCCTGACCCCCGGTCGTGCGCGTTTGCGAGCGCTCGCCCGACAGGTTTCTTTCCGCTCGTCGTTGCGTAGCCACGGCGAGCGCGAAGGGCCAGCACCTCCTCCTCGGAGCTCTCTCTCTCTCTCTCTCTCTGCGACTGATTCTGCTTCGCGGCCCGAGAGTACGAGATTCGTAGCTCTCTCTCTCACTTTATACGCACACGCACACACACACACGCACGCACACGCACGCACACACACATATATATATATATATGTGTGTGTGTGTGTGTGTGTGTGCATACATGCATAAATATTTTGTAATGGCTCAGCGTAAAAAATTAAGATGCTCGCCCAGCTAGACTAACGGGGCTGAATTGAACGCTACACTGGAGCGGATATGAGCTGCTGCCACCTTCCACGCTTCCGGGCTACGAATGTCTACTTGCGTCCCCGAGACTCGCTGCGCTTCCGGCTGTGCTTCATCGCGTGTCTTAAGTCAGATCGACGATATCATTCCCGCCGAATAAAGCTCGCTCAGCTCGGCCGCCGCAGCTTTCGCCGCCATCGCGCGACGTTCGTCCGTCGCGGCTGCCTCCGTGCGAATGTCGCCCCGCTGCGAGCGCGCTGCAAAAACAACTCAAACAGCTGCGGATTTCAACGGCCGCAGGTGCACGACTCCTCGTCCTCCACCTTCTTCACTCTTTTATCTCGTCACGTTTTGCCTTCCGCCACCGCGGCACGCTCTAACACGACGACTCGAGTGCGCCGGTGCGCGCGCGCCTGCGCCGCACTCGAGCAGTGCCGGTCGCCAGCTCCGCGGCTTTCTGCGGGCAATTTCCGGACAATGGCCGCCCGGGGGCTACTATTTGTGAGAAGCATACGTAGCCAAAGCTTTTCGCCTGGACTACGCCGACTCCATTGAAAGTGAATTACGCCGCGGCACTCGGCTGACTGTGCACTCGGCCTCGCTGCTGCTGCGTTCGCATCGAACGCCGCCGCTGCCGCGAGACCCACGCGGCAGAGGCCCTTTGGGGCTGTCGTAATAATGCGGCATCGGTGTAGCTGGCATTTCCGACCGAGATCCGCGGAGGCCAGAGAGGGCGTGGCGCTCCTCTAACGAAACGCACGCGACGGCATTCGGCGGCTCCGACTTGGCTCGCGAACGCCGCCTGGCGGCAGCTTCCTTCCCCTTTCCTCCCCGCGCGTCCCGTCTCGGTCCTCGGTCCGGCAGCGTCGAGACGGTCAACGGCTCGCCGCGTTCGACGCCTCGCAGTCGACGACCGACGCGTCGGGCGTAGTCGGGATAAGGTTGGAGCCGAGCGACAGCGCTATCGTTTAACGCCAAAGTGACCCGCAGCCGGGGACGCGCTCTCTACGCCGGCGAGCCGGCCGCTCGCGTCGGACCCGCGGCGGCGAGCCGTGGGACGGTCGCGGCAAATCGAAATAATAAACGCCGAATTTCGGCCATACAGCAGCAGCAGAGTGGCGCCGACGAATACTTCCGCGGCTTCTCAAACGAACGGAGAAAATTGTGGCGACGCCTAGCGGTGGACGACGGGCTTCTAGCGAAGTTCGGCCAGCAAAGCGCAGCGAAGGTCTATGCCTTCGGCGGGAGGTCGGCTGCTGAACAGCTTAAAAAGAAAGCGGCTGTTAACCTCAGGCAGAATATGGAGGTGCTGTGCTTCCAACAAAACAGACAAGCTGGCCGAGTGAAACTTGGCAATAAATAGGCTTCCGTGGGGACGACGTCCGCCTTCGACCGTGCTGCGCCCGTTTGGCCCAGCGGTTAAGGTGCTCGCCTCGACCAAGGTCAGGCCGAGGTCGTGGGCTCAAGCCCCGCGGCATATGTGAAGCGCCTGAATAGAGATTAGGTTCTCTTTGGGCGCAATACGAATGAATTATACGCGTATATATATTGTTTTATGCTTCTAAAAATGATATGCCAAGAAGCTGGAAGGCTGCTGTGACAACGGCTTTGATCTGGCTTTGGCCAGCGGTCTGCTATTAGCGGCCAGTACTTTAGGCTGATTGTTAAAAGTGCTTCGTTACAAAGGTCGGAGCAATGCACGCAATGCGGTCTTCGTGACAACGCGTGCAAGTATTACGACCAGAGAGCAGCGCCGCGCTACTCTCCCCCATCTCTCTCAGAACTGATGGTTTAGCGAGAAAAAAGATTTATTTCAGATTAGTGCCATAGGCCAATATCACAGGAGAATAACGCATTGCCGCCCGACAGCTTTTCAGCGGTCGGCCGGAGGAGGTTCGCCTCTTCACTCGCGAGGCGTAGGGGAAAGGGGGCGGAGAGTGGGAAAGAACGACGGCGCTTGACTCAGTGCGAGTACGTTTTCAGTACGGTAAGCCAGTGCGGAGCAGCGCGCTGCTCGGCCGAGTTTGAAGGTGAAGGTTGAAGATGCAGACGCCGTCGGCGTCGGTCGACCGACCGACTTGCAGGCGAAAACGTGCCACGTTCGCTGTCAGCCTCCATAAATGCGCCCCCGCCGGGGGCGCTGCGACAATAGGATAGACCAACCACGGGGCGAAACCGCGCCGCCTCCTTTGAGAGGTTAGAGGTTAGCTGCGTCCGGGAGAGAGCCCGGAGCTGGTTGTGCGCTATTTGCCAGCAATGTGCTCGCTCTCTCGTTTCACTAGCGCATCCGGAGCGCCGAGTCTCTGCCCGAGCACGAAGCTTCTACGCGAAGAAGATCTGGATATCGCCTTTCCGTCGGCGCGTCTCGGCAAAGCAGGCTCTGCGGCCCCGCTCCGCTCCCGGTCGCTTCCGGTCCGTTAAAATAGTGAGAGGCCCGCTCGACCTCCGCCACCCACGCCCCTCGGGACGGAAGAGCGCGAGCGAACGGCGCCGATACTATCGCTGCTATGCTGCTGCCCTCGCCGAAAAAATGCACCGCCGAATTGGCGGCGGTGGCTGGCCTCATCCGGTTGCCTCGGAGATGGTTTGGACGCGATCCAAAAGTCATTTTTAGCGCGGCTGCATTCGGGCTTTTCGATGCTTCCGGCACGGAAGTACTTTCGGTTGGAACTTTTCGAGCACGAACTTCACTTGCGTCAGTACGCCTGCGGAGGAGCTACGGGCCGCTCCTCCTTTCCCCCGACCTGACGCTTATTTATATCTCGTCACACTGTCGTACTTGCAGAAGAAAACGCGGTATTTCCAGCAAATCAATCGCAAAAAAATCCATTCGTCGAAGATGGCGTCGCGCGTGTACTAAGCGCTGCAGATCCGAAGCGCGTGCTCCTGGCGCGCCGCGCGAATGCTCTCGGCCTTCCCTCTGGACACGAAGAAGCCGCGCACTCGGATGACGAGCTCGCCCGGGCGAGGCCCGCGCTCAACAACCGCTCAACGGAGTTACTGACGAGATACATTACATTACTTTACATTACATTACATTTCATTACATAAGCAACGCGCTTGTTGGCGCATCCGCTAGCTCGAAAAACCATGCGCGGGCGCCGCGCTGGTCGACAACGCGCTTCCTTCGAATCTGGAACAATCGGTGACAATTGCATTTCACCGCGAGGAGGATCCGCCGCCGCCGCCGCGGAGCGATCGCTGCCGACCGCTGCGCCACGGCCGCCACGGAACCGGCAATTAGTGTTTACGCATCCGCAGCGCCGGCGCCGCTAGCGAGCTAGCGCGACTAGCGGCTAGCTATCGAGCGGCTCCGCGAGCGGCTAGCTAGACCGACGCCCCTCCGGATGTCCGGCCACGTACCCGGAAAGCCGAGCGAGGCGCCGGCGCCCGGGCCGCGGAAGCCATGCAGGCAGTCTCACCTATCTGCAGGATGTAGCCATAGGCTGTACGTACGCAGGCCGAAGGTGGACTCTTTTAGTAAATTGGCCGAGCGCGTTCACCAGCCCAGCTGTCGACCTTGACCTGACTGCCAGCACAGCTCCGAGGAGTCGGCCGCGGCGTCGGCCGCGGCGTCGGCGCCCTCAGGCAGGGAGAGCTCGGCGCTGCGGCTGCAGCTGCGACGGCCAGGCCACGTGACGCTCGCTCGGCGCCGCCGGCCGAATGCAATATGCTTACGCAGATGAGACCGCTGCTGTCAGGCGAGCCGCGGGCGCATTCCGAATGCAATGAGGATTTTATATCTATTCTAAGTCCGCGAGCGCGCCATTGTCATCGCTCCGACAGATTGGGCAGCCCTTTGAGCCCTCGCGCGCCGGCCGGCGCTCGCGGCGGGCGCCGGAAGCTCGGACAGCGTCCGCGGGGCAGCGTCCGCGTCGCCGTTCACGCTGACGTCGTGGCGTTCGACTGCTTCCCGTCGTCATTGGGGGGGGGGGGTATGCGAGCATTGAGGGATCGTTTCCGCTGACAAAGCCGAATCAGATGGCAGATCAACTACGGCGGCGAATATGTCCTCTTACATGTGCACGATTATGCTTAAACAGCCGAAAGAGGTTTGTAGCGTCCAGTTTGATCTTTGGTTTTTTCGCGAGACAACGATTTTTGTGTGTGCGAAGCGCATGGCTGATAAAGGTTTGGTTCTCTGCGCTTGACAAATTAATAATAGTAATAGAACTCTTGATAAAGCACTCTCAGAGAACCCAATCTCTTTCTAGGCACTTTACATTCGCTGCAAAGGAAGCACTATTGAATGGTTAGTGGTAGCATGCTCAATGACAACAAGCATAACATTAGAGGTGACATGCACAGGGTCGGCATGCAAGTGTGGTTAGTGGCAGCATGCACAGTGTCAGCACGCATGAGCACATGAAGGACGAATCACAGGGACCCACTAAATGCTGTCATAAATATGTAGCCGAGTTCCAGAGGTCAAAGGCTATTTCCCGCCAAACCCCGCCTTACTCCGGTCACGCTGCCGCTCGCCATGCCGCCGAACCAGGGTAAGACGAGCGACCGTCAGGTTAAACCTCTTTATAATAACGCATGCGCCAACAACAACAGGTAAAATAAACAAGTCTACAGGGAGGGTCCTAAACAGAGTACACTATGGGGGCGCAAGACGACGCAGCAAGCGCGAACAAGGGTGTTAGTTGGTCTGTCGGCTTCCGCAGTCCTGTCGTTGTACCGACTCCGAATCTAACAGTACGAGCGTACGCCGTCCAAAACCCGGCTGGCTGAGAAACTGCTTGGCTAGTCCGAGTCGAAAACTACCACAGTCGAGAGCTTCCACCGAAAGACGCCAACACACAGGGAGGGCCCAAACATGCTACATGGGGAACGCGGAATATATATGTCTCAACAACGAGCGTGCTATCCAGCTCCGCTCGGGCCTTGGGTACTCGTCGCTTTGCGTGCGTGGCCGCATCACCGGAGCACGCCTGCACGAATCCAGGTGCATAACTCGGCGAGACCGGGAGGCTCCAACACCACGACTTACTCGGCCAACTTCTCCTACCAAGAGCCCGATGACCTTACGTCACCACACATGCCGTAGGTCCGACCCCGGCCTAGCCGGTGACCATAACCCTCATTATAGCCGTCCGGTCCCAGCCAACCGAGCCTGGGTAAAAATAGGTGCATTTTAAGTTCTTTTTAAATGTGGTCAAGTCAGGGGATATCGTGACGCAAGTCGGGAGTGAGTTCCAAGCTTTGGGAGCTTACGAACTAAATGCACGGTCTCCAGAGAATTTCAGGTTTGTACGAGGTATCGGTAAACAGTTAGATTCCGAAAAGCGGTTGGTACGATGTACCCTGGTGGGGAGTAGATCTGACAGATAGGCTGGAGCCGAAGAATAAAGAGACCTAAAAGTGAGCGACAAAACCTTGAAGTCGGTCCGTTGCATGACTGGTAGCCAGTGCAGTCGGCGAGAAGTAGTGTGGTGTGGCAACTGCG
>WPIO01000056.1:2307500-2377500 GCA_009760855.2 Cristatella mucedo
CTTATCTCATCGGCTATCGCGGCCCAGTAGTAGTGGGGGATAACAGTAGCGGCGTGTACGAACCGGAAGCCACGAGCTAGCAAGCGAAAGTCAGCGCGTCCGGTCGGAAGTCTAAATTCAACGCAAAATTCACGCACATGGCGCATGTAAGCAGACGCAAAGCTGACACCAAGCATGCGCCGTTACACTAACCACGAAAGGCAGATATCGACGGGGTGGGGGGGGGTTCAACGCTGGTGTATTCCTCCGACGCTCGCAGCGTGACGCCGCATAGCCGTTCTTCCCTCCGTCCAGTTTCCTCTTGCCCGCTCCTATCTGGGCAGTGACTCACCCTTGTAAAACATCAACTCATTCAACAAAAATCCCGAATAACCCGTAACACACACACACGTGCACACACGCGCGCACACGCACACATGCGCGCACGCACACACACACACACACACACACACCAGTTGCCAGTTATAAATACCCACATGCATATGTAGATGCACACACACACACACAAACACACACACATATATATATATATGTATATGTATATATATGTATATATATACATATATATATATATATATATATATATATATATATATGCATAAATAGCAGCGGGTCGACCTTGAGCAGCCGCCGTACGATCCTACATAGCGGCGTCAAGCGGCGTTTGCGATGTTCAGCGCCAGCTGAACCACACAAGCTACACGAACACCCAATGTTGAGCCAATTTCCTACGAGTTTCCATGTCGCTTTGCGCAGGAAGCCCGGCGTCTCCAGCGCGAGCCTCAGTCGTGACGTAATCGACCGGCGGCGGCAGCGGCGGCGTAAAGCGACCGCTCTAGCGAGTCCAACCGCAACGTCCTCGACCTTGTTGCGCCGGCGGCGACGGTTAGCAGCGATTTTGTTTCGCGCGCTGTTCGGTCTGCCGGTGCTGGGCTTCGGTCCTCGTTCATGTTGTCACTATCGGACGGCTTGTGGACGCAGCTTGTGCCGGAGCTGCTGTGCGATGTCGCACGAGCAGACTGAAGGCGAGTGATCCCCGATTGGTCGGCGCACCAGCGCGTCCATCTGTCTCTTTTTTTCCGACGAATGTGGCCGCTCCCCGCCGAGCAGCGCTCACTAGTTGTCCGCTGCGCCGTAGGCGCCGGATGCGAGAGGCGAAATACCCGAAGCCAGACGCCGTCCTCCGGCGGCCGCTTATGCTGGCGCGCGCCGCTTCGCTTTTGCTCCTTGGCATCGACGAGCGATGGCGTGCCGAAAGGGAGTGGGCAGGGGGGCGGGCGGGCACACGTCCCCCGGGGTCTAGATCGGGGGGGGGGCGCCAAATTGGGCGCATACTAATGGGTGTGGGGCGCCATCTGTCCCTCGGCGCACAATGTCCTAGGAACGCCACTGCTGACGAGGACGAGCCGAGAGCTCGAGCGTGGCGCTGCTCGGACGCGATCGTCGTCGTCGTTGGTTCAGCACGCCGCAGCAGTGAGATGGCCAGCCAGCCAGCCAGCGCGGCGGCCAGACCTGCTGCTCCCGGGTGCCCAATTGCCGGGGCCAATTCGTCGCCATCGCCGCCAGCTCGAGCTCTTTTTGCCGCTCGCTCTCACAGCTGGCGCCGCCCGCCGCCGTCGGTAGCGAAGCGTGCTGCATGGGCAGAAGCCTCCGGCAGAGCCGAAGCCACCGACGCTCGCCAGATCGAGGCTCTCCAGATCGAGGCTCGCTCGATTTCGGTCGCCGCAGAGGGGATGAGGGTCGTTCACTGTCGCGCCGTCGCTCGGCTTTGCCGATGGCGCTCGTGGCCGTAGTGGATGTTGCCCTGCCCACTAGGTATCGTTCGGGCCTCGCGAAGGGGGCTGGGCGGGTAGGTGAGTGGACGAGCCCTCAGCCTATCCTTGAGATTGCCCAGCGTGTGCCCACGGTGGCGCGGAGCAGGCCGAGTCGTGCGAAGCGTTCGAGAGACGAATTTGACGCCGTCGGAACAGAATTCACACCCACCTCAACGAGCGGGGGGGGGGGGGGGGGGAGGGGTGTGCATGAGAGGTGAGGGGCTGTGCTGACCCTGAGCAAGTTAGCACCACGACAACCCCGCCTGCACTAACCGTGCACGCGCGTTTGTTTGCTTGGTTTGCATTTTTGCGGCCTCTTTCCTTCGAAGCTTTGCATCCGAGTTTTGTGGGCTGGTTGATTCGACCGTGAAGGTGGTTGCATTCGCCCCTGGTGTCGAAACGGTACTGTAGGAATTCACGACTCCGCCGTTCAACCTAGTTACCTCCTCACCCTGCACACCCGCTGTGCAGCGCTCACAGGAAGGCACGCTCGGTCTCGGCCAGTGCGGCGGTTCAAGACTTAAGTCTAAAGCTTCTTTGATGCCTCTCTGGGCTCTACCCGATGCTGTGAACAAGATAAATAGCTTATAGACGATTCACAGTACACAAAGAGTAGTAATAATACGTACGGATAGATTTGCTTGATTGTGTCTGTCTGTCCGTCCTTGCATCTGAAACTCGTCAGGGTGGAGACTTGCTTATCAGCTGACAGAGCACGAGCAGTGATTCAGAGGCTCTCTGCCTCTCTTTTTAGCCGGGCATGATTCTATTGCTAGTTAATTTAGTCTCTACGATGACGTATACATTCTGGAGCTGTGTAGACCCAACTGGTAGACCGATGTACCAGTAGCGAGGTGAGTGAGTACCACTTGTACCACCACTACTGGGGTGTACGTGACCTCTGACACCAGGTGTCGCAGTGTGCGTGCGTGACCAGACCGTCTATGCTGCTGCCGCCGCTGTCGCTGCCGCCACTGCCCTCCACATCCACTCAGTCAGTTCAAGCAGTTCACCATATTTACGTTTACGTTTCTTTTTCATTTTTTCTACTGCTCTATTTTCACCTTTTTTTTAGCCTGCCATCCGGAGGCACAAGCAGGCGCTCACCCTCTCTTTCCTGCCAGCTTTGCGTCTCTCTCTCTCCATCTCTGTCTAATTAAACTAGCATTCGTGAGTTGCATGTGCATTTGTGTGTGTGTGTGTGTGTGTGTGTGTGTGTGTGTGTGTGTGTGTGTGTGTGTGTGTGTGTGTGTGTGTGTGTGTGTGTGTGTGTGTGTGTGTGTGTGTGTGTGTGTGTGTGTCTCTCTCTCTCTCTCTCTCTCTCTCTCTCTCTCTCTCTCTCTCTCTCTCTCTCTCTCTCTCTCTCTCTCTCTCTGTGTATTATATGTCTCTGTGTGTTTCTGTGTATGAGTGAGTTAGTGAGTGTGTGTGTGTGTATTTGTGTATATGTCTCTATATGTCTGTCGGTAAGTGTGTGAGTGTGTGTGTGTGTGTGTGTGTGTGTGTGTGTGTGTGTGTATCTGTGTATGTGTGTGTGTATATTTATTGTGTGTGTGTGTGTGTGTCTGTGTGTGTGTGTGTATCTGTGTATGTGTGTGTGTGTGTTTGTGCGCACGTGGCCTTCCTCTGTTAGCCATTGTCGGCTTTTAGAGCCCTACGAGCTCTATGAGTATTGTGTTGTGTGCTTTTGCGTGCGAGGGCTGTCTTGCTGGTGAGTGTCTAAGCATGCATCTCTATTAGGCGTGCTGTAATTAACAGTGGAGTAATGACGACTCCCTAACAGGGAGCAAGCGTGCAACAATTCTAGGTACTCCACACTTCGGTGCAGTCACCATCGAGTGCGAAGCTACATCAGAGGCGGCTGCCACAAGAGCTAGCATAGACTCTGATGTATCTCCGTCTGTAACTCCACTAAGTCATAAAGACCATGTGGGTGTTACGCAGGAGATTTTGTATAGCGCACTCACAGCCTAAGCGGCTTTCGGTACGCATTCGGTAGCCAACAGACTTCGTCTCACGCAACAAAGAGAAAGTGGGAAGCATAGCAAAGTCAGGAGAGCAGTTGAGGTAGTGGGTAGCATAGAAGTAATAATAATAATAATAATAATTCACTTGATAAAGCGCCCTCAGAGAACTCAATCTCTCTCTAGACGCTTTACATTTGCTGTAAAGTGAAATGCAATTGAATGGTAAGTAAAATCATGCTTGAAAAACAAACGAGATGAATAATATGGTTAGGGGTGACATGCACAGGGTCAGCATGCAAATGTGGTTAGTGGCAGCATGCACAGTGTCAGCACGCAGCAGCTCAGGACCGCTGAAAAAGATGTGCCATAGTCGGCAGTAGGAGAGTAGTTGTCGTTGTGTAAGAATTGTGGAAGCGAGTTCCACAGTCTAGGACCTGCAGAGCTAAAGCTTCTGTCGCCAACTGTCTTTAAGCCGAGGAGGCGAGGTCCTGCGCCCCCAGCCCTCATTCTCGTGGTCGACGACATTAAAATCTGTTAGAATGCCTCTGGCCCCTGCATTGTTCAATACAGCACACGCGCAGCCCCCAATCACTGTTTTTGAGTGACATCGTGTGTTGGTCTGCTACATGTTTCCCGTTGATGCTGTAGCTCTGATTCACCGCTCATATGTTTTTCCCTTTATTTCAATTTATTACAGACTTGAAAGCCTTCGAGAGGCGACTTACCGAAGTGATTGCAGCTCTGCAGCCGGCCACAGGGCGCTGGAGAAGTAAGGTCGCACAGCTGCTGCTGCTGCCGCCACCGCCGCCTCTGCTGCTGCCACAGTCACTTCACCTCTGCCTCACCTCTCCTCTGCCACATTCTGCCAGATCCTCCGAATCGTGTGCGTACATACACACACACGCACACTCACACACACACACACTCACGAACGCATGCACTCGAAGGCTCTACAGTGCAGCCCACCTTTGTGCTGCTGCTTCTGTCACGTGCTCAGTACTCGCTAGAGCAGTTGCTCACTAGCTAGCAGAGTGGCCTCGGGGGGGGGGGTTGATCGCCGTCTTATCGTCCCGTTTTACGTGCTGCGATTTCCTTGCTTCATTTGCAGTAGTTCTCATAGTCGTCTCCATCTGCACTGCCGCCGGAGCCTGGAACTGGCTGTGGGATCATCAGCGTGAGGTGTCACAGCCGCTCGCAGCAGCAGCAGCAGCTCGTGTCTGCTGCTGCTTGGCTTCGTTTGTTGGCTGCGCGGCTGGCGGGCACGTAGCCGTAGCACGCAGCGACCGGCCGCACGCTGCTGCTAGCAGATCGCTATGCCAGAGTGGCGCAGCGAGCCAGGCGCTACTCCGACGTCAAGCTAACGAGTGCCATCATTCGAAATAGCTGAAGCACTGTGCAGATGCACGAGGCTCTGCGTGGAGAAGCGCTGGCCGTGCCGTCGTCGTGTGATGCTTTGACGCTGTGCTGCTTCCGCCGGGCATCGTGCGCCCGCCTGCCGCCGCTGCAGTGCTTTCACTCTGCCACGTGACCAGGTGACTCTAATGCAGTCGCTGCTTCTGAACTGGTTTTTCACCGGGAGCTGCCTGCTGCTCGTGCTGCTGTTTCTCACCGGGATTCACAAGCGAGTCATCGCTCCCTCTATGTATCCTTTGCTCGCGTGCTCTCGGCTGCTGCCTCCTCGAGGCTGCGTTTTGAGACGCAGCCTCGAGCACGTGCTGTATTCCAGCTTGGCCTCTACCACATTCTCGCTCTGCTACGCTACTGTAATGTCAACTGTACGATGTCATTGAGTGCCTTTGCTCGTGGAAGCCAATTGAGCTCGAGGAGGCGGCGAAGCTCGTTACTCGATGGCTTGCGGTGCGATGAAGCTGCGGCTGCTCGCGTGACGGAAACATCTTTGCCTCTCTTTCACTGTTTGTCTCCGTCCATCTCAGCCTGTCTCTGCCACTCCGCTATCTCCTTAGCCTGCCGTCTTTCTCACTAGCTCTGTACCCTTCCTGTCTCTGTCTTTGGCTGTCTGTGTGTGTGTGTGTGTCTCTCTCCCTCTCTCTCTCTCTCTCTCTCTCTCTCTCTCTCTCTCTCTCTCTCTCTCTCTCTCTCTCTCTCTCTCTCTCTCTCTCTCTCTGTCTCTCTCTCACACCCACCGCCTGTCTGTCTGTCTCACTGTCTCTCTTCGTTTGGGTGACAGATTTGAATAACCGATTATCGGTTATCTCCGATTCTTTGGTGATTTTTTGGTTCTTGTCATTCCTTACAAAAGTGCACAGAATTGCATCGCGATGCCGCTATGTACTGGAGGATTACAATATGGCTTGCGACGACGTGAGTATGGGGTGACAGAGCAGCAAGTTCGTTCGTGCTTTGCCTAGCACTGAGTTTTGCTTACGATGTCATACGCTAGAAGGTGAAGCGTTGTGTGGGCAGTCTTGAGTGAAGTCTCGTGTTAATTGTGAGCTGCTTGAGTTACTCCGCAAGACTTTTCCATCCGTACCGGGCTGCCCAACTGTGAGCTCTGTGCTCTTGTGTGCTCTCGGCTTGTTTAGATGTCGATGCGGCACGTCAGGCGGCCCAGCGCCAAGCGATCCCAAACAACAGGATAGAGCGATGCAGCATGCCAAACGGATCTTTCGAGAATGGGATCGCAGTATGAAGTTCCTCCTGCTCAGTTGCCATGGAGGGGGCCTGCGTGATCGTAGAATATGAGCACGTGATCGCTTCCCGAGCCTCAGTAACTCGAGACTAGCTAGCTACTGATGAGCAGATCGGCATTTCGGCAGACTACTCGTGACGAGGATAAGATTCGCCCCGGTCACCCGGTAGCCAGCAGTTACAGTTAGTTACTGGCACAGCAGTTCGTCGCCGGCTCACCACCAGTACTTCGATCGTTGCCTGACCGTCTGAAGCTCGTACCTCATAGGTGGTGAGCAAGGGCTAAGCATGAAAATGCAGCAGCAGTGTGCATGTCTGGGCATGTCCGGGCAACATTAGGGTTCAGTGCTCAAGCAGTTTTTGCCAATGCTGCATAGCCGCTAACGACCTGCGTCCGGCGGCGCTGATCCGTGGCTGGCAGCGACTCGGGGCTACCGAAAGCAGTGGCCTCACCGGCGTCGTCCTGTCGAGTTGAAATAGTTCATTTATATAATTCGTTTGTCTAGTGCCGTAAGAGAACTTAAACTCCATTGAGGCACTTCACATATGCCACTGGGCTCGAGCCCACGATCTCGGCTAGACCACTTTGGTGTCTGTGTATGTGCGCACGCGTGCGTGCGTGTGTGTGTGTGTGTGTGCATGCATGCGTGTGCGTCGATGCTGTCGAAACTGCGGTCTTTCATCTGCTCATTTTTGTAGACTGGCAAATTAATTCTGAAGCCTCGGCCAACCACGTGAGGGACAACTATGCTCGGGCCAGCAGACTTGTCGGCACCTCGGTACGAACTACTGCTGCTGCTGCTGTTCTGGCTTCTTATCGTTTGCAAGCATGCACGTACCAACGCTTGTTTTGTTGCCACTAGTTGCCGCCAACGTTATCACAGCCCGTGGTGCTTTCAATGAGCACCACAGGCCGGATGAGCACCACAGGCAGATGCATCTTAGCTAGATTCGTGCTTTTTAGCGCCAGAGCTTTTAGCGTGCATTCAGCACCAGAGCTTTTAGTGTGCATTTGCAGGATCTGTGCTGAGATCTGCCACACATTCAGCTAACCTCGATGGACTGCCATTTGTGCATACAGCGTGACGAAAAAAATTCCTTGCCACGTGGCCAAAGTTACTGTGGTTACAAATTCGTTCGTGCTATCAATAAGAGAGTGTCCTGCGATGCCAGGCATACTAAGGCTCTCAGGTGCTCAACATGTGAAAATATTTATTGACAGCCCAAAAAAAACATGCTGTTAGTAAGTAGGCGTGGTTTAGTGTCACGTCGTCATAGATTCTTTATTATCTCCCTTCTCTGGCCAGGCATAGAGGCCACTAGATGCTTCTGCATCGTTTATTCTGCTGCACCGTAATCCACTGCACCATAATCCGCTGAGCCTGAGTTTTGCTAGAAAGGTCGGCTACTGGTGTAGGCCGAACACGGAGCCTCAGCTGCGTGTTGATATGCCAGTAGCTCCATGGTCCTTCCGTGGGCTTCAAATTAGGTGACTGACTGTCGGGTGCCACTGCAGCTGCACCCGACAAACGGAATCGTCAAAACGTACCTCACTGGCCTGGCAGGGTGCTTAGGGTAGGGTGCTATTTTGCTGCAAAATGCAGCGAAACCTCCAAGCATCGTATTTGAGCTTTGAAATCTGACCAACAAGAACTTGAGTAAAGTACTGTTTTGATGAATCCTTGTGTGGCTCTGATGCATCTGAAGAACTTGTACCAGGCATGCCCGGTACGTGCTTCGGTGCAAGCAATCGAGTATTTGCACAAGGGTGAGGTTCTTGCACTTCACGGCCCTTCAGCTTCTTGGGTTCAAGACTTACCGCAGACTTAATCCTTAAGGATTGTCTGCTCCTGATTGATCTCCTTTTTTTACGCATTCGGTAGCCAGCAAACTTCATCACACGAAACAAAGAGAAAATGAGATGCATAGCTGTGAGTCAGGAGGGCAGCTGAGATAATGCGTAGCATGGAAGTAGCAGCTCCGGACGGCTGGAAATAATATGTCATAGTCGGCGGCAGGAGAGTAGTTGTCGATATCGTTTTGTGTAAGCGATAACATTTAGAAGTTCTGTACAGGTTCAAATTCTCATTATTTCTGTCATTTTAAATTAGCTACCAGGCTGCCCACGTGGCCGTCAAGAAAATGGACGGTGACCTTCTTGCTAGACTTCTTCTGTAACTTGCTGCATGTACGTCTTCCTAACTAACTGTGCAGCAAGACGCTGGCAGATGGGGCAAAACCCTGCAGCTAGGCTCGCCGGTTGCAAACGTCGCAGCAGCCACGTTGCACCACGGCTCTCGTCGACCTCGGCACTGGCAGCCACCGAGCGGCCGCGTGCCGACAGCAGTTGTGCCGTCGCTCACCTTGAGGTCCCACCTTTAGGTCGGCACTGCGACCCATTCGTACCCGAATTACTTCCTCATCTGGCCTCTGGTCACTCTACAGCTTCCGGTTTCTCTGACTGTGGTCGTTTGGTAGTAAACCTCGAATCCCTCTCGTCAGTCAGTGCTTTCAGTTGCAAGACTCCCAAAGCCCGGAGCTTATCACCGCCGATCATCATCTTCCCGGATCTATTCCGGATCTATCCCGGATCTATATCCCGGATCTATATCCCGGATCTATCCCGGAGCTTATCACCGCCGATCATCATCTTCCCGGATCTATTCCGGATCTATCCCGGATCTATCCCGGAGCTTATCACCGCCGATCATCATCTTCCTATTTGACGACATTTGAAGACGAGGTAAATAAATGCCTACATTTTTCCTCGAAGCGTTTGCTGCGTCCGAGTGGATTTTCTTTTGTCTGCTTAAGTGTCGCTCTGAAATGCACGTGCACGCTGGAAATATTCAATGGCATACTTCCTTTTTAGCCTATTAAAGTGCATAGCAGGAGATGTAGTTCTGTTGGGGTGCAATATATTATTATTATTCTTATTGTTATCATCATTTTACCGTACATGTGATTAGCAATTGTGCTCGAGCCTGACTTTGGTAGTCGCACCGATCGCTGCGAATGCCGTCGCTCGCGACGTCGATCCGATTGCAGCGAACCGAGCTCACCAAGCCTCGACGAGTTTGACCTTGAAGGGGTCACCTTTTGGATCTTGAATGAACCGCCCCCCCCCCGTGCAGTGTAGGGTGCACCTGATGTCTCAGCCGTGTGGATCAATGAAAGCGTTCCATCAGTTGTACCCAACAAATCTGGGAGGTCACGGCCTCCAGATTCCGATAGCAACTCGGACGAGCCGAGCAACTTTTGTCACATCTCCTGATTTGATCACATTTACAAAGAAACTAAAAACCTATTTATTGCAGCATTTCGTCAGTCCTTGCTATCCGTCTTTTGTATGCTTATGTGTGCTGACAGTGTGCATGCTGCCACTAACCATACTTGCATGCTGACCATTCGATCGCGTTTCCTTCGCAGCAAGTGTAAAGCGCCTAGAAAGAGATCGAGTTCTCTGAGGGCGCTTTATCAAATGTATTATTATTATGATTATTATTATTATTAACTCTGCTCCGTGACAGCAAGTGTGTAGGGTGAGCAGGCGATCTTAGAGCGATCAACCAGAACCGGATCAATCTCGTGCGTGCTTCTGGTAATGGCAGCTTGCACTCTCCCCTCTGTCGCTGCACCGGCTCGCTGGCCAGGCTCGCTCGGCGCTGCAGCTCGCTGGCAGCAGTTTCACGCCGGGAGGAGCGCTCTCACGTGATGGGAGGAGCGCTCTCACGTGACGGGAGGAGCGCTCTCATGTGATGGGAGGAGCGAGTCCCGAGAGAGGCAAGCCGCTCGAAGGCGCGACGTCGGCGCTGCGTCTGGAGCCGGCGGTGAATTCATTTCGGCAGCGGCTGCATCGTTCCGCTGTAGGCTTTCCGTCAACTTGAAGTGTCCCGACGTCTTTACAACAAAAGACAGGAGCCTTTCAATAGCTGCCGTACTCTTCGAAATAACACACACAGGCCCATCTTAATTGTTATTTCGTTTTAAATATAGCAGTGCATTGTTTTGTGTCGATGCGATGCCGGTGCGAGTGTGTATTTCAATCTGCTGCCGAGGCGTTGCCGACTCCGAGTGGGTGCGACGAACACGTGCGAGCGCCTGCTGGAAGAGTCTTGTGCCACTGCTGATGCTGCTACTGTCACTGCCACTGCCTTCACTTCAAATGTCTGCCCTGTCAACTTTTGATGGTACGTGATATGCCTACCGTGGTTGTAACGGGGAATCAGGGTTCGATTCTGGAGATGGATTATGAGAAACGGCTACCACATCCAAGGAATGCAGCAGGCGCGGCAATTACTCACTGCTGGCACGGGGAGGTAGTGACGAAAAATAACAATACGGGACTCTAATGAGGCCCCGTAATTGGAATGAGTACACTTTAAATCCTTTAACGAGGATTCGTTGGAGGGCAAGTCTGGTGCCAGCAGCCACGGTAATTCCAGCTCCAATAGCGTATATTTAAGTTGTTGCCGTTAAAAAGCCTGTAGTTGGATCTCGGCTGTCACTGCCACTGCTGCTGGAGCAGCGTCACCAGTGGCAGCTAGAGGCCTTCACCTTTCATCTTTGCTGCCAGCCTACGGGATGACGAGGCGAGTGCTGCTGCTGACTTTAAAAATAGTCTCTTCAACCCTAGTATCATTGCTCACTACTTGTGGCTGTCCCTGTTCAGAATTCCTATGCAAGGCCCGCCTCATCTACCACCACCGAGCAGTGATGCAGACAGACTAGTACATACTTCTAATTTTGAACCTCGAGCTTGGTCACTGGCTTTGAACTGGAGCCATCATCTGAAATAGCAGTGATGTATAGACGCATGCGAAGCGCGAGATGTTTATTTATGTAACCCGATATATGCGAGACTTCCGGATCTGGGCGTCATGTAAGGTGAGAGTCGGACCGTGGCTTTTGGTTCTTGGGCGACGGTCGGCCGGTGGGTCAGTTGGCAGGTCCAAGGTCAGTCTATGCTTGTAGCGATCTCGCCAGGATTCTACCAGCTACAATGTGCTAGCAAATATTTAGCTTTCGCTAGCTCGGTATTGCGGATAGCGCTGGCTGGTTTCGTAATAGTAAGTCTTGGCCGTTTGGCGAAATACGAGCGTCAGGTGTGTATGCATTCGTTGAACACTTTATGCCAATACCTAAATTAGTGAGGGCTACGCACGGAACTATGGCAGCGGTGGCGGAAATTGAGGCTGATTGACTCAGCGCTAGCGCCTGCTGTTATGCCCTGCCGTTTGCAATCGCGGAGCACACCGCATTTAAGCACATGTTCAGCCATTGCAAACGGCAGGGATTTTAAAGGTTTTAAAATGTGGACTGTACCTTTGAGACGGTATACTGGGAGCAGTAACGTTGATGACATGAAGGCGAGTTCAGCCATGCAGATGGACGGGGCTGTTGGAGGGCGAAAACGAGTTGCAGAAGGTTACCTCTTGTTTACCACCGATAAGCAGAACCGGATAAGCTGAGCCGGGGGCTATGGAGGCCATGGTTGTAGTGCCGAAGGCAAGCTAAAACCCTCTAACAGAAGGCGAATGGTTCGGCGAATGAATGAGCTAGTTCCTATGATTCGGCGGGTCCCGAGAGCCCCGAAAACCAGGTACTTGCTAGGTGACAGCGAAGCCAAGGGCTTCAGAACGCTGATGTCGCCGGGCAAAAAAAACGTCAGAGGAGTCTCTAGAGAAAGGAATCTCTCCGAGACTCTTTTCACGATGTGTACTTGTCTGGTCTGGTCTGGACTGGTCTTGCGATGGAATTGCCGCAAGCGCAATCTTTGCTTTCATATTTGTGCAGACGATACACGGTTGAACGATGCGAGTGGAGTTTGATCGCACCTTGCCTTCCAGCACAGCAAACTCTCTCAACTCAATAGCTGCTTGTATTACTAACATTCGATCTTGGACGGCAAGGAACTTCTCAAATTTAAAGATAACCGACGTACTAGTTATTTGAATGCGTAGGTGCAAGTCAAAAATTAAAAACCTAAACCTCGTTCTGTGCTCGGCTCGGATGTCTCCTGCTGTAGTATCTGCATCTCAAAAGTACGTCAGCCCGTCAAGGTCAAATCTACTCAAGATCAGCCCGTCAAGGTCAATGCATAGTCTCGCTTTCAGCTTCATAACATAGCAAAAGCTCGGGCCTGCTTGGACACGCAGACCGAATTTAATCTAGCTCCATGCATTTGCGATGGTCCTCCTGCGACATTTGTAACTTACCACTCCCAGGTCTTCCTAGCCCGGCTACCTGTGCAACGAGGCGCTTGCAGCTTGTGCGAAACTCGGCAGCCACGTTTGCCTGCGATGCACGTAGCGATCGCCGCGATACACCACCAGTCGCCGATCTGCACTGGTTACCCACCGAGCAGCTTGAAGGAGACAATGTTATGTTACTCACATTTAGCGTCCCTTCATCCTCTTGCTCCAGCCTACCTATCTGAACCACTTCCCAATCAGGCTAGATGGCGTACCGCCCACTCTTCCGAATAAAGTATTTTAGCTCTAATCTAACCAACCTCAAATTCTTTGAGACCGTGTCTTTAGTTTGGATACTTCGAAAGCATTGCCGAGCTGTTTTTGGCCCAATGGTTAAAGTGCTCACCCCAACCAAGGTATGGCCAAGGTCCCACGTGGGTTCGAGCCCCATGGCGAGTGCGAAGCGCCTGAATAGAGATTAAGTTCTCTTAGGGCGCAATACAAATGAATTACAGACATTTAAGCACAGAACTCACTTCCGAATGACATCGCGACATAACCTGACTTGTCGACATTGAAAAAGAAGCTACTAGCCCGCAGTTTCCTCACGACTTTTGCTGGGTCCGTGTGCAATATTCTTTAAGTGCTCATGGGTGGTTGATCGCGTTACCCTAGGGATAAGGTATCGATCTTCACGACCCAGAATAGAGTGAAATCAACGTGGAAACTTTGTAAAGCCTTGCCTGCAAGAGATTATGACTCGGGTGAAGGATTTGCGGACTAAAGTCACTGACAGCTGTGTTACCGATCCACTACGAGCAGGCTAAATAGAGAAGGAATGCTCATCTAAGGTGAGCTCAATTGCTGAACGTGAGAAATTGGAGTCACGAATCTACAGGAAATGGATTCGCCACATATTCAAGCTGGAATTCAGGGTTTGGAGATTTACAATGGTATTCCATAAGGCTATAGCATAATTGTATTTGAATAAATGTAGACTTTTGTACATGAATAAATGTAGAATTTTGTAAATGGATAAATGCTCACGAATAAATAAATCAACATAGAACGTTGAACATAAATTTAAATGTAGATTGCTGTACAAGTGAAAATAAGATAGCCCCTAAAAATAAAACCCGATGGCGCTTTAGGAGCAGAAATTAATATAAGACTTGGTCTTTTTGTCGGGGGGGGGGGAATACGGCACTTCTACTTGGGCACGACTGAACAAGAAAGAGGCCAATGCTAGGCCGTCGAGGGCACGCCATTCTCGTTGCTGTGACGTTACTATGGCGGAAGACTCAACCAGCAAAATCATCGACGCATTCCACAAGAGTCTTTGTTAATGGGAAACAACGAGCTCGTCGTGCAAGAATCAAATGGTGAGACAGCATGCGATAGAGACAATCGTGGAAGATTAAGATTGATAGCAATATAGAAATAATAATGATACACATTGGTAGAGCCGTAATGGCTCACTAGGTAAGGCGGTTGTTTTTCACGACCTCGGGGCCGAGGTCGTGGGTTCGAATCCTGCGGTGGGCGATCCTTTATCACCACTGCAAGCGGTGGTGATAGCCATAAAGGCTCTTTTGCCGCTATACAAAAAGAGACTGTTATATCAGCTAGTACTTTTTTTAGAGCGCCCAAGTGAGCTTAATCTCTTTCTAGGCGCTTTACATTTGGTGTACAGGAAAGATTCACAGGTAGGTGTATCACGGACAGCCATTTCCTGCCTCCCTAACAACAGCAATTTCCACAAGATCACTCTGAGGATGGAGCAAGTGTACTGCAAAACTTGGAGGATAACGTACCGTGTTAGCTTCCTTCCTGAAAACCGAAACATCACACACGCCATACTCACCTTTTAAGTTGAGCTTTTGGCCGGTGAAACGAACCACTCACCGAGCACTCGACGTAGAGATGCTAGGAATGGATGTCTCCTCGCAAGTATGCAAGCTCTTAGGTCATAATTGCACGTTTTGGCCGTATCTACGCTGTACAATCTACTGATATCGAAAAATATAAAAGTTGCGTCGGCCGGGAATCGAACCCGGGCCGCCCGCGTGGCAGGCGAGCATTCTACCACTGAACCACCGACGCTTACATTAACAATATGCTTAAGTATAAATTCTATACTTACTTAAGTAATTTGCTCGGGTTCTTTTTAGCTCAACAGCACGTACCTTTCGTAAATAGCGGAAGTAGTAGACGCGGACCAAGCAGAAATATGGTCACACAAAGCGCAGTTGTTGTCACCCGTCTGTCATAATTAGCAAAGAAAATTAGCCACCAGTAGCTGAGAGGCCGCGACGAATTGCACCGGCCAGCATAGTTGTTTTAAGTTTTTAGCCAAGCCGTAGAGAAAAGAACAAGTCCTGACAACTCTTTCGACTAGTTTGGCAATCTCCCATTGGGTGCGTCGTGTCCCCCGAAGCCTCGTTTAGGCTGTCCTATCTTCTGCCCAGTTTGCCGTCAGGGAGGCCGTCCTAGCAGGGAAGCTCGCCGACAGCCCAGAGCAGGGGTTCTACTTTTGGCTAGGACTTACGGAAGGTGGTCACCTAGCGACTGAGCATACGAGCCGCCATGGGCTCGCCGCCGCGGTAAGAAGTGCGGACTGCGGCTGCGCCGATCGAGACGTACCCAGAAAGCCCGGCGATTATGCGACTGAACTCTGAACTCCTACGACGAGTTGCTTGCTGCAGCCATCGCGCTCGTTGTCGGCCGAGACGTGCGCCATTGCCGCGGGCCCACATCGAAGCGACGCTGGCGGCGGCGGCGCGCGAGCTGCTGGATTACTGCGGAGGGTGGGGCGTATTCCGCTCGGCATGGCGTGCAGCCGCCAACCCCGCTAATACAGCGTCGTTCGTTCACACCTGCGCTGGCTACCAGGCAAGCAACGCATCGACTTCAAGGTTTCGTCACTCACTTTCAGGTCCCTTCATTCTTTGGCTCCAGCCTACTTATCAGATCTACTCCCTAACAGGCTAACCATCATACCACCCGCTTTTCAGAATCATACGGTTTACTTATACCTCGTACAAACCTCAAATCCTTTGGCGACCGCGCCTTTAGTTCGTACGCTCCCAAGCTTGGAACTCACTCCCTACTTGCGTTACGACATCCCCAGACTTGACCACATTTAAAAAGAAATTAAAAACGCAACTATTTATCGCAGCATTTAGTATGTTCCTGAGATTTATCCTTTATGTGCTTATGTGAGCCGCGATGGCGCACTTGGTAAGGCGGTTGCTTTACACGGCTGCAGTCCCGGTTGCGGGTTCGAATTCTACAGTGGGCGACCTTTTATCGCCTCTGCAAGCGGTGGTGATAGCCGTAAAGGCTCTTCTGACGCTATATGAAAGGGGCTGCTGAATCAGCTAGTATGCGTGCTGGCACTATGCTGCCACTAACCACACTTGTATGCTGACCCTGCGAATGTCATCCCCTAACCGTGTTATTCTTGTTGTTTATTGAGCATGCTGCTACCAATTATTCAATCATGCTTCCTTTGCAGCAAATTTAAAGCGCCTAGAAAGAGCTTGAGTTCTCTGAGAGCGATTTGTCAAGTGTGTCATTATTATTATTATTATTATGATTATTATACTGCAAACTATGGGAACTGTGTTCATAGCAATCTGCTCAACATGGTCACCAGCGTTCATTTCCAGCCATCTTTTCCAGCCGCACAGGTGGGTGGCGGGTGGGAGGAGGTGTCGCCGTTGTGCTAGCGAGGCTCAAATAAAGCTTCGCGTACAATCCCCCCAATAGATCGGTGCGGAAAAGGCGAAGTTGCAAGTTTCGCACCTCTGCACGCGCCCGCGAGTTCTGCACCGCTAAGTAACGTTGGTGCATTCTACCGGCGGCGGCGCGTTCCCCCTGCCGGCAACGGCCGTCGCCCGCGGGAGTGGGGTGCGGCGGCGGCGGCCCTGCGCTCACCGTTCGCCGGATGCTCCGCCCAGAGGGTGCGGCGCCACGCCGCGTGGACCCTCGAGCTGTTGCATATCGTGCGCTTTCATGACTCAAACCGATCGAGACAATTTGAGCACGGCACATCTCAGCATGGCGCCCGTCCCACCGGTCGAGGTGACGTGCGCTGCTGCATTGAAGTTTTAATGCGAAGCAGACGACGACGACGACTGTTACCGCCTCCGGTCAGCTTAATCGTACCGCTTTGCCGCGGGCGGCGGGCGAGTGGCGTCCTAATCGCCCTTGACGCGCTTTGGTGAGTCACCTAGGTGGTCTTCTAGTGAGTCGTCCTAGTGTGCCTTCGGAAGAACTCTCGACGCTTGCCGGGATGCTTTCTCCCGATCGGCAGCAGCTCCAGCAGACCAACCAGCCGTCAGCGGCCAGCCGCGAGATATTAGCCGGGCGTGCCCGGTCGAGGGAGTCCGTTTAATTCAAAGTTGGTTTCGCGATTAGCGCTTCAGGCGCGAGCGAAGCGCCCGCGCCAGAAGCGCGCGTCCGAGCGGACGGCAGGAGTCGTCGGACTCGAGCACGCCGCTCAGGTCCAGCAGCGTCAGTCCCGAGCACATGCGGTACCGTGCCGTGCCGACCGGACAGAATGGCAACGCTGCAATCGCGCGTCGTCGCGCTGTGAATTAATTGCCCGTCGAAGAAAAGCGCTCTTCCTGACGTCACTGGGTGTCGATAACCACTGGAGGGGGAGTGGCACCGACTGCCGACAGGCTTCGGCCTTTGCTCGACGCCCGCGCCGGCTTGTCGCGCTCTCGCCGGTCAGCCATCGCGGACCTGCGAGCGGAAGCAGCGGGCGCTCTCAGCGCCCGGAGGCGCCGAAACGTTCGCAGCGCCCGCTTCTCTGTCTCCCTCACTCTCTCTCTCCCTCTTTCCCCCCTCTGGTAGACTTATGACTTATGCCAATTCCGAGAAAATTAGGTAACTTAAAAAAAAGAAGAGGTAAAAAAAAGAGGGGGCTCTATGAGATTTCGTTTCCGTTCGTGGCTCTCCGCGATGCTCGGAGAGCCACGGCTAGGCAGAGGCTGGATAATTCAGAGAGAGAGAGAGAGAGAGAGAGAGAGAGAGAGAGAGAGAGAGAGAGAGAGAGAGAGAGAGAGAGAGAGAGAGAGAGAGAGAGAGAGAGAGAGAGAGAGAGAGAGAGAGAGAGCGCTAACGCTTGGATTGTGGGCTGAATAAAAATGGACATAAATAAATTCTGATGCGCAATGTAAGCGACGCGTAAGAAAGGGCTGGGTACAGAGAATGCGTGGTACAGCGAGTCGCACATCAGATAGGGCATCTGACGAGCGGCAACTGAACGGAACTGCAAGCCAGCGTGCTACGACGTAGTATCGGCAGAGCGCTCGAGGCAGAGCACTCAAGGCGGGCAGCTCGCTCGCTCGCCCTGTCTCTGCAGAGTCAGACGAGCAAAGCGGAGAAAACGGTCGCTCGCTTTTACGAAAGAGCGTTTTCAAAACCCCCCTCATGCTCCTCCTGCGAGCAGCTCTGCAGCGTCGCCCCGCCCCTGCTCCCCCCAAGAAGAACGCCCCCGCAGGTACGAGCACGCGCACGCGATCGGCTAGATTAATTCGCCCGCTATCATCCCGGGTTATCGAAGCCACGCACGTGCACTCACCTCACGGAAGTGGCGCTGGCCAGGACGGTCATGCGCGGAGTGACGGCTTCGCTGCCCTCTCCTGCTGCGGAGTTCTCAGCTAAAGGTCAAAGGTTTGCGAAGTCAACGAAGGCGCCGAAGGCTACGTACGCTACGATAGCTGGCGCACGCGAAGCGAGTCCCGACGAAAGAAAGGGTGCGCGCTCGCGGGGGGCGGAAGGAAGTTCGCGCGGGTGGGAGGGAGGGCGAAGGAGACAAGTGCGTGCACTTACGAGCCTGCTGCGACAGCCGGCTGGGCGCCACGGATACAACGTACGACGCCAGAGGGTCGGGCGACGCCGCTCTGATGCTCGCAATGCCGGGCTGCAAGGACAGTCCAACAGCTGCGACGGCGCTCTGATGCCTGCTCGCGCCGCTGGCACAGCTGTGACGCGCGCACATCCGACGGAGCAGCGCCCGCTCCGTCGCGCTAGCCTACCGAACGGGGAGCGAGCGAGCGGACCCTCTCGCCGCGCGCGCTCCTTTGACCATTGACCCTGGACCGACTCGGACTCGGGCCGTGGCCGGGCCGTGCCGGTCCGGAAGTTTTTCGGCTCCGCTCCGCGGAGCGAGCGCGAGCGCCGAAGTGCTCCGCGGGGAGAGAGCGAAGCAGAGCGAGCGCCGAGCAGCACTCACCAGAACCGAGCGACGCGTCGGAGCAGCCGAGACCGTCATCGGTCCCTCGGCCTAAAAATAAATGAAGGACGCACATCACACATGTGGCCGCCACCGTCAACCGCTGTCGCGACCGCGCGTACGCCGTCAAATAGTAAAGTCGATTTATCGGCTGATTTAGCAGACTCGTTTACGTGGCGGCAGAACGGAGTCAGTGGCTGGCTGCTTAGCGAAATCACGAAGTCAGAGTTGCCCCGCCCCGGGGGGGGGGGCTGAGACCATGAGGCTGCAGATGCCGTGCGATTGAGTGGCGAGTGAGACTACGGCTAATCTACTTCAAGAATCCGTAGTGCCATTAAAAAAATGCAAAATGGAGCTGCTCTCTCGACGCCGTAGAATTACGCTGTCGAGTTACCGCGGATTTATGAATGCGGTAACGTGTGCACATTAGCGCACTATTTCGCTAACGCGCACATTTCCGCGAACTTGAAGTGTGCGCGTGCGAGGAAGTGTGAGCGGCCTCGGGCGGCGGAGTGAGACAGTGCGCAGTGGCAGGGCCGCAGTGCCGTTCGAGACGTGCGGCCGACCGACGCTTCGCCCGGCTTAGCCATCATTATTTATCGTATTACCATTATATACTTTCAATGTATCGTATTACCTATTACATAGAATTTATGTTTTAGATATTTAAAAAAAAATGATTGTATCTTAGCCGGAGGAGCCTTGCCCGCCGGGGGGGGGCTGCCCGCGCCTCCCGGTTCAGGAACAGGGACCGCGCGGCTTTATCGTACTAAATATTGCGTACGATGTTATCGCATCGTACTATTTAAGAATCGTCCCTGGCCTCCGGGGTGTTTTCGCTACGTACGATACATACGAGTGTAGTCACGTGACTACATACGATACGCACCTAGTCACCCTGGCCGTCGATCGCGAGTCCATTCTTTCATGTGAACAATCTGGTCTGCATAAAAGTCGACCCGCACCGCCGGGTTATCGCTGATGGCGAATAGCTGCTAAGCAAAACTGGCCTAACGGGCATTCTAAACGCATTTGCATGTTCGCACACATTACATTTATATGCACACAATAAAATATTTATCTAATAACTATGAAGATTAGTATATCCCTATATCTGCAGTGAAGGCGCGCTCTACATTCGGAAATGCCCCCACCAATCGGTTGGGACGGTCTCTCGGACGCAGCAACGAAATTGTCTGTGCAGACATTGTCACTTTATGGGCGTTTTAAAAATCGGGCTTCGCGGCGCGACCTTACGACTCGACCTAACACTCCGCTCCGCGGTCGCCGTGCTCGTTCTTTGGCACCAGTCTGCCGTAAGTCTGCGCTCCCCGCTCTGCGCTCTTGAAGGAGGAAGGCCGATGGAGGAAGGAAGGAGGATGGAAGGAGGAAGGCCGACGGAGGAAGGAAGGAGGATGGAAGGAGGAAGGCCGACGGAGGAAGGAAGGAGGAAGGAAGGAGGAAGGCCGACGGAGGAAGGAAGGAGGATGGAAGGAGGAAGGCCGACGGAGGAAGGAAGGAGGAAGGAAGGAGGAAGGCCGATAGAGGAAGGAAGGAGGATGGAAGGAGGAAGGCCGACGGAGGAGCGGCTGCAGCAGCTAAAGCAACGCGAGATCGAGCGGGGATTCTGCCTTAAGAGTTACCGTGTAGCTAATCGTGGCGTGGTGCAGCGCGGCATGCTGCTTTTCCAGCGTGTGCCGCAGGTAGCTCTCGTCCTTCAGCGCGTGAAGGCTGCAATGAAAGTACGGCGCCGGGCCCGTGACCCGGACGCAGAGGCGCTCGCACGCGCTGACCCGCCAGTGGCGAGCGTGCGCACGCGCGCCGCGCGCGCACGCGTCGGCATCGAAAGCGCCCCGCCGCCGCCGAGGCGTCGTCGTCGTCGTCGTCGAGATCGCGGCTCAAAAGAAAGCGGCCCTAGGTCCGTAGGCGGCCGCGCATGGTCGCATGGCAGCGTCGCATGGCTGGCGCTCGCTGAGCCGCCGCCGCCGCCGACGCCGCCGCCTCTGAGCGCGCCCTAAGCGGCCGGCGCGCTCAGCGGCGGCTGCGCCGCTGTGGCGCGCGGAGGTGCGCTCTGCAGTGCGCAATGCGTGCCCACTAGTCGTTCTCGCACTCTCGAGCGCACAGTCGGGCGAGGGGCTGGACGTCTGGGCCCGACGCTCACTAGCGCAAGGTCGGCGGCGGCGGCGGCGGCGGCGGCGGCGGCGGCGGCGGCGGCGCTTCGCGCTGCTTCTCGCGCCTCCGGAGGAGCATTCGTTGGACCGCCGGTCGCGGCCGCGCCGCTCCGTTGTGCCTGCTCGCGCAGTCGCGGCGGCGGCGGCGGCGGCGCGAACCTGGCCTGCATCACGAGGAACCTCTTCTCCCAGGCGGCGTTATTACGCTCGATCTCCTTCTTGTACTTGTCCACCAGTTGGCGCCACATGGCCTCGCTCTTTATCAGCTTCTCCGTGTCCGTGAGCTCCTCCTCGACTTTCTTGGGCGGGGTGGCCAGGTTCTTGGCGCGTTCCTGCGGCGGGCGCGGGCAGAGAGCGAGCTACTTCCGGCGCGAAAAGAGCGGCGCTATTTCCGGCGCTCGGCAGCTCCGGCGCTCGCGAACTTCGAGAAGAGGAAATCCGATGCGAGCGATACATCAACAACGAACAGGAAACTCAAACCGAGTGTTAAAATGCCAATGCAAAACCGCTCGCAGAAACCAACTGTCTGTAAGCTTTATGTGCAGCCAGCGAAGCAGGACGAGCCGCCGCCGCCGACGGGGAGACGGGGCCAACAACTCAAAAAAGGCACAATCTCCGGCAATGCGAGCTCTCCGAGGCCCGTAACTCTGAACGCGAAACTCAACATGGCCGCCGACCTCTTCGACTCTCTGAATGCGCGGGTCGGCGAGCAGGCCCTTAGGTAGAAGCGACGCCTGCCCGCGCGGCGGCCTCTCTGACGCGAAGGGAGAGTCGGCCGCGGCCCCTTCGAAGCATTCGACGACTTTGGGAGCCGCCATTTTTCCCGAGCCGCCGACTGTATTGTTAAAGGCTAAGCGGCCCCGAGGCCTGCGGCGCGCGTTGCCCTCCTCCTCGCTGGAGACGCGCCTGTCGCGGCGGTACAGAAACGCACCGTCTAGTTCCTAGGCGACGACAGCCGCACCAGCCCGCTAAGCAGCCGCCAAGTCTCGCGCGGTCGAGCGCGAGGCGCTGTCGCCAGCGGCGGCGGCGCCCGTTCGAGAGCAAAACGATAATAATAATAATACTTTTGTATAGCACCACCGGAGAGCTGAATCTCTTACGAGGCACTTTAAACATGCTGCATATAAAGCATTGCCAAATGATTGGTGGTAACATTCGCAAGTAGCAATCTTAGTGTATGCATGTACATGCACATGAATAACGAATCAAAAAGACCCACTAAATGTTATAATAAGCAGGTGCATTTTAAGCTTCTTTTTAAATGTCGCCAATGTCAGGGAACGTTGTGGCGTGCGTCGGTAGTGAGCTCCAGGGAGCTTTGGGAGCATAAGAACTAAAGGCACGGTCTCCAACGATTTTGAGGTTCCTACTGAGATATGGCTAAACAATTCGAGTCAGAACAGCAGGTTGTACGATTCTTCGACTGGTGGGGAAGTTCCTATAGGTTCCTATAAGTTCCTATATCTTATATAGTTCCTATAGTAGTTCCTATAGGTAGGCTGGAGCCAATGAATGAAGGTACCTAAAAGTAAGTGACAGAACCTTGAAGTCGATGCTATACTTGATTGGGAGCCAGTGCAGGTCGGCGAGAAGTGGTGTTATGTGGCAACTGCGACGCTCACGACAGCCGAGCTTAGCTGCAGAGTTTTGTAACAACTGTAAGCGCCTTTTTGTACAGACCGGCAGACCAGCAAGCAGTTAGTTACAAAGGTTGAGATGGGATGTCACAGATGCATGGACTAATTTGGATGTGGTATCCCTGTCTAAAGCAAGGCCAAATTGTAGCAATGTTTTGTAGCTGAAAGTAGGCAGACTTGACTGTGGAGCTGATGTGGTTGTCTAATGTAAGGTCGCATTGGAACATGACCCCTAGACTACGTGCAGATTCAACAGGAGATACGCTGGCTGAGCCGATTTTGAGCATTAAACTGTCCAAATTCTGAATCACACTTGGTTTTTTGCCCATAGCTAGTAACGATCCGCTCGTTGCCTGCACTTACGCGAACTTCCGTGGCACGGCATGCAGTCAGATAGGATTCTGGTGGCAGCGAAGCCCCAACAGCGGCAGAAGCAGCAGCAGCAGCTTGGCTTGGGCTACACTTTTTCGTGCACCGCCGTGTTTACGATGCGGCAGCCTAGACGCCTAACCCACGCGCAGCCGTCGGAGAGTGCGGCGGAGGGAGGGGGGCGGGCGGTGAGTGAAGCGCCGTCGGTCACGTGACGGCGACACGAAGGTCGCTGCCGCGAAGGGATGCGATCCGAGAGCAAGAGCGCAGAGCAAGAGCTGCAGAGCGGGAGCTAAGTTCGCTCGCTTGAGCGCTCACCGAAGCAGGCTGCGACGGGAGGCGTCTGAAATGCAAGATGGCCGGCAGCAAGCCGACGACGACGGGGTAACGACGAAATGCACGGGCTCAAGCCGCGGCAGCCGCACGCACCGCTCTCTCTCTCCGCTCTCTCTCTCTCTCTCTCTCCGCTCTCTCTCCGCTCTCTCTCTCCGCTCTCTCACCCTGACGAGCTGCTTCTCCAGGTCCTCGTTGTCCTTCATCAGTTGACGAATGCGAGCGCCGAACTCGGCCTGCACCTCGCGCAGCCGCTCCGATCCCGCTCCCTCGGCCTGCAGCGAGTCACGATAGTAGTCGCGATGAGGACGAGCAAGATAAATAGCCACGGCGGCGGCACCCGCCGCGCCCGCCGCCGCCGTCTTAGCCCGCCCGTCCGCCCTCTGAAGACGGCGGTGGCGGCGGCGCTGCTTCGCGGCTTATCGAGAGCGCGGCTGGGCGCGCTCTGTCAGGTGGCCATCTCGGCTGCATGGTATTTATCTAGCGAAGGAGCACGGCGGCGGCAGCGGCTGTGGAGCGGTGCGAGCGTGACTGTAGCGGGGGCGGCCGCTTCGGACAACAGGATGTTGTGGGCGCAGGCGAGGTCGAAGGTTTCCGTTAGCCGCGCGGCGTCGTCCTCCGACGCCGCGGCCGCCTCCAGCGACGGAGGCTGACGCCCAGGCCGATCGCCAGCTTCGGCCCACGGACGGACGGACGGACGGGGCGGGGCGGGCCCGACGCGACGCGACGCCCAAGTGAGCGTGCACCAGCACGAGCCTCGCTCTGCCTCGCCTCGAACCTCATCGCGCGCCTTCCGAATCTTCTCCTCGGCGGCCCTCTCCAGCTCCAGCCGCTGTTGCTCCAGCTGCAACGCATCCGCGACGGCGGCGGCTGCACGGCCGACGACGCGAAGACGCCGCGGCGGTCGCGGCGTCTGCGGTCGCACAGCGTACAGCGGCGGCGCGGAAGTCGGAAGTCGGAAGCTGCCGGAGGCTGCCTGAGGGCGGCACAGCCGAACGCCCGCGAACGGCGGCGCTGCTCCGAGGGGCCCGCGCGAGCCGATGCTAGCTAGCGACGCTCGCGAAAGCGCGAACACGCCGGGCGCCTTACCTCGCCGGCCATGGCTGCCTGTAAGAGAAAAAGCAAAGCGGGCGTTCGAGACAGGCGCATAGCCGAGCCAGTTCAAGGACGATGGCGGCAGCTCGAGCTCGCCGGCCGAGCCGGAGCGTGCTCGCGCAGCCCCGCACGTGAGTGGCCTCGGCCTCGGCCTCGGCGAGTGACTGCCAGTGAGGAGAGCGTCGCGGTCGCATCGGATCAGCTAGCGCTCTTTTTTTTCACGCCAGCAGCAACGAAACGGGAGCGATCGCCGCAGAGCGATCGCCGCAGAGCGAGCGAGCGAGACGTCGCCTCACCAGCTTGCTTGCCGCCGCCGCCTGCCTGCTCGCCTCGCCGCGGCTCTCATCGAGCTCTTGGGCTAGCTGCAAAGGAATGTCAACTTTGTCAACGCCGTGCGAGCGTGCAACGCCACCGGGCTCGCGATCGCCGCGCGGCTGGGTGAGCGGAGCGCGGCCGCGACGGGCTGAAAGCTCCCGTCTGACCGAGTGGGTGACGCGGTGGCAAGGCGACAACGACTTGGCAGCCATCGCCGGATGCTGCCGGAGGCCAACCACCGGATGCTGCGGGCTGCCCAACCGTGGCCGCGGCGGTCGGTCGGTCGTCGCCAGGCTCGACTACCGGCCAGCGCTCACCTGCAGTCGCACGGCTTCCTGCTTTTCGAAGTCCGTCTGCAGCTTGCTGTGCTGCTCGCCTTAAGAATCGACGCGAGCGACAGAGGCGATTAGACGGAAGTCGAAGGGCCGGAAGCGGCGCGCGTCGGCCGAGACGCTGCGCTCTCGCCCGTCAGTCTCGACCGATAGGCACCGAGAGGCGCCGAGAGGAGCAGGCGCACTGGCGGCCGCGGGAGGCTCGCAATCGCCACGAGCAGCGTGCGCCCTCGGCTTTTGCTTGAAGCTGCGTCTGCGACTGCGTTCGGCGGCCGCCTCACTCGGCGAGCGAGGCGGCCGCCTCGCTCCGCCCTCTGGCGCCGCAGGAGGGAGGCGTTCGGGGCGCATGCGCGAACTCACTCAGCTCGTCGAACTGCCGCTGCCGCTCGTCCAGCTCGTCTTCCATGCTGCCGATCGTCTTCTCCTTCGCCTGCATCGCGACCTTCAAGCTCTCGACCTCCTTGACGAGCTGGGCGAGCCTGGCCGGATCGACGGTCGGCTCCCGCTCCTACGGCAGCGGGCGGCGCGAGGTTCGAGAGCGCGCGCTGCTCCGGCGGCGGCGGTGGCCAGCGCGGCTAGTCGGCCGGCAGCGAGAGCGTCAACCGGCCGCCAGCGTCCGCTCCGAAAATTGATGCCGTCTTGCGGCGCCGCCGCCGCGCATTCCGTCGTCGCCGCCGCCGGCAGGTGAATCTCTCGGGCGCGGGCGCGCGTCTCGGCGGCGGCGGCGGCCGGCGGCGACGCTCGCCGCCGGCCGCGAGAAGCCCAGCGAAAAGCGGTCAATCGCAACCCGAGAAATTGGGCTGATCGCAAAGAGGCAGCGGCGGCGGCGGCGGCGGCGGCGGCGGCGGCGGCGGCGGCGGCGGGGGCGGCCAAAGCGTCCCGATGAAGCGAGGGTGCAACGCTCGCGCCGATGTGAAAGCGTCGGAAGAAGAGCGAGAGCTCTCGCCGAACGCTCCGCGAGAGCTTCCCACGTTCGGCGAGAGCTCTCGCCGAACGTGAGCGAGCGGCACGAACTCATCGCGGGGACAGTGCGGCGGTGCGGGCCACAGAAGACTGCGGACGGACAGTGGCGCAGTGCGCGGTGGCAGCGAGAGAGCTGCAGACGCTCGCGGCAGCGACGTCGCACCGCCAATGCGCCGTCGCTTCCTCTCGATGGCTGCGACGGCGGCGGCGGCGACGCGTCGCGCTGCGACCGTGGCGGCAGCGGCGAAGTCATTGTGTAGCGATTGCGCGTCTCACGCTTGTCTTCCGCCGCCGGCGGCTCGACCGCCTTCCTCGACCTCTGCTCCAGGCAGCGTTCGGCAAAACGCGCGCGGCAGCACTCGTCAGTGCGGGCGAGCGCTAGAAAAATGGCCGCCCTCACTGGGCGCTCGCGGCTCACCGCCCCCCCGGTCAACGGCAGCGGCAGCGGCACGAGCTCGCTGGCGCTGTTGACCCGCAGGGAACGAAGACTGCTCGGCTCAAACAACCAAGGTACGCGCAGGGCTCACAAGGAGAAGACGAGAAAAAGCAAGGGGGCTGATTGGGGGGGGGGGCGGGGGTGGCACGCGGTAAAGGGCCTTTCGAATGCGCTACTCGCGTAAGATTGAGTGGCCTCCACTTGACATGTAGGGGACCACGTGACCTCAGCCCACGGCGACTGCTGAAAGGACGAGCGCATCAGGATAGTTCGCATAGTGGGGAGGGCGCGCGCACGTGCTGCCAGACTAGAGGCTGCTTATATGATTATATATACACACACATATATATATATAATTTATTATTATATATAAAATTATATTATAATTATATATATGTATATTATATATTATTATATTGCTATTATATATAGCTGCTTATATATATATATACATTACATATCTTATATATATATATACATTATATATCTTACATATATATATATATATATATATATATATATGCGAGTTTTGCGAGCCTCTGCTCGCAAAACTCGACGAGCCGCCCGCGGCAAAAGGAGTAAAATCTTTTTCAAATGAGAGCTGTATGAATGCTGCGCACGGAAAAACGAAATTCAATGATTGCTGCAAAAGTTGCAACTCTGACTCTGAAGACGGTTCCTCATTCGGCTTTCGGCCCGCGGCTGACAGATTAAACCCGACGCACAGCGCGAAGCGCGGAGCCGCATTTACACGGCGCCCAACGGCGCGCCGGCAGCGACCGGCAGCCCCCGACGTGAAACCCCCGGAGCAGCTCGCGGCGCGCCGTGAGCCGCGTTTACGCGGCGAGTCTTGCTTCTGCCGTGCCACAGTTTTGGGTGCATACGTCGCCAAGACGTAGGGTAGCGATTCGAGACTTTAGCAAGACTGAACGAAGACTCAGAAGCTGAGCATGGTTCTACCAAGACTGAGGCAAGACTTGAGAACGATCCCGTCGTAGGCGCCGTCGTGGTCACGTGCCTTCGGCATAGCTGGGGGAAAGCGCGGCTGGTCGCGTTGTCACGTGGTCGCTGGGTCATGCGCGGCCGGCGAATCGAACGGCGAAGGTTTCAACTTCATGCAAGAAAGAGGACAGAGGCGGCGGTAAGTAAGGAGTAAGGAGCGCCGAGTAAACGCGGCTTTAGAGACGGCAGCCGGTAGCGCCTGCCTTGCGCTGCGTACATCGAACGCAATCGTCGCCAACAAAGCTAACTTCCGGTTCTGAGAAGGCGCTCCTTAACGCGGCAACGCGAACGAGCTCCGGCGAAACGCCTGCGCGGCTGCTCAGCGGCCGAGCAGCAGCAGCCGGGCAGCAGCAGCCGCGCAGTAGCAGCAGCAGCCGCGAAGCCCGAGCGCTCGTCTTGCGCATGCGCAAGAATGCCGCCGAGCCGCTCTGCGAAATCGCGCTCAGAGAGCGATTCGAGAGGTGAAACGGCGGAGCCAACGCGTGCTCGCTCTGCAGCGTGCTCGGTGCCTACCGTGCTACCGGCTCCGGGCAGGATGCGTAAACCATGCCCCGAAGAGGAGGGCGAGGTGGCCCGCGACCTCTGACCTGGTCCGGTCAGCACGCCGAGCGTATGCTACGCGGGCGGATGGCAGACGCCGCGGCGGCGGTCGCAGCGCGACCGCGAACGAAACAAAGCCGCCGCGCTTGCTTCCGGCGGCGCTCGCGCTGCCTGGCGGCCTCGAGCGGCTCCGCGAGGCCGGGCGAGGCGAGCCATTAGCACCGGGTCCCGAGGTGTGCGCGAGGCGAGCGCGTTTAGAGAGAGTGTCAGCAGCAGCACGCCGGCGGGTAGCAAAAACGGACAGCGCTAAGACCAGCCAAGGTGAAGGCGAAGGTGAAGGACAGCGAAGGCGAGCGAAAAGCTGCGGCAGAGCTCACCTCGCTGGGAGCAGGCTTGGAAGCTAGCTGGTTCTTGAGCATGATGATAATGGACTCGTTCTTCTGAATAGTCAGCGTCATCTGCTGCATCTGCCCGCGAAGGCGCTGAATCTCCTGCTTGAGCTGGAGCTTCTCCTTCTCCATTGACTGCTCGAAGCGGGCCTATCGATAGTCGATAATCGTCAATTGAGCAATCGGCAACCGATAGAGGCAGCCGATCGCTGCGAGGAAGCATGGGAAGCAAATCTGGACATCCGGCTCATCCGGGACATCCGGTAGTGGCCCCTGGCCCGCGTAGCGAGGTGTCCAATGTCAGCGGCTCGTACGACGCGCGGCGTTCAGTCACCGAAGTCGCCCTCTTCGAGCGACGTCGTCGGCAGGAGCGGCTGGACTTCGGCGGCGCTGGTTCGCGTGCATATCGCGTCCTATCTCCGTCGAGCGCTCAAGATTTCATGCACCTAATGAGTGGGGGACGTTGGCCACTGGCCTCGATTTAAACTTTGACCGCGTCGACTCGTTGACCTACTTGTTGGCTCACTGTGTCGGTTGCCCTTCGTGGAGAGCTTCGCTCAATAATCAGTCAAACATCAATCGCTACCTCAAATTTTCTACATCAAATTTCTACAACAAGTTTTCTACATCAAATTTATTCCATCAAACCAAACATCAATCACTATAAGCTTCGTGAGAAAGCTTCCATCTTGTGTACCTAGCTATAGGATTGCGCATGCGTCGGTGAATGCAGGTACTCGCAAAGACGGACTCGAGTGCTCGAGCTTGTTCTGGTCGAGGTTGTGTCGGTTGCACATTTTGGGTGGATCCAACAAGGTCCTACGTAGCTCCGGTTTGCTGTCCAATGCAGCGGCACAATTAGTTTTGAAATCAGTTGACGTGTCATAGGAAGAAATTGAGCATACATCAGTAGAGATCCAGTGCAAGCGCAAAGCTCGAAGAGGGGGGGGCACCGACCACCTGCAGGTGCCCCCTCTATGAGTTAGGGCGTGGGAGAAGAGGCGAAGCCAGGGGTGGCAACAGTCACCCCTGGCCCGGGAGGTGGGAGCCGAGTCTAACAGCCGTCTGCAGGCCTGCACCTCCTGGTCAGCTCCGCCTCCGCCTCGAGGAGTGCCGCTCCTCCTGCGCTCCACAGGTCAAGGCCAAATGATCTTTATTATACCGTGTAGAGATATCTACGTATATCTCAGTATATCAAAGAATGAGTTCGCGATCTTACCCAAAAAGACCAGGAGAATCGGAACAATTTCCCCCTTGCGTAATCTACGAAATCCTCTGGCTTAACATGGCCTGCTACCACACTACCAGCGGACCTCGGTCCTGCTGTGCTGCGAAATACATGCGGTCTACTGAGTTCTAGTTCCGGTCGTACGGCGCTGATGTCGGCTGGGCTCGGGGTGCATGCAGCCATGCATGCATCCCCGAGAAGACGAGTGTGAGTGTCGAAGACTCTCGTTCGTAGAATCCGCTCAGTCTTTGAGGCTTTGAGCAGTTGCAGGCGAAGGTAGCTACTATTACTGCCGCCGATCCCGACCTAATAGCTGTACAACGTCAAGCTCCAGGATAGCCTTTGAAGGCTTGGGTAACTACTTCCTCCTGACGGGCTCTGGCAAATACTTGCTCCGGATTAACGAACGCATCTTCGCGCGTCGGGCATCCGCTGCAGTGCCTTCGTATACCTTCGTAAGCCTTAGGTCTCTTAAACCATGCCACGGAGCGTATGCACCAAAGTGACCGTGAACTTACACAAAACCCTCGATCGCGGACAAAACTCTCAATCGTGGAGGACCGGCGGCGAACGATGCAGACTGCGGTGATCCGCCTGAGGGTCGTCCGCCTCAAGGGAGAAGCTCGGACCGATGGCGCACCATCGTGCGTCGGCCGGTCAGCATTTAGTGGGTCCCTGTGATTCATCCTTCACGTGCTTATGCGTGCTGACACTGTGCATGCTGCCACTAACCACATTTGCATGCTGACCCTGTGCATGTCACCCCTAACTATGTTATTCATTTTGTTTGTTTTTCAAGCATGATTTTACTTACCATTTAATTGCATTTCCCTTTGCAGCAAATGTAAAGCGCCTAGAAAGAGATTAGGTTCTCTGAGGGCGCTTTATCAAGTGCATTATTATTATTATTATAATGTCACAGGGGCGACGGCCACCGGTATAGCTGTGGAAGTCGCCTGAGACCACGAGGTCATCTACAGGGCAACGCGTGAGGGCGTCTAATGGCTAGAAAACCTCGACTAGTGCCAGTATATATATATATATATATATATATATATATATATATATATATATATATATATATATATATATATATATATATATATATATATATATATATATATATATATATATATATGATTCTCTCTAAATCGTAGGATGATGAATGAATAAATCTTAAGACGCACGAAGCCGCACGGCCTGAATAAACTTCACGGAATGGCACGCTGTTACTCACCTGGAAAAGAGTACCTATCCGGGCAAGGGCGTCTGCAAACTGCTGCCGAAATGCTCTCCTGACAACCATAACTCTCTGAAAGACAGCATTGCTGACCATTAAAAAAGTTTTTATGTTGATGGTCTTTTTAGAACAATGGAGAGAGAGAGAGAGAGAGAGAGAGAGAGAGAGAGCGGGCGAGAAATCTCATGCCTCAGCTAAGAGTCAGCGCGATTAACGAAGCTAAAGAGCTAGCGAACTTACCTCTTTGTGCATATCTTCAATTTCTGCCATTTGGTCGCTCACGCGTTTGCACCTGCAAAGGCAAATGCGACGCCACGAGATCATTAGTAAACTGCCAGCGTCACATTTAAGCTTTAAAAATGATGTCTGTATTTACATGTTTCAATGTACTGTATATGTCTTTTCAGTGAAATGATTATACAAAACTCGCCAAAGCTAAATTTACCTTTCATTTAAATATGGGCAGAATGCTAAGCTGGCAGGAGAATGGCGTCATGAGACAATCATAAGTCAGATGATAAAAGAACATTAGAAGTATCAAATGCAGCTCACTTCTTAAGGGGCTAGTCAGGGCGTTGCGGGGTGGACGGGTGCAATTAATTCAAAACAAAATTTACATTCTTAAAAAGACCCAAAGGTTCCAAAAGAGTCTCAAACAGCAAACACGTTTTAAGGCAGTGCTGTTAATTTGTCGTCGCATCCATATAAAAAGTAGCGCCTTTTGACGCCCGGTAATATTTTTCGTATTGATCATATGCTGCATTCAACAGGATTTCCGATACTGTATGAGTCAATGTTTCTTGGGCTGCTTAAATTCGGTGTAAGATGGGTTTACTGTGGTCCTACGCGCCACTGGCACGAGCCGATTCACTTAATGCGAAGCAGGTATTTAGGTCTACAGGAAGAAATCGCTCACAGATCAGAAGGAAGCGGCCACCCACTCACAGATCAAGAGCTCTGTACTGTATTTTGGTGTCATAGTCGGTTTTCACTTTCTCCTTGGCCAGATGAATGTCTCGCTTCATGTCGGAGACATCGAGCAGCAAGGTCTTCAGGACAACTGTCATATCCTTTAGGTCTATAACATCTGACTGCGTTGTCTGACATGCTCGATCCAAAGAGAAAAAACCAACCTTCAGCTCGTCCGCGAGGCTGGGTCTACAAGAAAGTAGGGAACCATGTAAGCATTAAGCCACTTTTGCTTTGCTGTGCTCTACAAAAATATTCGATGCCGCTCAGGATTTAACGTAGCCAATTAAAAGCAACGGTCCTCATAATGATCAGCATACTTTATATATGACGAAAGCGAAACATGTCAATTGGTTAATGATACAATGCACTGAGTCAGCACGTAAAAGCATGCAAAAGACAATGTACACCGACACAGCACATTCTAGGAAGAACAGGTACGTTTTTAAATTTTGCTTAAAGCTTAAATTTCTTGGATCATTGGATGACGTGATGTCAGTCGGGAGTGAGCTAGAGGCTCTGGGAGCATACGCACTTCAGGCACTGTGTCGACAGAATTATAAATTTTTAGAGGCACACCGACTCAATTCTGAAGAATGGGTGACACGATGACTAGCGGGATTTGAAAGTAGTTCGGATAGGCAGGCCGTTGCGAGAGAATTTAGGGATCTAAACTTGAGTGACAGAACATTGAAGTCGATACGCTGCTTGGTGGGAGCCAGTGAAAGTCGGTGAGAAGTGGTGTGATGTGGCAACTGCGACGTTCACGACAGGTAAGCCTAGCTACAGAGTTTTTCACCAACTGTAAGTGCCTTGTTGCTAAGGCTAGAAAGCCTGAAAGCAGTGAGATACAAGTCTAGACCGGATGTCAAAAATTCACGGACTAACTTGGATGGGGTGTACGTGTATAAGCAGGCCAGAATTTCGGGAGTGCTCTTAGCTGAAAGTAGGCAGAATTGACTGCTAAGGTGCTTTGGTCGGCTTGTGAAAGGTCGCTTTGACACGGGACACTGAGATTCCGTGCGTTATCTACAGGAGAAATGCTGCCCGAGTTCATTTTGAGGGCTAGATTTTGAAATTTCCTATTAAGTATGGGTTTGCCCATAACTAAGAAAGTTGGTTTCATCATAATTAAATTTTGGAAATTTGTTGTAGTCCATGTGCGAATGTCGAGAATACATGTAGCTAGAGATTTTTGAGATAGTTTGACGTACTGGAAGGCTGTGAGGGATCAAAAGACATATACGGTAGTGTCAGCCGACGTCTAAAGTAAAGTAAGGCCAAGTGGGGCCAGCTGATCAAACAGACTCATTTATATAGCAGGAGAAGAGCCTCAGAGCGGCTATCACTCTGAGTGCATGAGAAAATAAAGAATTTCTCGCCGAATGACTCGAAACAACTACCACCGCTTAGGCCGCGAAGTGCAAGCACCGGATCTCTCTGGCGGTAAGCCTTTTTATCTTGTCACGCAAGTCAAGTCCGCGGCGGCGGGGGGGGACGGGGGCGGCGAGCTTCTGGATTACGTATAAACTCCTAGTTTTACTCTAAAAGTTATCAATAAACTGACTGTTTTTGCTGCCTTAACGTTTTCGGCTAGAACCGGCAGAAGAGAACTCCATCCAATCCGTCGGCTTCCACTCCAACAATAATAAACAGATTTTGAGATTTTGCCGCGACAGCGTAGCGAGCCTACGCCAAGAGGTCCCGATGCTGCAGAGCATGCTATTCATGTTTCAGTATACAACATAATTTACTGGCGTAGAATATTCGTGGGGCTGACGTCTGAATGCTTGCCGCATTCTTTCTTATCTGTGGGATTCCTTACCTGTGCATGCCCTAAGTTTTACTTCGGTACGGGCATCCCATGAGCACACAGCGACTCCTTTAGCCTGAGCATTACCTGAAAAGCTCGTCGTCAAAGTACTCGGACAATCCGATCCTCGCAAGCTCGGCGCCGCTGCGAGTCGACGGAGCTCGGAGCAGAGCCATGTCCGCCATGGTTGTTGTTAGAAACCGAACGCGGCCGGAAGAAGAGCGGTCCACGAAGCTGAGGTGAAGGTCGTCACAGCAGCCGCAACCGGACCGGGCGGCCGTCGAAGGTGCGCGGCTTTGCTCGACCGCGCGACTGCGGCAAGGTTCTCGCCGTCTGCCTATATAGCGATGGTCGGTACGCCGGGCAGTAGATTTCTTCCTCGTGCAAAATCCGCCATTTGGTTGCATCAAGTGCCAGTGCGCGGAGGCGACGTGCCGCCCCCCCCCCCCCCCCCCCCGCCCCGCCCCTCGCGATCCGAGGGCCTGTAACTGCACGAGGAAGCGCCTAGCGAAGGGCAGAGATAGCGAAGCGAGCCCCTACATATGAGAGAGCTCATTAGCTTGAGCGGAGACGAGAAAGCGCCGCGCCACGCCGCCTAGCGGGCGGCCAGAAGCCGCCAATGGGCATCTCCGGCTCGGTGACGTCGGTCGACGTCGCCTCGGCGCTTCGGATTGGGTCGCCGCTACAGGACGGAGCGCCACCTTTCCGACCGTCGGTTCGTGTTCGTTGAGCGAGAACCGCTTCGAGGGAGGAGCTCGTAGAAGTGGCGGATGCTCGTGCTACGAACAGGAGAGCTCCGCCTCACGAACAGGAGAGCTCCGCCTCACGAGCCAGACCGTAGCGCCGCCGGAAGGCTCTGCGCAAGCCGCTTGACGCTTGCAGCGGCCTAGCGAGCTCGCGTCGTGCGCATGCATTTTTTGCTCTGTTGTCATTTTGGCACAGCGTCTTGAGGACGATATTGACCGTGTTCAGAGAAACTGCAGGATTCAACGACGAACTTCAAAGACGCTTGCAGTGACCTACGCTCTCTTGAGATTGAGTCGTCAAGACTTGGAGGAGACCTGTGCCAATGATCACTACTAGATACCAAAAGGAGATGTGACTCGTGTGCGCCTCCGTCCAAGGCCGCACGCGCTGTAGGGATCGCGGGAGCCTCGGCCTCAGCTTGGATTCCGCTCGCCAGTCGCATCCAGTATGCGCGGCTTAGACCCGCCGCTGACTGCTACGCTGCATTTGCACTCCCATCCGTCCATTTTAGTTCAGCCTGCTGCGAGAGACCGCTGACCCATGTTCCTTCAGCGTCGTCCGATGGAGGCTCCTCCTGTGGCAACTTGGAGCGCCGGAGGTTTTCTCCAAAGAGGTTTAGGGATTTTCTCTCTTTTTTTGTTGTTGTCGAGGTATAGGGGTTTTCTCTATTTATTTCTCTCCTTAGGCTCGGAGTCAGTACGTTCCTTAGCAAATTGATCGGTGGCTCCCCGCGAGATGCTTCTCTTGGTTTCGATCGCCGGTCGTAAGATTTATGTTCGGGTCGAAATTTGCTCGCTCACTCCGCCCGCCGATGCGAACCTTCGCCAACCATTTCGCCACCTTTGCAGCACCGGCTGGATACTCGCTCTCCAAGTCCTCAAGTCTTCGGAGTTGATCGTTTCGTTGTCGTCTGATGTCGCTTTTCTCACACCCCCCCCGGAGAATTTTCTCCACTCCTCTCGACGCCGGCAGCATCCGTTATTCAGCCGCCCGTTACGGAGAGTGCACTGAGCAACAAGGCATCTCGTACGGAGCTGCCACGCCTCTCTGGCCGTGCAGCCGCTTGGGTTAATTGACTCGTCTGGACGTCAGCGGACGTCAACCTGCTAGAGGACCGCCAGAGGAATGAGTAGGTCTGGGGAGGAGATCGCGCCTGCGCGGGCGTGGTCAAAACGTGGAGCAGGCGAAAGCTCGAGGCTTGCGTGCTCCCGAAGGTTCGATCGCTCTCGTTCTCACGCCGGACTCCGACGACCTCGAGTGGGGCCTCAGCGGCAGACGCAGCGGCTGTGGCGGCAACGGCGAGCCCAGCGTCGGCGGAAGTGACGTCATCGTGACGGGTATGCTCGTTCTCGAGTCGTCAGTGCGCCCGCCTCCTGGCTCCCGGCTGGTGAAGCGGGCTCGGCGGCGTCTATTGTTTGAGGGGGACAATGACAAATCGCTCGTCCCTCCCCCTCCGCGTCCTGCCCCGACGGTCGGCCGTGCGGAGCTCTCGGCTAGATGAGGGAATTAGCCGCGTCCGTCCGCGAGAGGCCCGCAACTGTCGTCGTCGGTGTGATGTGGCAGCAGCGGACGTCCGTCGCGGTCGCGTAGGTTCGCGGTGCTGGCTTGGCTCCGGTGGCCTCGAGTGAAGCTCGCGAGCCATGGCTCGTGCGTACAATTGTCGCTACGTGGCCGCCTTGATAGCAATAGCGCTGCTGTCGCTCAAGATCCTGTTCTTCATCTTGAGCGACGACGCAGCGGATTTGGTGGCGGTCGCCGAAGACGTCGATCGCCACCGCATGGAGCGTCGAGATGCACGCAAGGCGGGCAAGGCCGCCAGAGCAGCCGGCGGCGATCGGTGGGCTGCTGAGGGGGCGAACGCGTCCTGGGCGGCGGCAGCTGACCAGGTCGTGCCGGTCCGGAGGATTGCAGTCGGGGACAAGCTGCCCCATCGGTTCTGGCTCGGCGGCGCCCTGTTCGGACCGGGCGGCGTCGAGGAGCGACTCAACCTGTCCGTGCAGTCGTCGCTCGTGCACTCGTTCTCGCCCATGGCCGAGAGCGTCTTTCGCGAGGCCATGGTCGACCCGCTGAAAGCCGAGCAGCGCATCTACGCCAATAGCCCGGCGATAATCTGGAAGGACGGGCAGCTGATTGTCGTCATGCGAATATGGCTGGAGAAGGAGAAGTACGACCTGGCGAAGTACCGCGTGGCGAACGTGTTCTCGGACAACTACTTCATAGCGCAGACGTTCGACCGACAGCTTCGGCCGACCAGGCCCGGGCACGTGATGGGCATACCGACCCGTGTGCACGCCGAGGTCGGCGACGGCCCGATCGAGCCGCGAATCTTCGAAGTGGGCGGACGCCTGTACGTCACTTTCAACACGGCCGTTATGGTGTCCCATCGGACGATGGTGGACTCGACGTTCATATGGGATTACGAGCTGCAGCGCTGCATCGTCCCCAACGTCACGGGCGGGCAGCCCATGACGAAGAACTCGGAGAAGCACGAGCTGCCGCGAGACAAACACTGGTCGGCCTTCACCGACAACGAGCGGCTCCACTTCGTCTACAACCTCGATCCCCTTCGCGTGCTCCGGTGCGAGATGCCGTCGGCTCGCTGTGAGTTCGTCCACTTCGAGGGTCCTGGCGACTATCAGTTCAAGCAGGCCAAGGACACGCTCAGGGGCGGCACACCGTTCGTGCTGTATCGCTATCCGTACTACCTGTCGATTGCCCACGGCACCATGTTCATGAACTGCACGTTCGGCTGCGACTGGCGCCGCTTCTACACGGCAAACTTGGTCGTGATGTCGGTCCGGCCGGTGCAGCGCATCGTCTACGTGAGCGGAGACATCGCATTCCACCCGAAGCTCGCCTCGTCGATACCCATCGTCCGCTTCAAGTACATTCGCTACCCGTTCCTCTTCCCGGTCAGCCTCGTTCTTGAAGACGCCGACACGCTGGCGATTGGCGGGCACGTGAGCGACTACTGTAGCATCGTGCTGCGGCTGCGTGGCATCAAGAGGCTCATGCAGATCATCCAGCAGCGAAAGTCGGATTCCGCTGCCGGACCGCCGGTTGGTGCTCTGCACGCGTTCGTCAAGCAGGCAGCCTCGGAGAGCTCGGGCTTTTCGTTTCACTGGGCTTGAACCTTGACTCGGGATCGAAGCCTGCTGCCATGCTGCTCGCGGGAGCACGCCACCACCTGTCTCCTGTCGGATCGTTTGCTTGGTAAGAAGCTTTGACAGTATGTGCCAGTGGCTATGCCTGCCATGTGAAGCTCGCAATTTGAATTCGGCTTCATACAAAATAGACGGCCAGCAGGAAGGAGTCGACCAGCTGTACGGAAATGAACTGGATATAGGCAGACAATGTCCATCGGCTCTGCTGGGGTCTGTAGGGGGGGGGGGGTGGTGTTTCTTAGGATTGTCGCGAAAGAGGCATGCTCACGACGGATGACAGAGGTTCTACTGATACCTGCTGCTTGCTACTGATACTGGCGACCTGGCCTTGCTTAATTAAGTTTCTGCAGCGAGGTCTCTGCTCAGGAGAGGTCTGTCATATTGAGACACAGTTTTGACAGTCGAAGTACTAACTACTTCCGATGCACGGGACTCGCTTGGAGGACTTCTGGTATGCTTTATCGGTAGGTCACGGTCGATTAATGCGAGGAACTGAAGGCTCGGTCTGTGATCACGAGTAGCCTGTTTAGATGGCTGTGATTAATTGGCGGCTCATGCAAGCGACAATGGCCTGGCTGGTGCTGGGGGCGCTTTGGGCAGAGACTCAATATAACCTTGATATTAAAAAATCAGTACGCATGCCTGCATTTTCGCGCTTAGTCCTGCTTTAATGCAGGTCCCATGAGCGTTTGCTAGTCGAACAACAGCTGGCAAGACCTGCCTTAATCGGAGATGGTGCATGTAGTCATGAATGTTCTGAAACTATGAGCTGTATGTATATGGAAAACAGTTTACTTAGAGAAGAGAAACAACAGGCTCTCTTAATTTTCCTTTGATTGGCCACTTCTGGAAAGGTCAAGGAATGGCTGTTGTCACTGGTTTAATCCTGGCTACACATGTGCTGGGGGAGTGTCTTCCAACTCTGTACCAGAAGTGGAGTTGTACAGTTATATCTTGACAAAACTCTGTCTTAGTAAAAAGCAACTGCATCTCAACAGGTAGCCACAGAGATAGCGGTTTGATTACCCACCAAATCTACGAAATTCAGGCGTCGTCGCCATCACTAGCAAATGTAAAGCGCCTAGAGAGAGATTAAGTTCTCTGAGGGCGCTTTATCAAGTGAATTATTATTATTATTATTGTTATTAGTAAAACTGCAACGGCTCGTTTTTGAGTAGGGCACCTAAACTGAGGGTCTTGCTGCCTCCTTCTCCCCGGGTCAAGTTCATGGCATGGCTTCTCTGCACCGAGCTGAGCTTAAGCAGCAGTGCCAGTTAACTGTAGCTGCTGCTGCTGGGACAATATAAGCATGTTTCCACGCTGCATTTGCTCTGCAGGTCCTTCATCAAAGAGTCAATTTCCACGATTTTCAAGCAACGGTTGCTGACTTGATTACTAATACACAGCTCACTGGGCTGGACACGTCTCTGATGCTCTGCTACGTTCCAAGGGCCCCTGTCAGCTACGATATCTAATTCGCGTTGTTTTGCAAGACTGAGTGGCCACCCACGACTGAAAGGGCCGAACACCGACCAGGCTCGTAGCCCGTTGCAGTGAGAGCCGAGGGACTGCTGCATAGTTTCAGCTTATTTAGCGGGTTTACTAGTAGAACTTCTACCTTTGTTCATCGCTCAAGCAAGCGATTCAGTCAGTGTCAGCATTTGTAAAAGTCAGCATTTATCTTGACATGCCATCTCTCGTTCTCTTTGTCTGGCACACGAAGCCCGTTGCTGAAAGGCACAGTCACATCCTACCGAAGATCAGCCAGCATCGGCGATCTTCGGTAGGATGTTATGTTGTTGCAGTTACAGCATCTAAGTAAAATGCCCCAGGTTCCACAGTTGGCTTTTTTCTCTGCAGCCTGTAAGCTGGTTTGCACTCAACAGACCTCAAGGTCAAAGTGCGAACAGGCGTCGGTGACCTCTGGCCCTGACTTCATGATATAAAGTTGCAGGCTGTAGGCACAGGTCCCAATTTTCTCTCGATAAGCAGTCGGCTACAGACAATCTTATGATAATATGCTAATTGGGCCAACCAAAATCGCAGGGAATATCTCGAGCGTCGTCGTTTGCTGTCAAGCACTCGTGGCCAGTAACAAGCGACAAGTTACCAGCAGAACTGGCCTCACTAGCACAACTAAATCTCGAGTTACGCCGAGTGGGTTATTTGCTCTTAACTCAAGTCTGCCTACTTTCAGCCACATCATATTGCAAAAATCTAGGCTTCCTTAGATAAGGATACCACAGCCCAGCTGGTCCATTCATTCGTGACATCTCGTCTAGAGTTCTGTAGCTCCGTACTTGCAGCCTCTCCCTGCCTCTGCAGCTTAGAGGCTTACAGTTGGTTCTAAGCTACCCAGCTAGGCTGTCTGTGGCGAGCGTCACAACGGCCACATCATACCACTTCTTGCTAATCTGAATTCTCTACCGACCAAGCAGAACATATCCTTTAGTGACATTCATTCGCTTGCCTTGGCCCACCCATCTCAAATACTTCCGAAATCAATCGCTTTTCCATCTTCTGATTCTGGTCATTTGGTTGTGCCTGTGACGAAACTTCAGATCCCTTGGGAAATGCGCTCTCAGTTCCTTTATGCTCCCAAAGCCTGGAACTCACGAGCAAGTGACATCACGTCATCTGATTTGACGACATCTAAAAGGAATCTAAAAACGCACATACTCCTCACAGCAGTTGTTCCTCTCGAGTGAAGTATCCATTGTGTGCTTTCGAAAGCTGAAATTGTTCATTCTAGCTAACCAATTGACTTGCTTCTTCTTCAGCATGCCTAGAGAGAGATTTAGTTCTCTTAGAGTGCTTTATCACCATTTCACACTGCAAAGTCTGCGGAGGCAGGCCGACGCTGCTGCTGCAGCCGCGTCTGCTTGCTGCAGCTCCTAGAACGAGGCGCGAGGTAATCGTCTCCTGCTGTTACCTCACGGGGGAGGAGGCGTGCACAAGCTAACGAGCCACGCGAGAACCACGAGAGCTTGGATATGAAAACGAGTGACCAGTAAGCAGCCGCCCATTGAATTGAATTGAATTGAAGCGCTGCAAGCCGAGCGCCAGCCAGCGGTTGTGCAGAAGTGCCCGGCAGGCGCGCGGGTCCGGCATGAGACCGACGCGAGCGTTGCCATGCCGACACACAGCAGCAGCACAGGAAGCAAAGTTTTCATGAAAAGGCGCCAACAAATGCATCTGTGGCGCCACCACTGTCGCCGTCTTGCCACCGCTGCTGCCGCGATGGCTGGCTAGCACAGCTGGTGGTATGACCGACTGCGGCCGGCGCTGCCCAGACGACGATGCGACGAGACCACACGCCACGGGGCTGCTAACTGAAAGAGAGAGAGAGAGAGAGAGAGAGAGAGAGAGAGAGAGAGAGAGAGAGAGAGAGAGAGAGAGAGAGAGAGAGAGAGAGGTAGAGAGTGCAAGAGAGAGAGAGAGAGAGAGCAAGAGAGAGAGCAAGAGAGAGAGAGAGCAAGAGAGAGAGAGAGAGAGAGAGAGAGAGAGAGAGAGAGAGAGAGAGAGAGAGAGAGAGAGAGAAGAGAGAGCCCAGCTTTCCGAAGCCATCCGGCGGCACATCCCCTGGCCTGACACTCTGCAAGCCCTGCCACTGCCGCAAGGAATGATGACCGGTTCCTCGTGCCGACCGAGGCCGAGTGCCGGCTAGCGTCCGCCGCCTGGCGGAATGTTGCCGGTGCCGTGCCGAGCCGGCAGATCGACGTCGAGAAATCTGGCCAGTCGCTCCAGATACTGACTGTACAGCTCGACGTCGTTGTGTCGCGCGCCCTCGACCCACAGCGGCTCGACCGTGACCGGGCACTTGTCGTACATTTCGAGGCCGTGCGAGAAGTCGACCACCTCGTCCTCGGTGCCGTGGATCACGAGCACTGGCGCGCTGATCTTGTGCACTTTGTCGATGCTGCGAGCGACGAAGGGCGGCCGGAAATTGCCTGGCGCCGGGTTAGAGCTGCCTGCGCGGAGGGCCCACGCCCGAGTTGGCACGGTCATCAGCAGCAGCTGCCGTCACTCAAGAACTAGCGGGGCGGGCCCGAAGTTCGGCCACAGAGGGAGGCAGCAGCTGCTGAGGTGGGAGTGGTCGAGCGCGGCGGGCGAGGCACGGCAGCTAGGCGACTTACGAAGCGACTCTGCTGCTGCTGCTGCGGGATTCGCGTCGCCAGCGCCGCGGCGTCGCAGCTCCGACGGCTCTCATCCGCAGGCGACGCTTTGGCGGCAGACGCGGCTCGCCGGTCTCACCTGACGAACGAGTCGAAGCAGTAGGTTCGCCTCGTGTCCGGGCAGGCCACCCGGATGCCCGACATGAGCGGCGAGTGCAGGACGACGCCGGCGACCTCGTAGCGCGACGCCAGGTCGACCGTGGGCACGGTGCCGATGCTCTGGCCGTACAGCACGATGCTCTCGGGGTTGAGGCCGTAGCGCGTGCGCAGCGCGGCGAAAGCGCAGTCGATGTCGTGGTACAGGTTCGACTCGGACGGGCGGCCCTCGCTGACGCCGTAGCCCGAGTAGTCGTAGCTGAAGATGTCGCACTTGAGGCGCGTGCCGAGCCCGATCAGGAAGCTCGACATCTGTCCCAGGTCGACGGCGTTGCCGTGGCTGAAGAGGAGCGTGTAGCGCGCGGCGACATTGCAGCGCACGAACAGCACGCTCAGCCGGTTGCCGGCCTTCGTCCTCGCCTTGAACACCTCGCAGCAGTCCAGCTCCTTCTGGCTGTACTGGAACTCGGCCTTGTCGCTCAGGTGCAGGCGATACTTGCTGCCCGTGTCGTCAACCGTCACCGAATAGGTCGGCTCGGGCGGCAGAAACGCGAGCTTGGCCGCGATCTTTCCGGGACACGGCGGGCAGCAGAACAGCGAGCACACGTCCTTGCACGTGAGGGCGCTCATTACTACTATTGACGCCCTCAGCTCTCGCTGGCTGCTGCTCACCGCCGGCCGCCGAACTGCGAAATCCGGGCGACAGCAGAGGCTAGCTGGCGCCCCGAGAGCGGCGGCGGCGGCGGTGGAGAAAGCTCCGGCAGACGAACTCGCGGCAGCAGCGGCGGCGGACAAAGCTCCGGCAGACGAACTCGAACGCGCTCGCTGTGCGATGTCGCGCTCGCTGTGCCTCGGAGTCTGCGCTCGCTGTGCCTCGGAGTCTGCGCTAGCTGCGGCGGATCGTGTAAAATTTCCACCAGTAAAAATTCGCTTCGTACAGACCGTAGCGGTTTTACAGTACAGCTGCCTGGCGGCAGAGCGCGCGCGAAAGTTTGCCAGAGAGCGATATGGCGAGCCCATATCTTTTCGTTTCTTCGTCTCGGCACGGCGCACGCTTCCGCCGATGAGCTGCCAGAAAGGCAACGCGAAAAAGTCGGGGCCGCCCAAGCACGCGAATCGCACCGCCTTCAAGAATAGCCTCCACGACACGAGCAAAACAACCAAGGTGCTAAATTCTCTTGTCGTCGGTGGAGTATGCCGTCGGTGCAAGGATATTATTGAGTGGAAAATCAAGTTCAAGAAGTACAAGATTCAGGGCCAGGCGGGCAAATGGTAAGAGCCTTTGTCATTCTAGTTAAACGCCGAGTTCCGCAGAGGATCCGCTTAGAGATTCGCCATGTTCCGCTTGCTGCGATGTCTCTGCGCGTGTTGTCAGCGAGAGAGGTTTCGTTTGAGCAACCGCGAGCCTCTTGCCTTCCGTATCCGGGCCTTGCGCCTCAGCGAGAACGCGACCGTAAGTTGTCTCTCCTCGAGTGCTATTAGGCACCCATTAGCTGATCTTTGCTTTCTGGCTCGGTTTGCGCAAGTCGCGATATGCTTCGACGGCTAGTCGCCTTAGATTGTCACGCAAGGCTTTCTGGGTCGATATGGCGTTAGTCGCTCGGCGAGAGGCGTCTGGGTGCAGTTTTTATCTATAGACTGCGGAGCGGCCTTTGAATAACCTGGAATCTCCTGGACGTATGTAACAGGCGCTTTCTTTAGCGCGACGAAATGCCCTAAACGGGTTTGCTTGTAAGAAACTTAGCAGCAAATGTAAAGTGCCCAGAAAGAGATAGAGTTCTCTGAGTGCACTATATCAAGTGTGTTATTATTATATTATTATTAACCTGTGCAGTTTAGAAGTTCAACGAGTTTAGGAGGTGCTATCGTGCCGTCCACAGCGTTCTCACCGAGTGACTTTTGGTTTACAGCTAAGGCGGTTGCTTTTCACGACCTCGGTCCCGATGTCGAGGGTTCGAATCTTGCGGTGGGCGATCCCTTATCGCCGCTTCAAACGGTGGTGATAGCCTTAAAGGCTCTTCTGTCGCTGTACAAAAGAGGCTGTTAAATCAGCTAGTACTTAAATTTAGTTTTAATTTACAGCTGCTTTTGATGAACTGGGTTTTCTGGCGTTAGTCACGGATGTCTGAGTGGCATAGTGTATGGCCCATGTTGCCTCTCGGTGAGTGAACCACTTGCATCTGTAATCCCCTAACCATGTTATTCATGTTGTTTGTTTATCAAGCACGATATTACTCACCATTCAATTGCATTTCCCCTTGCAGCAAATGTAAAGTGCGTAGAAAGAGATCGAGTTCTCTGAGGGGCACTTTATCAAGTGCATTATTATTATTGTCGCTTGCTGTTCCTTCATTGAGACTTGACAGTTTCTTGCTGTCGTCATCTCGTGTTTTGTTTATAAGAACTAGCTCATCCAGCCGGTTTGTCTTGTTTACTTGGCTTTACACTGTCCACTCAAGTCACAGCGTGCCCGTAGCACACTCTCGTGCGCTACGCTAACTCGCTTGTGTGTTCGCAACTTGGTTTAACCTAGCCATTGGCTGCCAACCGATGCGTGCTTGTCGTGAGTCGGTTGGTGGATGTACTGGCCCCCAACCTTATGTAACGCTATCCCACGTTGAGAAAAATGCTAAGCTTTTATGCTGAATATAGTTATGTTGATTGGAGTCCATGCTTTCTGGCACGCACGTCTATTGTTTATAGATCCTGTAGCCATCCCGGAGCCGTCTTGCGAGGTTTTGCATTTGCCTCCACTGCGAGGCGGCGCCTGGGTTCGGCCTACAAGGTCCGCAAGGCACATGGCACGTGCCATGCTTATTTATGCTCGTCTGTGCTCCTCAAAAGATGCTTGCTAGAATTACCAAGGAGAAGCATTTTCGTTGATAGCCTATTGAGGCAGGCTATTAGCCTACCTCGACAATTAGTGAGCCGTCCTTTCTGATGCTGGCCTTAGAAGTTATGAAATGCACCAAATAGAGATGAACCATTTTGTAATGAGTCATACGTTCTGCTCTTTTGCAACTGCTGCATATACTTAGGTGTACTTTGATCACCACTAAATCAAAAGGTCTGTTGACCTATGGCTGTTGTGCACTCGTTGCTGTAAGAAAAGCACAGCGGGATTGTCTTTATCAAACCCTATCGGCCCATTAGTAGCAGCAGCACTGGTGCTGCTGCTGTCATGCCGTGCACCCAGCATTAGGTGTAGCATGGCAATTTGAATTGGAGGCAGCTGATACTTATTCCAACTTCAGCTGCTAAATCAGTAGCTCGTTTAGTTCGAGGTTGCACAAATACATCTGTGCTTTGATCTCATCCTCCCTCCTAGCACCTCACATTCTCTTAGCCACCTAGAAGTTTGCATTGCCGATGTTTGCTCTTGGATGGCAGCAAACTTTTCTCAGATTTGATGATGTAGCAGGACCAACTTATGGCCAAGCCTTGTGTCACTCCAATGACTCCAATTAATCCTCAAAATTGGCCGGGCACCGCATTTCTTCTTGCCGCTGCCTGGGTCTGGCCTCGGGTCTGGCCCATGCCGCTGCCTGGTATCTAGATGCCCCTTTTCTAAAAGGATCTGTAGATGCCCACACCAGCTCCACATTCAAGTCTGCCTACTTTTAGCTGCATTATGCTGAAAAAATTTGAGGCATGCTTGTATATGAAGTACCACAGCCAAGGCTAGTCCATGCATTAACGATGTACCATCTACATTTCCATAACTCCCGGCTCACAGGTTTTCCTGCCTATGCATCAAGGTATTTACAGCTAGTGCAGTACTCGGCATCTAGGCTTGTCTGTAATGTACATTGCAGCAGCTGCCACGTTGCACCCCCTTTCACCCACCTGTGCTGGCCCCCACATCAAGCTGTTTATCAACTCCATGGGATTTGAACTAAGCATTCCATAGAAACTGCTCGGAGTTTAGCATAGAAGTATGGAAGGTCAGCTTAATCAGTATAGGGCCTCTGCTGGTTCTCCTTGATCTATCAGCAGCATTTGACACTAGTGATTGATAGATCCTGCTGGAACGTCTCTACGCATGCCTAGGGATCACGAGTGCAGTGTTAAACTGGGTTATGTCCTATCGTAGTGAGAGATGTCAAGAATGTAGAGGTAAATGGCTGTTGGTTAATATGGGAGCCCTTAAAGTAAGTGGTACCTCATGATTCAATCTTAATTCAATCTCTTTTCACTATCTCAGCTGTTTCTCTGGCCGATATCATCAGCAAACACAGTACTGGCTCTCTGGATTCCTACGACGATGACACGTACTTCTACCGATCCTTCGACCATTCTAAGCTTTGCTACTCATCTACTTTGCGACTCACCTTATTCTCTTCTCTCGCCTGCATCGACGACATTCGCCTAAGGATGGCTACTACATTTTAAAGCTTAACCATGGAATAGTCATGGGCTAACATTGTGTCACTCGTAAGTTAAAAGATCTCACTCCTAAGAAGACTGGTTCACCTAGCATCACTTCCGTCTGTCTTCACTGTCTGCATATATTATTTCAAAACTACTTGAAGCCATTAGATGATCACATTTCCTCCATTGTCAAGCTTGCCTACTTTCAGATAGGTAACGAAAGGCCAAAATCTGGATCTGCTGAGATAAGAGTTTAACAGCAAAACTAGTTAACACGTTTGTGAGATTGCTCTTCTACTGCAATTTCCTTTATTACAGACTCCTGGCCAGTGCTAGTAATCGGATACTAACCCTTGTATATTAATTTTCTTGCAGGGAGTTGTAGAATGCTTACGATAGAGAATTAGTTCTATACAGGGTGCTATACAGACAATCTGTTGTTATTGTCTTTATCGTTATGATTATGTTTTGTCATTCACTTTTAGTTTCCTTAATTCATTTGTACCAGAGTGCCTAGTGGAAAGACTTCCTCAAGCGTCACACGATACCACGTGCTCTATTTTATCAAGTCTTTTAGCTTTGACTGAAACCAACCTTGAACCCTTAGGAGTACTTCCTGTGGGTTGCCATTCACCCAAAGCATGCAACTGTCTATCAATAGACATTGCGACACCTCCTGACTTACACTAAAACCACACCTGTTCTTCTCAGCATGTGCTCCGACCGTGTCAATCGTCCTTCATGTTGCTAAGGGGGCTGAAATTGTGCATGTTGTAATCGCAAATCAGTTAAAGTACATTTTTAAGCCGTATACAATGCTTAGATAGAGGCTTACTTCTCCCAGGGTGCTATGCACGTGTATTAATATTAATAATATTATCGATTCTGTTTGTAATACTGATTATTTATACCTTCGTTCAATTTGTGCATGTTTGGCTTTGGTGTGCTGTTGGAACGTCGTGACTCCATTCTTATTTGAGTAGTGATAGTAAAGATAGCTATGCCTGTTTTTTCATGACTGCAGTGTCAAATGTGACCAGAGAACGGTGAAGAAGTCGTACTGCATAGTGTGCGAAAGCTGTGCCACCAGTCTCAGCATATGTCAGAAGTGTGCCAAAAAGTCGGACGACCTCTGTAGCGGGTAGGTGCTGCCGCCGGGCCATTGCTGCTATTCTGCGGGCCGCCTGAGGCAGCCCTGGCGAGCAATGGCGCTAGGGTCTGGCTTGCAAGGTCACGGCGAGGTTACGATCTGGCCGGCGACTGCTCTGTCTCTCTGTCTCTGTCTGTCTGTCTGTCTCTCTTTTACGTTTTTCTCACCCCCTGCCACTGCTTCTAGGGAAAACAGATTTTGGTTCTTCGGCAAGTTTCAGCAAGATTTTCTCTATTTGCATTTTCAGAGATGATGATGGCCAACCTGATGCCATCGTGGCAGCCACCGAGCCGGAAGCAGCGACCGACATCACAAACGAACTAGGTAAGTGATCGCCCATCTTAGCACTGAGAACAATTTGTCGCCAATTTTTCTGAGATACGTGCGTACTTGTGTTAGTGAAGCGATTGATAGAGTAGGCATGTAATTCCATCTTTTACCGCCTCCCACCCTATATCAAGAACCAAGTGATGGCTACAGTGGAGCTTTCTCTGGCCAAACAGCCAAACATTTTGGCTGTTTGGTTCGCAATTGCTATCCGATCGCTATCCTTCTGTCAGCCAATGAAGAAAAAGTGAGAAGCAATGCAGAAGTAGGAGCAGGCCTGACAGGAAGTGGCAGCAAAGTAGCAGCAGCTGCTGCAAAGTGCATGGAAAAGGAAAAGATTTGGTAGCAGGAGAGGAGAGGCGTGTTGCTTAAGAAATATGGATGCAAGTCCTAAGACCAGTTCAGCGAGATCATCTATTTTCAACCCACCTAAAGCGGAATCTGTCTGCACCTAACTAACTTATTGTGCTGAGCGAACGAGGAGGCACATGAGATACACTGCAACGGTTCGCATATTTCGCAAGAGCCGCTCCGGGCCACATAGGTCAGATTGAGTGTCCAGCGCCCGTGTGTTTGGCCCGCGAGCGGGGGGGGGGGGGGGGCGCGGCCTATTTAGCAAAGGGGACAAACTGGCGGCCGAAGTCCTCGAAGTTTGAAACCAGTCTGGTGGCCATATGTAGAGGCCCAGATGGCACTCTTAGCAGCACCACTGCTAAAAGAGAGCTATCGTAATCGAACCTAGAGAGAACCAGGGAGCTGGTGGGATCATTAGCTAACCATTGTTAGTAAAAAAAAAAAAAAACAGTACCCCCCCAATCTGGGGTACCATTCAATGTGATCGCCCTAATACATTTCCCTAAAAAGAAAGAGAGAGGAAGAAAAAGATCTGGCGGTGGTCATCAAAAATTGAAAAAATCAAAAATTGAAAAAATCAAAAATCATCAAAAATTGAAGCCGTGCTCTTTGCAAGCGCTAGATCGAAGTCTTGCTCTGCTTCTCCGCCAATTAGAAAGACGCCACGTTCCTGATTCCGGCCGAATCCCGTTTCCTACGTGAACAGTTGTGTTTAGTCGTATTTCCATTGAACTGAGTTGGACACCGTCTAGGACGTAATTTGTACAAGTTGAGCATTCAAAAGGTAAATCAGGCTTGCACATAAGTGGTACCCAATGCTTGTGGGTTAGAGTCGACTGCGAAAGAGGTGCTGGAGAGCAGAATGGGAGAATAACCAAGAATAGCTCCCCTCTCCCCCGAGTAGGAGCCCATGAAGTTATCACGGGCCTCATATTAGTAGCTGAGATCCGACCTTTGCACCAGGTGGACTGCACTCGGCCTTACTGGGATGATTCGAACTGCCCACCCCTCGATCCATGTGCGGTTCTAACTCGATCACATTGGGTCTTACCTCGAGCACCAGCCCGTTCACTAGCACTTGCTGTGGTGAAGCTTTCTCGTACCTGCTATGTTTCAGTGGGCGCCTACTTCTTATCGTGGTGCTTGCAATTCAGTCAGTTGCTAGATAGGTATGTGCGCTTGTTGGGCCAGACAAGTCACAAAGGAGAGAGGGGGCAGAGAGGCTGGGAAACTCGATGCGAGATAAATTGAGATAACAATAGTAATGATAATATTAATAAAGACATATGTGTAGCACGCTAGAGGGCTACATCTCTATGTAGGCATTTAATGCATGCTGCAAAGAAAGCATGCCTATGGTTAGTAATAACATACACAGTGTCAGCACACATACTCAGACAAAGGACAATTCAGACTGACCTACAGGGTAGGTTTTTAGCTTCGGGTTTTAAATGTCGTCAAGTCGGATGGTCGTGACGTCTTCGGGGAGTGAGTTCCAGGCTTTGGGAGCATGTGCTAACTAAAGGCATGGCTAACGACTTAGAAGAAGAGAGGGTGGTACGATGCCCAGCCTGACGGGGAAGTAGTTACGATAGCTAGGCTGCAGCAAGAGAATCAAGGAACCTGATAGTGAGTTACAAAGCCTTGAATTCGATGCGATGCTTGATGGAGAGCCAGTGCTGGTCGGTGAGAAGTGGTGTACTATTGCGATCGTGACGTTCATGACAGACAAACCTAGCTGCAGGGTTTTGCACATGCCTTATGATACCAATTGTAAGCTTCTTATTTAACACCCCGGAATACCTGAGAGTAGTGACTTATACAAATCGAAAGAGTATGTCACAAATGCATGGACCAACTGGGATGTACTTTGTCCCTGTCTCGGCATGCTCGAATTCTTTGCTGTTTTATGTAGCTGAAAGTAGGCAGGCGTGACTGTAGAGCTGATGTGGTTGTCTAGTGACTAGTCACTTTAGAAAAGGACAACTAGATTTCATGGAGACACAGGCACAGGAGATGTGCTGGCTGAGCCTCTTTTGGGGGCATAGGTTTTCCAATTTCTGAGGAATTTTAGGTTGGTTCGTAACTACTAAGTTTGTTTTTATCGTCTTTAAATTGATGAAGTTTGCTGCCATCCAGGTATGAATGTCAGCAGTACATGCAGCAAGAGAGGTGAGAGACTTTGATATTCTGGAGGGCTGGGAGGGATCAAAGCGTAGGAACGGTACAGCTATGTGTCATCTTCATATAAATCAAAGCCTAGATTGTTCATGGCAATCGCGTCGGCAAGAGGGTGGCTACACATCGTGAAAAGAAGCAGAGCTCTGTCCTTTAGAGGTTCCTCGGATGGCTGTTGCTCGTTGACACCAATGCTCTGGAGTCTCCTACTTAGATAGAACCTGAACTATTGCAGTGTGCTGTCAGGGATGCCCAGGCTAGATGGTATGCAAGGACCCGGTAATCATTTGTATCAAACGCTGCCGAAGTACCAAGCAAAACAAGCAGAGAAACCGTACCTAAGTCTGCATTCCTGAGAAAATGTCTTTGTACACTTGCAGCAGTGCTGACTCTGTGGAGTCATTAGCTCTAAAGCAAGACTGGACCTTACTTGCTAGGTTTGATATTTCCATATAAGAGTTTAGCTGGTCTGCCACAATTCGTTCCAGTGTTTTTGATAGGAACAGAGCAGGGAGACTGGGCGGAAGCTGCTCAAGTTCGCTTGATCTGGTGTTGCTTTTTTTTTAATTAGTGGTCCCACTACAGCCTTATGAAAGGTGCTGGGACATGGCCTAAAGCTAAGGGCATTTTATTATGTTATGTTAGTTATGCAGGGCCACAGCAGATCTAGGCATGTCAGAAGTAGAGCATTGGGTATAGGGTCCAGATAGGATAGTAGTCTTCTTGGACTCGTGGGCAGACTCCGAGATGAGGTCATTAGATGCACGCCTTCAATGTGGACATGTAGTAACTGCAAGGAATCTCCTCCGGGTGAGGAGTTCAAGGGGAAAGCTTTCTTGGGTCTGACTCCCTGATATCGTATAACTTGCTGACGAAAGAGCTAGAGAAACGATTTGCTAGATCGCCACTAGGATACTACTACTAATAATTATACACTTGATAAAGCACCCTTAGATAACTCAATCTCTTTCTAGGCGCTTTACATTTGCTGCAAAGGGAAAACGCGATTGAATGGTGAGTAGGATCACTGGGTAAGGTGGACACCATTTACACAGTGCATCCTGTAGATGGCTTGCTACTTGAAGGGTGTCACTTTGCTGTGATGATGTCCGAACGAAATCTTGCTTTTTTTAAAGGAACATTGCAAATAACAGATGACACCGTTTCCATTAACTCGAAGGCTGATGTGAAAGCAGATCGACCCAAGTCGCCAGAGAATAGCACCAGTTTAAAGGGCTCTGACAGCGACGGCGGAAGCGATACCGACGATGAGGACGATGACTAGAAAGAGTGTCACATTTGCAAGGCTTAACCATTTTGTCGGATCGGGACGTGTTCAACCATGCCGTGCACATGCAGTGTTGCTTCTAAGCGTGGTACTCAGAATCACGGATGCAGACGCTGTTTGCTCGGAGGTTTGCAAGTGCCCTTGATGCCAACTTTAGATCTACACAAAGGCTGCCCCTTTTGTCGAGGGCGTACTTGCATCAGTGAGGTGAGCGGCAGCCTGTGGTGGCCGGCCGCCACTGCTACTGAAGACTTCTTCTGATGCCAGTTCTGTCCCGGCACAAGCCGATGCTGTGTCAAACCAATTTTTATACTATCGTCATTTGCACTGGGCTACTTGTTGACACACTGGTATTGCAGCAGACAGCCCAGGATGGTGAAAGCATTTCGTTAGGGCATAATGCACCGGGCAACGAGCCGTTGGGCCAACAGTTGGCAACATTTTGGCTGCTAAACATACCGTAGCCGTCGACCAAATAAAATATGCTGTGAACCTCGGCCGTGACCTGATTGCCACGTCAAGTGGATTTCTCGTGGATTTTCCGACTTACGTATAGATACGTGCATGTACATACGCCTACCGCACACAGGTGCACGTGCACACACGGGAATTAAGGTCCACGTCCACATGAGCATGTAACATGAGCACATGTAACACACTAATGCGTACTGCTACTTACTGCTCTCCCTGCCCAAACGGACTGCTGCTATGGGTCGACAGGACTTGCCTGCTCGGCTTCTGCATTTAAAACCCACTAGTTGGCTGCTGGCACAGCTGAGACCGGCCCCAACGAAAAGTTTGGCCACTTTTTTTAAAGCAGTCTTGACTGCGGTGGGTGCCCTTGGTAGATCACAAGCCGTCTGCCGTTCTGCAAGAATCGGTTAGTTCTGTGAGGTGCGGCAGTTATTGTGCAGAGAAGTGCCAGCATCAGAAACAAACCGCCAGCTGGAAACATAACGAAAAACTGTAATGGAAAAAGTTTGTCGGGTTTAATTATGGCACGTATTTACAATGAATGGACGGTTATCTTACACGACTTCGGAGCCGAGATTGGGCGATCGCGCGATCGCACGAGAGAACTCTGGCGCTGTCAGACGCAGCCGCGGACTGACTCTTCGGGTCGAGTGGCTAGACCCTGAGAGTGTTTCGGGCTTTCTGGAGCCGAGATTGGGCGATCGCGCGAGAGAACTCTGGCGCTGTCAGACGCAGCCGCGGACTGACTCTTCGGGTCGAGTGGCTAGACCCTGAGAGTGTTTCGGGCTTTCTCCAGCACGTCTTTCCTGATCTTCGGGTAATTTGGGTGCTTGCTCAAAACCTGAAGATAAAGCATGACATTTATCTGCAGCTACGAAATGAGCAGGTGCCAATTCAAGCAGAGGTAGCTAACAGCGAGTCTGCACATGCGGTTTAGATGCATATTAAATATAATAATAAATGTAATTTATTTGCATAGCACCCTAGGAGCACTTAATTGCTAGTCTGGTGCTTCACATACGCCACGGGGCTCGAGCCTACGGCCTCGGGTGATCACATGAATTCGCCTTGACCTTGATTCGAGGCTAGCACCTTAGCCACTGGGCCAAACCAGTGCCGCTATTAATTAAATTAATAAAAACGAATCTTTAGATCGACTGAGCTTGATATGGTTTACTGACACCGGTTACTGCAGTAGCTTCACATGCGTTTGCAATGACTACGAAGGGAGACAAGTGAGCTGTCGATTTTAGTAGTCATTCGTCCAAATTAAAAGTTGGCCAGGGTTTGATTCTGGCCAATGCACCCTTTGCCCCACGAGGACAAACCTCCATTTTCGTAGCAGGGCGTCAGGCGAACACTGCAGCAAGCGAATAGTTTAGTTGCTCAATAGGTAAGCCACGGAGATAGCAAGTTCAGGTCTGACTCACTAAGTTCCTGTGTCACTAGTCCACTGGCACACCTTCAGACCGATCAACAGACCCTGGGAACTCCCCACTTCAATGACCTGTATAGTAGCTGCTAGGAATGGCAACTGTAAGGCCTCTGCAAAGACACTGAAATGCTCAGCCATTACCGAGTTTTAATGGCTGACTAATTAGACGAGAAATCCCACAATCGGCCACCTAAGTAGGGCAGGCAGGCACCTCAAATTCAAGGCAGCAAAGCGATTCGCCTTCTACTGGCATTGTTCTCTGCTAGCAACTAATCAATTACTTGAGTAGCACCTTGGGATGGGGGAACCCTAACGTTGCGACTGTCATGCCTCCACTGGGCAGCAGGAAATCGTTAGGAACCAGACCGCGGATACTGTTCAACAGTAGACACGTTTTAACGAGGCTTGTCAGCGTCGATTGCTGAGATGTGGACATAGCTCTTGAAAGGAGTGCTGACAAGTGCAATCTACAAGATGACCGTCTAATCTAGATGCAAGCAATTAATGCAAGGCGAGAGGGGCAATAAACGGCACGAACTGATGATGGAGGAGATGGGAGCCCGAGCAAATGGCAGCAGTGGAATTGAGCAAGAGGTTACATGCATCGTGTTCATTATCGAACTCGTCACAAGTGGCGACTCTAATTGCGTCACAATTGCGAGATAAAAATTGAAAGGTTAGGGCAAATAGAAAAACAGTCACAGACAGAGGTACGTACGTGATGAGCGATATCAATGGCATCGACGTTTCTCCTCGCCTTCAAGTAGTTAAATCCGAGCTTGTAACCTGCAGATGAGACAAGGCACGTGCGTCCGACAACTGGAACGGCACAGAGCAGCCGACAGATGTCTGCCCAGATGTGTGCTCAGAAAGGAATTCGCTTCTCTCGTGAGGGTCTAGATGAATAATGCTTTATTATTTTTATTATCGTCTCTACTAGCGGCCCTCACGGATCAGTGCACTCACCTCCGTAACATAGCACTAGGGCGGGGCGTGCAACACTCGATGCACCAACACCAAGAAAGCTTGCCTGCAGCGCCGTCACGAAAACGAGTGCAACAATATTACGCTGAACGAATGACCACTCGTAGCTGCCTCCGAACGGTTCCTCTTTATGCCGGGTAAGAACTTCAGCAGGAGCCGCACAGCGTTACAGCCGCTGCCCCAGCACTGCTGTTTCGCTGCGAATTTTCCACTGCTTGCCGGCAACGAGGCTGCCGTCGCACGGTGCAGTACGGCCAGAATGTTCTTACCGATGACTGGGTTATTCCTGTTGCCGTAGCGCCACGCTAGCTCATAGTTTCGGGCGGCCTCCTTGTGATTCTGCTCCTTCTCCATGACGAACCCGATGTATTCGTATGCTTTGCAGCACGACTACAAAGTAGCCAAGACGGCGTAATGACCTAATTGTAGAGCAATCCAACCCACCACAACCCAGGCAGGACATACAGCTGGGACGTGAGGAGAGACGATTTTCAGAAACTTATCTGCAAAAAAGAATGAGAATGCGAATGTGGGACTCCGGGCTGCGGCCAGGGTTTACAGGGGTGAGGTAGGCTTTGATCTTGACTGGTTGCGCAAGCAGACTTTACAGGAAGCAACGTAACCAGGTTAGATGATATTCCAGCATTGAGCACGCCGAAAGCATGGTTTCCTGTTATACATGTCCAATAAACTTGAAGCATGTCAGGGTTTGGGCCCAACAGTGGGAGGTGTAAGAGATTCGGCTTCTAGAAGCCTTGCTTGCACAATGTTAGGGATGAGAAAATGGCGACTAGCGTTGACTGGCTCACAGTGTTCTTCGATTAAGTTTGGTGGAACCAAGCGGTCGACAGCAGGGTGCCGAGGTTGGAAGCACATAACGAGGGCTATTAGTAAGCTTATCGAGCAAGACTTATGGCTCATGCAGGGCTATTTAGGGGAGATTTATCGAGGCTTTGCAACCGCTTGATATCCTACACAGCAGCAGCCTGCTTAAAGAATGAGACAGAGCTCGCATTCTAAAGGGCAAACATGCAGAAAATTCCATCACTCTCGGCAAGGTATCGTTCCAACAGATGCCAGTAAAAATTAACTACTCATTACGCCGTGATACAGCAAACGCGGCGACGCAAACACGGTTCTTGCCGGCGCCTCCGCGCGAGGGCTGGCCTTGACCTTGTTATATTGCAGGACTCTCTTCAGCAGCTCAGAGGCGACGTCGTACTTGCCGGTCTGAAATGCACAGAAAGGAGAGAGCCATAGAAGAGGCACCACAGATGCAGCAGACACCCGACTACGGCTTGTGGCACAACGCACGCAGCCCACGGAACACGTGGAGGAGGCACGCAGTGCCCGCGCCGGCCTCTCTGCCTAGCCGGCCTCGGCATCGGTGCTGCGAACTAGCAGCAAGCTGACCGTCTACTAGCGCCCGCCCGCACACCTGGATGTTGATGTCGGCTAGGAGCAGCCACGACTTCTCCAGCTCCTCGGCGTCCTGTATCGTCCACGTGCACTTCATCATGCGCTTCAGCTGATTGCGAGCTCGTGGCGACTGCTTCAGCACCATGAAGGCGGCCGCCATGCCGTAGGAAGCGCCCACGTGGTCCGGCTACAGCGGATGCCGAAGGAACTCGCACGTGTGCGGCAGCAGACAGTGCTCGCTCAAGTTTGTGGCGCAGGAAAAAAAGCCGAGCAAGAGCAGACAAAGCTATCAGGGCAAGCGACCACGAGGGCACGAAGGAAGCGGTAGCGATCGGTATCGGCGATAGTGAAGTGAAGCGTGAGCAAGTGTAGCTGCCACAGTGAATCCATCGTAACGGTAGAATGCTTACGACGATGGCCAAGGGCTGTCATTAGAAATTATGGGGGGGGGGCTGAATCGTGAAGGCCCTACCGGATATGCATTCTAAGCAGCACAAAAGGACGAGACCTAGGGGAATGCCAACTCGCAGTACAAGCCACTCACGTTTTCGTTGGTGATTTCGGTAAACGCAGCAATGGCTTTATCTACATTGGCCTTGTTTTTCGTGGCCACGAGCGCCATATTTTCTAGTATCTTCGGATGCAGATCTCCAGGACGCGGTCGGAGGTCCTGGTGCAACATAGCGAACAATGCTTTTTTTTTTGACGGCTCACAATGCACGAAGGCACAAGAAAGAACACAGATTTGCAAGTGGAATGCAGCTCATGTGTGCGAATTGCACCAGGACCGTGCACGTCAGCTGCACTCACGGCATGGTTTCGACGATCGGTGCATCTGAGCGGACTGATTGGCCGATCAGATGCACCGATGCGTAGGATGGACAGTCACTGCTAGGATGTGCAGGGTGGAGGAGCCATCCGATCAGCCACCAATGTGCACGTTGTGCAGCGAGCGCTCGTCAGCATCGGGGATGTGCAGGATCGCCACAATCAAGCGCGCCGCCGTCGAGCTCACCTTGATGAGCTTCTCTGCAGTCCTTATGGCGAGCATTTCTCCTTCGGCTCTCTCTGATCCACTGCAAAGTGCAGGCAAAGCACTGCTGCTGCTTCTGCCAGATGTTCCAGGAAGGAGCAGTAGCGATTACTGTACAGCTAGGAGGCACAACGACGTGACAGCAACACAGCCTCGGACGAGAAATAGAGTGCAGGTGGTGCGAAGGACATGGAGGGACGGGATGCACCGGAGGGACAGGCAGATAAAGGGACGAAAGGGCGAATAGAGGACTAGCAGCTAAAGCTGCAAGATAAGCAAGCATTGGCAGTCGCAGACCAAATTTGCCAGAATGGGTTGCAAATGGGTGAAAGTCTTCGGGAAAGAGTCCAAGAGAAAGAGCTGTAGGCAAATTTGTCTGTCTGTGCCGGAGGTGTGAACGATCTCGATCTGGTCTTCACTGATCCTGGGTGGGTCACTCCTCACTGAGATATCACCGAGAAGCTCTCAGAACTCACCGAGAGATCACCGAGCCGAGAGATGTAGTGTAATGTAATATATCCACAAAGCCACCAAAGACTGTGGGTGTTACGCAGGAGATCATCAAGAGACTCTCAGAATTCACCAAGAGATCACCGAGGGACTCTCAGAACTGTGGACTACCAGCAGAAGCTGCCAGACTTTGTGACTGGGGCTAAAAATAGGCTAGAACAACAAATTCATCAATGCTTCATTTGACAAGGCCGGCGGCTCATTGGTACCGGCCTGCCGACCAGACAGCAAGCCGAGCCAACAATCCAGACCTGTTCTCTAAGAAAAAAATTTGAGTGCTCTATGAATCACAGGCTGGCAGGATGGTCAAGCTGCAGTGACATGCAGCTGCCAAAGTATGCTTGACGGTCAGTTCTAAGAAAGAGTCAGTCGCCCAGGCGAGAGCAGGAGCAGGAGGAGCAGCAATCGCTAGCAGCCCTTAGAGACACATAATTTCAACTCGACAACCGATGCATCAACTGAACCTGCACACACGATTGCACACCGTAATTGCGAGATCTAGGAAAAGCACCACACGTCCTGGATTGTCGCCGGCACCAGCTACTGTGCAAAATCGGCCACACTACAAATATTCAGAGCAGAACAAGCAAGTACTCACCCGTCCGTGTCCACGGTTTCGAGAACCTCTCCACCTATGGTGTCGTTGTCCGGATTCAAGCATATCTCGATCATGCAGCAGAGGGCCTTTTGGCCCCAGTCACTGTCCTTTCGAGCTTTGTTAAAGTGCTTGAGTGCATCATTGGGGTTACCGGTATACCTGTCAACAGACGTGAGTGCTCAGGGTGTGACGGTATCATTAAATTAAAGACATCAGGGAAAGCAGTCTTCGTGTACATGGAAACGCAAGCACACCATTACAGTAGTGTCTGTCCACGAAGACGACAGTGCAAACGACCAGATCAAGAAAAAAACGAGTTTTATGCAGCTGTCGACAGCAAAGAGCGATTCGGTGAGTAGCAGTTTGCAAGGATGAAGGGATCACAGGCACCACCATAGAAAAGCAGTAGATCGATGCCATTTACAGCACATAGTTTCGTCTCACTAGTAGCCACCAGGATTGACAGGATCGGTATTCTGCCTTGATGATGCTACTCACTGCTTTAGTTTTCCTTACATTTTTGCTGCGCTTTTCACTGTTAAGTATTTTAAAGCACGAATCAGAAACCGTACAGCAAAGCTGTCTGAAAAAAGGTCACAAGCACTATTAGCACTATTAGCTGCCATTATTTACATTCGAGTGTGTGCGGCAAGGAATCGTGCATCGAATCACGATGCAGACGAACATCAATTTTGCGGCCACCAAATTAAAAGCTTAAAAGCGAGCAATGGTCGACGAAAAAGGAGAGACTTTCGGAAGCGTTTCGGCTTCCCGAAGTGTGACAAACGAATGCAAAACAGAGAAAGTGATAGAGCTAGCTGTGGTGCTAGAAAATCAAGCTGGGAAAGCCCGATGAGAGCTCATGGCCAGCTTAACCCGATAGGATAAATGCTGCCTCAGAAAAAGTGCACGACTATGATCTAGGCCACCATATGCTTGGCCATGGTAATGGTTCGGCTCAAGGTCTTTAATAACAGATCGGCCGGATAAATTAAAAATGAGAAAAGATTATAGACGAATGAAAATCTATCAAAGCTTAAAAAGATGAGCCGCAGAGATGCAGGGAGTGGAGTCGGGAGACGCAAACTTGGGATGACTGATCGAATGGCTGCCGCAAACGATGGACGCCAAGTGGCAGCGAAGGCAGCAACAGCAGCAGAGGTGGCCGCATGCCAGACGGTGGCAAAGTCACACAGATCTACACGTCGAAAGGGCGTCTGCCCTTGTGGCATGCAGCTGCAACTCATTTACCATGCATATAAGCCCTGGCAGTAGTTGTTGCCAGGTTGCATGTCGGCGTTGGTGTTTGCCTCCTCTGCCTTCTTCATGATTGTGCCGCACTCGTCCAGCTTGCCGGCACGACGCATCAGATCGACGAGACGGCTAAGCACTTGCCAGTGGTCTGCCGACGAAATCGCAGAGAGGGAAAGTCATCGACGAGATCAGACGACAATCTAGCACTGCTGCAATGCTGCTGCCGCCACCGCCGGCCCTCTGCACCACCATCGCACGAAGGATGAGTGCTGGTTCATTTGACTCTTATCAGAGCCGCATTCACAGAGCCGCAGATACCTCCGACAGCACCGCTATGCACGGCTGGTCCTGGCTGCGAGGCAGCGCAGGGCTCCACTTAGCTAGAACTCGAGCATAGATATTGTAGATGGGCCAAGTGGGACGAATTTCTACTTTTAGACGGCTGTTGTGGGGAATCGGCTGAGCGCTGAGCCGAAATGTGAATGCAAACCTTTAGACTTCTATAACGTCCCGTGGTGAAAGCCCACGTTACACGAACCCACTATTGAAAATGCTGCTGCAGCAATGATTTCTGAAACACGGTGAATGAATGGGAAGTGATGTATAATGTTTTCTAGACAAGCGATAGGCCACTCATCAGCTAGAGCACAGCTTAAGTTACACAAGGGTACACTGATAATATTGCCATTTAAAGCCTTATGGGCCAGGTCTAGAGCTTGAAGGGTCAGGTCTCGTCTAGAACGAAACTAGTCTAAGTATAGGCCGGTATAGGACCCTGCAAAGGAAGCTAGTTGATCGGCTTCTTGAGAGCAAGGCTCGAGCTGGACACTTCGTCCAGCTAAAGTAGAACACCATGAATGTAGCTTAACTAAACAGGAACGTTCTGGAACTGGCAGCCGAATTTAGACAGACCAAGCACAGCCTCCTAAAGGGACATCGTAGCAGTCACGTAAGAATGATCGTCGACCTAGGAAGCTGAGTGAACAACACCCTCGTCGTATCACACTCTCCTAGTACCTTACACATTTTTAGTACCACACTTTTGGCAGCTGCATATCTCGATGTTGGATACTTAGTTCAAATACTACCTAGTTTCTTATTCGGATTATATAGTCCCATCCAGCAGGAGAGAGAGAGCGACAGAGATAGAGACAGAGGCAGACAGAGAGAGAGAGAGAGAGAGAGAGAGAGAGAGAGAGAGAGAGAGAGAGAGAGAGAGAGAGAGAGAGAGAGAGAGAGAGAGAGAGAGAGAGAGAGAGAGAGGGACAGAGAGAGACAGAGAGAGACAGAGAGAGACAGAGAGAGACAGAGAGAGAGAGGGACAGAGAGAGGGACAGAGAGAGAGACAGAGAGAGAGACAGAGAGAGAGACAGAGAGAGAGAGAGAGAGAGAGAGAGAGAGAGAGAGAGAGAGAGAGAGAGAGAGAGAGAGAGAGAGAGAGGGAACACATACCGACAGTACCACGCACATGCTAGCGCTCTCACGTTCAGTGCAAACAGAAGAGCTACACGATCTTTATCCATGCCTAGCAGTTGAGACGTGTTGTAGTGTGCCACTTACTTTAGAACTGACTTGTAAAACAGATAAATAGACGATGCCTAAAAGGGCGTCAGAGTGCCGTTCATGCAAATTAACACGATAGTCTCCCAGTGCCAGCAGTAGATCATCTCCTCACCAATCACCAACGATAGCAGGCCGGCCAATTAACCGCCTCCCCCCTGCAGTCAACAAAAAACCGAGAAATCGACAACGATGACAAAAGTAAGTGCACAAAGAAAACGAAGGACACGAGAACATAGCCAAAGCAAACGGCTGTGGTCGCTGTCAAACAAAATCTTTGCCTCTTGTCTTGCACTTCTTTGATTATTGCAAACAGAGTTAAGCATGCCTCAGATCTGGCTGCTGAGCAGAAGTCGAGACATCAGAGCCTTGTTATATTATGGTGTGAACCTCATGTGCTACGAGTGGAAGTGATGGGATTTGAGTAGATTCACTCAGATCCCACGACCTGCTACGGTGCTTTAAAAATCTGTCACTTGCAGCTCATTCAGATTAAAGCAGCCCAATTTGTCCTAGATGCACTCTTTATTTCGATAGTGTCGCAATACTCCTGGCAATGCCGAGATTTAGAACGACACTCTTCATAGCTTCATCAACACGGTTAGCCATCGCTAGCTCCACTTACAATGGATATTCATGATCTGCTTTGTCACGGCCACAAGGCCTTCGAAAGCAGAACACTTGCACGGGTTTGGGGGCGATCGTGGCGATGAAGCGCCACCTCAAATTTGGAAGCCATCTGACAGCAGTCTGTTCATGTTTTGCTTATCCAGATAACTGCATCTCAGCAATCAAAGACCTAGTACAATAGCTGGCAGCTGGATTAGAGTCACACCGCTGAGCCGGAGATCGGTGGCTCGGGACACGGGCAGAGCGCCTGCAGAAACGGGCACTGCTCTCTTACCCGGCTTCCTCGAGAGCAGCTGCTGAAAGTGATATGCCGCCTGATCGTAGTCGTTCTTGCGGAACATGAGGTCGGCCATCATGACCGTCGCGGCATCGCTTTCCTTGTCCGACTTGAGCAGTGAAGCAAGCTGATGCTGACAGCCGTCCAAATCGTCCATCGTCAAGTAGAGATTTGCCAATTCCAACGTCAGCTTTAAAAGTCACGAGTTTAATCAGCAACAAGGGAGAGAAATGCGATCTGTGCATTTGGGCAGAGAGCACAGCGACTGAGAAAACGGTGACGAATAACAAACACCAGGCAATCCAAACGGTGAATGAGGTAGGCTAAAGACAAATCTAGACGAATGAGCAATCCACAAGCGACTATGCCATACTGAATGCTTGCCTTGCAGACATTCGATCCTGGCAGATTTCCTTAAACTTAACGACGATAACGTCGAAGTCCTACTCATAGCACATCCCTAGCATGAGGCTGGACTAGAAGACTCTACTCTTCCAATAGGTGATACTGTTGTGCAACAGTCACGTTGTCCGAGCGACTGTGCAATTCTGTTTTGGCTGAGCTACCGAAAAAAAGCCACTGGGCGCCACTGCAGCTGGCGATAAATACGACTGCAGGCTAGATACAAATTCCTTTTTGGTTTGATTGCCTATCTCCTTTGCCGAAGGAGCTTCGATGGCTCCCGGTTGTCGTCAGAAACAGAGCAAAGTTCTTATGCTGGCCCACAAGGCCAAGGCATGGATTGCTTGGCTCATTCAATACCTAGCTGAACTGCTGAACCAGTTTTAGCCTCATCGTGCCCTCAGGTCCTCTAAGGACAATAAATTAGCTGTTCCAGTCCAACGGTTAAAGACCGTTGGCGACATTAGCGCTTGCTGTGCAGGTCCTAGGCCAGCGGTTCTCAACCCGTGGGTCTCGACCCTGCTGCGGGTCGAAAGACCCTTTCACAGGAATCGCCCAAGACCGTCGGAAAACACGCACTTCCACATTTCGAACAAAATAATTTTTTGGCTGGGGTCGTCGCAACATGAGGAATTGTATTAAAGGGTCGCGGCATTAAGAAGGTTGAGAACCACTGTCCTAGACTGTGAAACTCACGTCCATAATTCTAATGCAACAATATCTGATCTCCTGTAGCTGAATGTGGCACATCCTTTCCAGCTGTCCTGAGCTGTGGTTTCTACATTACTCATCTCTTCGACTGGCCTGCGGACTCAGTTATGCTTACCACTTTCCTTTGTTTTGTGAGATGGAAGTCTCGTGGCTACCGCATGTCTAACAAAAGCCGCTTAGGTTTTGAGTGGGCTACAGAAAACTCTCGTGCGTATTTATACCCATCTAGTCCTTATGGCCTTGTGGAGTTACGAGCAGAGATGCATTATATTAAATTTACATTTACAGTAGGCATGCAGCCGGAGACGCCCTAGCTAAAAGACAGATAGGGAAGGCCGATTACACCAAAGAAAAAGCTTCATAGGCAACACCGAAGGTGCTCATGCCTGACCAGACACACAACCTGGCAGCGTGTTTGGGAACCTGTTCGGCGCCTAGCTACGTCAGCAGCCTTATATCTATGGACAGGTGGTCGTAAGGCAATCGAGCACACACGCAGTGAGGCATTCGAGGGAGTAGAGAAAGTAAAAAATCTTCTTCTTGCATCTGCCAAGACGCGCCAGGCTTTGCTTACTTTGCCGTCCATATCGGTGTGTGCGATGGCCTCCTTGTACAGCTTGGTGGCCTTCTCAAAGTCGCGCTGCTCTGCCAGCTGCTTGCCCATCTCGGAGCAGATGCTGCGGAGGAGAAGCAGAAGCAGAGCATGAGGTAATAGCAAGCATTAGCGGAGCAGACAGATTGCTGGCACGAGGCCAAGCATCGTCCGTCGATGTAGGCATTTTGCAGGTCGTGCTTCAAGCTGTGGCTTCGAACTGCTATGAACTCAGGTGCATCGGGTGGTGCCTGCCCTGTGGCAGTAAGTAGCATGGCGACAGCAGCAGTAGCAGCAGCATCTGCACAGCAGCAGTAGCAGCAGCACGGCACAGTACTCCCACTCACGTTGCAGCCAACTGCTTGTGCGCAAATACCGAGTCAGGTTGTTCAACCTGAGACCGCTTGACAACTCTACAAGGACAAACGGGTTGGTATCAGCCTTTGCAGAAGGAGCAGCCAGCTCCTGTATTTGAGTACTAGCATCCCATTGCAGAGAGAGTGACAGACAAACTCATAGAAAGAGAAAATATATGCAAAGTGAGGGAATGTGAGAGAGTGAGAGAGGGGGAATAGAAAGAGAGACACAGGGGGAGAGACAGCGACATAGAAATAGACTGAGAGGAAGACAATGCTTGACAGACAGAAAGAGGTGGAGACACACACACCCACACCCACCCACACACACCACACACACCACACACACACACACACACACACACACACACACACACACACACACACACACACACACACACACACACACACAAAGAGAGAGAGAGAGAGAGAGAGAGAGAGAGAGAGAGAGAGAGAGAGAGAGAGAGAGAGAGAGAGAGAGAGAGAGAGAGAGAGAGAGAGAGAGAGAGAGAGAGAGAGAGAGAGAGAGAGAGAGAGAGAGAGAGAGAGACAGAGGTAGAGCGAGAGAGAGAGACAGAGGTAGAGAGAGAGAGAGAGAGAGAGAGAGAGAGAGAGAGAGAGAGAGAGAGAGAGAGAGAGAGAGAGAGAGAGAGAGAGAGAGAGAGAGATAGCCCGAGGTTTTCTTTTGCTGCACTTTAAAGTGAAGGACCTGAGGAGTCGATGGCCGCCAGCCGCCGTACGGTGCACGAGGAGGCATGGCACAATATATCGAGCACAGCAGGCATTGAAGCTATGGGGCCGACTCTGACCGAGATTGCATGTCCTTGGCCTTGGTCAGTGCCAACATGGCATCCTCGGCCTTTCCGGTGCTCTGGTGAACCTTGGCCAATAGAAGCAAGTATTTCGTGTGCATGATCATTACTTCCAGGTCGTTGGCTGCAAAAGAAAATCACCAAATCATCACCATGCACGAATGCCGGCCCACCGTCACTGTGGAGGGGAGGTTTGGATGGGTAGGTGGCAGGCTTTTGGCAACTGACTTTGGCAAGGGCTTTGGCAACAGTCACACACCCACCGGTTATGCAGGACAGCACTGTCAGTCTCTGCTCAGGATGAGACCCGATTGCGGTTGTGGTCAAGCGACTGACGTGCACGGCACACGTTCGCAAGCGGACCGGAAACCACGTGTGTGAGCTGTTGCTGTGGCAGCGGCACGAAAAGAAGGCAAGGCGAGAAGCGCTAGCGCTAGACAGGTGACGGGCGATGACGGCCGCCGAGCGTCACCTGGCTCGTCCGTCTCGAGTGCCGAGCGCAGAACCTTCTCCGCCTTGTCGTACTGGCGCAGGCGCAGCAGCAGCTCTGACAGGTCGTACTTGAGCGAGTTCTGACTGCCTTGCCTCACGGCCGCCTCGTAGTAGCTGATCGCCTTCGAGAGAAATAGCTGGTCACACGTGCAGCACCCTAGGCGGGCTGCCGAGCTGGGCACAGCCATCAGCCGCTGCGTGCCGTGACGCCGTTTGCTATTGGACGGTGCAGCGGCGCAAGGCGGCCATCGGCGACCTGGGTCCCAGTCCAGTCCAGTGCAGGCCGTTTGTCGCGAGGTGCGCCCCTAAACCCCCGTCTACGGTCACTGCCGAAGTGCGCAGGCAACCTGGCCATGCCGGTGCAACGAGCCGGGAGCAGAGTGCGTGCCTCCGAATGCACTCTCTGCCCCTGGCTTCAGAGAGCACGGATCGAGAGCGACCACGCTCTCATCACACACGGCACATCATCGGCATCACATATCATCGGCACACGCTCGCTCTCACCCTGCCGTAGTTGTGCGTCTTCACGAGCGCCTGACCAATTTTCCGGGCCAGAGCGCCGTCTCGCGGGTTCTTTTTCAGCGCAGTCTCGAACACTTCGATCGCCTTATCCGGCTAGATAAAGGGCCAAGAGAGAGACAAAGGAGCGATGTGAGGCATTCACGCCGGCCGATCGGTCGGTAAAACGACTAGTGCGCCGCCGCTCAAGCGCAGGCGACGCAAATCCAATTCGATAGCAACGCCGCTTCACGACGCGAAGGGGGGTCAGCTGCCAGCGCGCACCCCTCCGGCGGCAATGAGCATCGGGCCAGTGAATGGCGCAGCGGCGAACGGCAAATATGCGACAGCGCACGCCCTGCACTGCCGAGCGGCATCGCTGCAAGGTGGGCAGCGGCGGCGCCTCGGTAGGGCGAGCCGCGATCGCACTATGCGCGACGCTAGCGTGCCTCTTGGATGGCCATGTAGGCGTCGCCGAGCAGCAGGTGCGTCTGCGAGCTGGGACACTTCTCGGCCAGCTCTCGGTAGCAGCTGGCGTACAGGCGTCGGTCCTTGCGGTGGTTCAGGTATATGTCGGCCATTTTCTCTCGGGCCTGCACGAAGTAGGGCTGCTCCGGCGCGACGGCACGCAGAGCCGTGAGTGCTCCCTCCACGTCGCCGCGCGCCAGCGCCAGGTCCGAATTGGCGATGCTGATGCGCACCTCCTCGGGCGTGCCGCGGAAGGCGTCGATGGCGTCCTGCATCACCTTCGACGCCTCGGGCTGTCGCCGCACAAACGGAAGATGCGGGAGACGCCATTACGAGACGCCAACTGGCCTCGCCGTGCTTCCGGTACTTTGCTGCCGCGCTGAGCAATGGCTGCGGAGATGCCGACAGACGTACCGGCACGCCGGAAAGTTCGGCCGGGGGTGCGAGACAGGCAAGGGCGAGGACGCAAAAGGGTCTGGGGGGGGACATTGCACTAAACATTGAAGACGAAGAAGACGCAAGTCAGAGGCTATTCTAGATATTCCATTTTTGCCAGATATTCCATTTTTGCCTTCTTACACGAGCCATACAAAACTAGCCGAGCCGAACTGGGTGAAAATTGGGTGCACGAATTTGGATAGCCAGCAGACTGCGCATGAATTGATCGTGTGAATGTGAATGTGCGTGTGCGTGAAGCAAAGCAAAGATTAGGCAATCCTACAGCCTCATTTATATAGTAGTAGAAGAGCCTTTACGACTATATATTCGCTGGCAGCAGGCAACACAGGATTGTCGTTCGGTTCCTGTTGGCAAGAAACGAGAATTTTGACTCGCTGGTCCATTTAACTCGACTGCAGTGGTCTGCCGTGTTGTGGGTGTGATCATGTTGCAGTGGGTATGATCACGTGTGCATGTGCATATGTGTGTGTGCTCGTGTGTTTGTGTGAGCACGTGTGTGTGCATACACATATGTGTGCAAATGTACTTGCCTGCATGTGCGTGAGAGAGAGAGAGAGAGAGAGAGAGAGACAGAGACAGAATGGCAATGGTAAAGGCACAAGCAGATATACACGTGTGCGCACGTGTGAAGGTGCATGCATACTTGATACTTTCAGATACTTGAGGATCCAAACAATTCAAACGAAATACTAGCATGACAGACCACGCAGAAAGCAGTACTCATGGTTTTCATGCACAAAGCAGGTAACGACAAGTGCCGTCGCCATGCTGCAAGCTCCATTTCACCTGTTCACCGAGCAGCCTGTGCACTTCGGCCAGCTCCAGAAATACCGACACACGGTCGTTCACGCTCACGTGGACTTGCCGGCTGTTGGCCTTGCCGCTTGCCACGCGTCCTGCAATGTTAGTTGCTAAACTGCACGTGCCTGGAGCAGCTGAGAGTGCAAGCACTGAACGACCAGCACTGAAGCCATGAGCTACTCACTAATGGTGGGCAACAAGCTGAGATAATAATAATAATAATAATAATAATAATAATTCACTTGATAAAGCGCCCTCAGAGAACTCAATCTCTCTCTAGGCGCTTTACATTTGCTGCAAAGTGAAATGAACGTCAGGGTCATGCAGGTGCAATGAGAAAAGCATAATGTTTAAGTCCCACTCCAATGCACTGTAATGCATCTCCGTCTGTAACTTCAAACGTGCATAAAACCATACATAAGGCTTGGCTCCTGCATACCTAGCTGAACTGCTGCACCAGTATAAGACTCCTCGTGCCCCCAGGTCCTTTATGGATACTACATTAGCTGTTCCATCCGCAAGCTTAAAGACCGTTGGCAATACAAGCTTTTGCTCCGAAGGTCATACCTAGACTGTGGAACTCACTTCCACAACTCTTTTCACGTCATCTACTCTCCTGCTGCTGACAGTGGCACATTCTCTCCAGCCGTCCCGAGCAGCGACTTCCATTCGACTTACTTCCTCAACTCCCTTCCTGACTCAGCTATGCTTTCCACCTTCTCTCTGTTGCATGAGACGAAGTCTGTTGGCTACAGTAAGCACACCGAAAGCCTAAGAGGCTTTCGGTGTGCGCTATAGTAAACTCTCCTGTTCTAAACTCTAGCTCTAAAACACCCACTTAGTCTTTGTGGCTTTGTGGAGTCATAGGATAGGCAGAGATACATTACACACTAAGAGAGAGAGAGAGAGAGAGAGAGAGAGAGAGAGAGAGAGAGAGAGAGAGAGAGAGAGAGAGAGAGAGAGAGAGAGAGAGAGAGAGAGAGGGAGAGAGAGAGAGAGAGAGAAAGAGAGAGAGAGAGAGAGAGAGAGAGAGAGAGAGAGAGAGAGAGAGAGAGAGAGAGAGATAGAGAAAGAGAGATAGCAACAGCATCGAGCAACACTCGGTCGCACAGCCACTGTCTTCGATGCGCGACCGAGTGAACAACGAAGTGCTCGCGCGGGCTCATCCTCTATGGTCGGCCATCGTTGCCATTGTTACCTGTCTTGACGCCCGGCAGTTGCATGGTGGTCTGCAGTGTCTTGCGTGCCTCCTGCAGGTCACCCTGCTTGCGCTGTATGCGCGCCTTGATCAAGTGATACTGCGGGTGCTCACGAACCTGAAAAAACGGCAACGCCCATGCATCATCGTTCGAAACTGAGCGAACACGAGAGCTCATCGCAGGTCCGGCGAGTCAAGCGTACTGTAAGGGGTGCACGTGCCGTGCAGTTAAGGACAAAATGAATCAAGCGCCCATCTTACCTCAAAGTTGTAACTGAGACCCACTTCCAGGGATTGTGCTGCTGAAGTGAAGTTGCCTTGACCGAGATGAATCTACGACGGAAAGCAGACGACGAGCAGTTTAATGCAGCTGCATCTGGCCACCCTCTTTGGGGTACGCCTGGACCCTCGGACAGGGTAGGTGATATCTTTTTAGCCAGCAGTCCATAAAACGCCGAAATATTCGAGGTTATTTTTTAATTCATGGTGCATGGATTTTTCTGTACATACTCCCTAGCCCTCCACTTGCACCACCGCCCACTCCACTGCCTCGGATCGTTTAGCTACGCCTCTAAAAAGACCCAAAATCGTTCAGAAACAGTGCATTTGCACCACACCAACTGAATTCACGACAGTGCCTGACTTGACAAGATTTAAAAGTAACGTTTGCCTCGTCAATCTGAAACCACCCTTCATGCTCTATCTCTTGCTGCAATTGTGCATGCCGTTAACATTAATCAGTTGGATGCGCAACTTACCAGCCGATAGTGCCTCAACACGGATCTAATTCTCTTAGGATGCAATACAAATGCACTATCATTAACACGTGAAGCCGAGGCTCTGCACCATAGATTTGGGAGCAGGCAGGAGCCACGCATAAGATAGAGCGCTCAATCGGTGGATCATCAGAGCAAATCAGACGACGGATCCTTCCTCGGCCGAGCACTGCTCTCACCAGCTAGGTAGGAGGGCCTTTCTGCATCTCAAATTACCCATGCTCCCAAAGTCACGCACTCAGCAGCAGCAGCAGCAAACACGGTGAGCCTCAGTCAGAAGGTCAAAGGCAGGGACGTGACAGCAAAACTCACCCAGTGAGCTATGCAGACGTACTCCCACGTCGACACTTCACTTGCCTCGCCCAGCCCAGGGTCAGGGCCGATCGAGGACCGCTAGGGGTCATGACTTCTCGCTAGAGCACATCCTGTGCGAGACGAGTCTCGACAGGCTAAATGAACTGTGCCCTCTACACATCTGTGAAGTGTCTAGAGAGACACTGAGTTCACTGAGGACACAATAAAAATGTATTATTATTATCATCATCATTACTATTATCCCCCTCTGCAGGGCCTTGGGACAATGGCCAAGCACGCAAGTTTCAGTCTCCTCTCCTCAGGCTCCTAACGGTCTAAGTGGGTAGCCTAGGTCACCCCGAGAAAGACAGAGAGAGAGAGAGAGAGAGAGAGAGAGAGAGAGAGAGAGAGAGA